>CANJKZ010000064.1:550000-1085000 GCA_947471745.1 Closterium sp. Naga37s-1
CCCTGCTCCCCTCCCCTCCCCTCCTCTCCAACCACCCTCTCTCCTTCATGCGCATATGCACACACCGTGACACACGTACAGCCATCATGCTAGCACAGCTCCTCCTCCTCCTCCGCATGGATGGATCAATCATTGAAGGCTCATTTGCATGCCGCCCCACCGTATAAAAACACTCAATTCATGACACCCAAATGCTTCAGTAAACTCTACCCCCGGCCCCGCCCCCCTCCTCCGCTCCCTCCCTCCGCCTCCCCCATTCCCCCCGCCCCTCTTCCCCATGCCTCGCATCCCCCACAGGCCTCTCATGTTCAACCGCTTCCTCTCTCTCATCTCCCTCACCAACCGTCTAGCTTCCACCATCGCCTCTTCCCCTGCCATTCCCCACCACTCCCTCCTTTCCCCGCCACCCGCCACTCCTCCCCCTCCCCTCCCTTCCACCCTCGCCCTCCCACCTTTCACACTGCACCTCTTCCCTGCTTCTGAATCCGCCTCTGCTTCGCTGCTGCTGGCACGAGTATGCAAGGTTCAAACATTGGTGCGGCGGGGGAGAGGACTGGGAACGGGAGCGTGGGAGGGGAGAGGTGGTGGAGTGGAAGGCAGCAAGCCAGCAGGGAGTGGCACTGCTGGTGTGGGGCAGGGCCTCCTTGGAGGGGGCTTGAGGGAGGGCGCTTCTGGTGCAGGCTCAGCTGTTGTCAGCGCAGCGGCAGCATCACCCGCAGCGGCAGCATCACCCGCAGCAACAAGAGCAGCAGCAGCAGCAGCAGCTGCTACAGCAGCAGTGGCAGCGTCGGCAAGGGGCGGAGCAAGAAGCTCTCTGAGTGCCCGTCCCAGCTCCACTCTCCAGTCCTCCTCTACCTCTCTCCTGCCTCTCCTCCTGCAATCCATGAGCACAGCAACACCACCACGGAAACGACTACCAGCAGCAGCAGCAGCAGCAGCAGCACGTGCACGGCAGCAGCAGCCATCACGGGCAGTACCAGCGTCGCCCTGTGCAGCACTGCCATCCCCATCGCCCTGGCTGGCCCTGGACCTGCTTCTAGAGGCCTTCGTCACCAGCAAGCGAGTCCCTGCCGCGCCCACCACCATAGCCGCCCGCAGCCCTGCAAGCAGCAGTGGTGGTGATGGCAGTGGTACGGGTGTGCTGGCGCCTCCCCTGCTGGTGGGCTGCTGCTGGAGTGATGACAGCTGTCGGGCTCTTCCTGAGAGTATTGCTGGTGGGTGGTGGAGAGAGGGGAGGGGGGTGGGTATTGGGAGTGGTTGGGAGTGGGAACGGAGTGAGGGGGAGAGAGAATGTGATACGGGGGTGCAGTGGGGAGGGCTGAGGGGATGTATGAGAGATATGGAAGGGATGTGGAAGATGAGAGGGGGAAAATGAAGGATATCTAAAGGGCTGAAGGGATGTATGAGAGATATGGAAGGGATGTGGAAGATGAGAGGGGGAAAATGAAGGATATCTAAAGGGCTGAAGGGATGTATGAGAGATATGGAAGGAAGGATATCTGTCAAGTAGTGAGAGAGGGGAAAATAGAGTGATGTTTTCTCATATTCTCCTCCGTTCCTCTCCACCCCTCCTACTGTCCGCTCTTGCTTCCATCCCCTGTTTTCCAGTCATTCCCCCCCATCCCCTCACTCCCTTCTCTCTCATTTCCCCCCTCCCTCCCCTCTCCCCCTTCCCCCCACGTTCATCAGAGGCGCTGCTGACAGTGAAGCAGGTGCACGGGGCGTCATGGCACGAGTGCCTGCTGCACCTCTTCCTCTCCCTCTTCCGCCTCGTCGCTCGCTCCCCATCCTCTGTCCGTAACAACGCCCCTTCCTGCCTGCCTGCGTGCCTGCCTGCGTGCCCGCCCGCCCGCCTGTCTGCCACACGCCCTCCCCCCGTCACATCACACGCCTGTTCCGTGTGTCCCCTCGCTTTTGCATTGTCTTATGATTCTGTTGCATTACTATTTCAGTTGTAACGCCCTGCCCCACTCACGCCGTCTCCTTCCCGCTCTCTCCTCTGCCACTGCCTCTCTCTGTCGCTCTCTGTTTGCCCCTCTCCCTGCTCGAACTGGCATCCTACGCTCATCCCTTTTTGTCTCCCACGTTGCTCTCATCCCCTCTTCTTCTCCCCTGCCTTCCCTCCCTCCCTCCCTGCCTTTCCTCCCTCCCTCCCCATTCCCCCAGGCAAGCTCCATCCCTGCCGGCCCTTCCTCCTCCTCTCCGTCTGCTCCCTCCCTCCCGTCCCAAGACCCTTCTTCTGCTGCTGCTGCGGCATCTTCCGCGCTTTCTCCTGCTCCGCCCTCCCTGCCCACCCCCTACGACTTATCAGACGAGGACGGGCGCTTGTCCCTCTGCCTGTGCCTGGGCCCCATGGCCGTTGCCAGCTTGCTCCAGCTATGCGAGAAGAAGGTGCGCATGGGGGAAGGAGCACGCGAAATGGGTGCAGCCAGGCGGAAGAGAGGAAGGGGGAGGGATGGTAGAGCTGTGGGGCAGTTAGGGGGAGCGGGTGGGCGGAAAAGAGGCGCAGGAAGGGGGGGGTTGGTGCAAGGGCAGAGGAAACGGCCGTGGCAGCGGATGGATGGGATGGCAGAAGGGACAGGGGGGGATGGGAGGGGAGGAAGGAAGGATGAAAAGGGTGATGAGGAGGAGGAGGAGGGGGAAGAGGAAGAGGATGTGATGACTGTGGATTACGAGGGGATGGAGCTGGAGGGGAGGGAAGTAGGGGATGAAGGGGAAGCGGATGAGGATGAGGACCAGGAGGAGGGGTTGCCTTCTGCCACCGCGGCTGCATGCAGCGATCCCCATGCTACCAGCACTGCCGCCACCGCCGCCACCCCTGCATCACCATCAGCAGCAGCAGCGGCAGTGGAGGCTGCGGAGGCGGTGGAGAAGGCGCAGGCAGCGGTGCAGGAGGGGCTGGTGGGCGCGCTGGGGTCAGTGCGTGTGTTCCGCCACCTGCACCTGCCGGTGTTCCTTGCCGGATCGCCCCTTGCTGTCCCCCATGCCACTGCCTCTGCTCTCGGTGCCTCTGCTGAAGGTCTGTTGCTGCGTGCATGCATGCTTGCTTGCACTCTTGTCCGCATGCACGTGCACATGCACACACATGCATGCCACTGCACCATCCATACTTTCTCCATTTCCCGCTTCCTCTTACGTCTGTCCCTTCCCACCCTCTTCTTCCTCCCCTCCGCTTCCCCCTTACCTCTTCCCACCCTTCTCTTTCCCCCCTCCCCTTTCCCCTTACTCCTTCCCTCCCTCCTCTCTCCCCCTCCCCTTCCACCCCCCCCGTTACCCCCCTCTCCTTCCCACCCTTCTCTCCTGATTACTCTTGTCTCACTTCCCACCCCTCTCCTTGCCTCGCCCTCTCGCCTCCCCCTCTCCCCTTTGCAGAGCTCACCATCTGGCATTTCACAGTGGAGGCATGCTACCGCCGGGGCCTCATGCCTGCTTCTGAGACACTGCAAAGACCAAGCCCCCTTCTTCTCCCTCCCCCCCAACACCATCCACCCTGTCATCCTCCCGCCCTTCTCTCCCTTTGCAGAGCTCACCATCTGGCATTTCACAGTGGAGGCATGCTACCGCCGCGGCCTCATCCCCCCCGCCACCGCCTTCACCCTCCTGCCGCTCCTCTCCTCAGGCCTCCCCCTCCTCCGCCTCTGCTCTCAATCCTCCACCTCGCCATCCGCCGCTGCTGCTGGCACTGGTGGTGCCTCTGGCCCCCTTGCTGCCTCCTCGGCCTCTGCAGCCCAGTCCCCCATGGGGGGATCGGCTGCCTGGTCTCACTTCACTGCCAACGGCCCTCTCTCGCTCCCGCTCTTTGCCTCGCTATCCGCACACCCAGCCACGAGGTATGCCAATTTGAGGCGCTTCTTGTTTGGAGCGCCTACGAGTTTTCTCCCAGCCACAAGCAGGTTCATTTTTAGGTACGTTTGCCGTAGTTTTGATCACTCGGTGTGATTGCAATGGTCAGGTAAATGAAAGAGAGCATCTCAGTGGCGTATATTTCTCCGGGCCAAGCAAGAAAGAGGCGAGTTTAAGATGCCTCGAACATGGTAGGCCGAGGTAGAAGGAGTCACGAGTGACAGTCCTGGAAAAACCTTCTCCCCAACGTTCCCCTCCCCTCCTTTTTGCCCCCTTTCCTCTTCTCCCTTCTCCTCTCCTCTCTCCCCTCTCCCCCCCACCACCCCCGGCAGTCAGGAGGAGCTGCTGCTGGCGTTTCACCTGGCAGCGTCGGAGTCCCCCTGGGCGCCCGCTGCGGCGTCTGTGCTCTGCGGTGCCACTCTGCGCCTCAGCTGGCACCTCCAGGTGCGCTACATGGGGGGGAGGAGGGGGATTAGCGGTGAGGGGTATTAATGGTGGATGAGCGGATGAGGGATGAAGGAGGGGGCAGGGAAGAGGGGTTAGGCGGGGCGGGGAGGAGGGGTGAGGGGCTGATGGGGGTTCATGGGGCTGAGGCAGAGATAAGGGGGGGAGGAGGGGGATGAGCAGTGAGGGAAGGAGAAAGGGTGAGGTGAGGGCGCTGATGGGGGGAAACGGGGCTCAGCGGGGGAAGAGCAGAAGGCTGATTTGGGGTCAAAGATTCTCTTTCCACTGAAGCCTTCTCCTACTTCTCCTCTTTTTGTCTCCCCACTCATTTTCCCCGCACCTCCCATCCTTGCCTCCTCCCCTCGCAGGGGCTAGCAGCATCCCTAGTGACGCACCTCCTCTCCTCTCTCTCACGCTCAGCCATCGTAGCTGCGTCACAGGTCTACCCCTCTACTACACCCGCCGCCCTGCCTCCGTTCTTCTCCGACTCCCCTCGCCTCTCCTCCCCGCCTCCCCCTGCTGCCCACGCGCCTTCCGCAGCATCAGCCGCCTCAGCAGGAGGAGGGGGGGGAGGAGCAGCAGCAGCAGGAGGGGCAGGGGGGGCTGCAGCAGGGGGAGGAGAAGCAGCAGCAGCGGCGCCGGCGGCGGCAGCAGTGGTAGCAGCAGCATCAGGCATAGCCATGTCGTCTCTGGATCGACTGCTGGCAGGGCTGCTGGGCCGATCCGCCACGCATGTGCTCCGACTGCATGGCCAGGTCAGTTTCCCTGCTATGCCATGCCATGCCATGCCATGCCATGCCTGCCTTCTCGGTTTCCCTGCCAATTCTGCTCCTCTTGGCCCCGGCCACTTCCCGCATCATCTTTCCTTTCCTCCCCCTCCCCTCCTGTCCCCAACCCACCTTCTTCGCACCCTCCAACCCTACCCCTTACCACTACTGTAACATCCATAAACAAACACATGATGTTATAAATGCCGGTTTCCCTTCCCTTCATTCTCACGCCCCCGCAACTCCCTCGCTTCCCTCCCACCCTCTCACCCCCGCCTTCCATGGCCCAATCGGCCTCTCCCCCTTCTCCCCTCCCCCACGCCACCAGCTGCCCCGGGTAGCAGCAGCGCTGCTGCCTCTCACAGAGGCCTTTGGCCGCCTGCCCATCCAATCTGCGGACCGCGACCCAACAACACCAGCAGCAGGTGGAGCAGCAGCTGCAGCAGCACCTGCACACACACCCACTGCCCTTCTGCCAGGCAGCCACAACATTTTTTCCCGGGCAGCTGTGCTACTCTTGCTGGTGCAGGAGTCTCTCGAACCGCTTTCGAGAATGCCACACTCCCGTTTCTCCTCCTTCACTCCGCCTTCAACCCATCCCTCCTCCCATCCCTCGGCTCTCTCCTCGTTATATGCACCTGCTTGCGGATCCAGAGCGTATGGGGGGGGTGCTTTGAATCAACCGTTCTTGGGTGCATGCCATGTGTCTCTCGAGCTGTTGCTGTGTATGGCTAACAGGGAGGCAGCTTCCGTTAATGATGGTGCTGCTGCTCCTGCTGCTGCTGGTTCTGGTCATGGTGGTGGTGGTGGTGATGGTGGTGGCGTAGGGTTGCTGAGCAATGGTGCAGCGGCAGCAGAAGCATCTGCAGCACCAGCAGCAGCGCCTATTATACCTCTAGTAATTCCTGCCTCTCTCCCGCACGCCCTTTCTCTCCTCACCCTGGACAACCCAACTCACCCTAACACATTCCCAACCGCCACCGCCACCACCACCCCTCCCAACCCCATCTCTACCCCCACTACCGCCACCACTCACACACCACAAGACACTACACAACCACCAGCACCCGTGCCGTCTTCCCAAGTGCCCGACAATGCGTGCAGTGCTCATGACTTATGGGAGGTGCTGCGACGGGTGGTGCCGGGGGCCATGGGCATAGCACACACCACCCAGGGGGGTGCCGCAGGAGAGGGAGCAGCAGCAGCAGGAGGAGGCGGTGATGGCGCTGCTGGTGGGGCTGCTGCTGCTGGTGGGGCTGGGGAGGGGGGTGCGATGGGAGGGCTGACAGGGTGGGTGGTGGTGCGGGCTGCACCGGCTGCAGTGGAGGCAATTCTACAGGCTGTGGTTGCGGGGAAGCTCGCCCCCAAAACCGCCACCAGTGGTGAGCCTGCCTGCCAGTTTGGTGAATGGATGGAAAGACATGCTGTGAGAGGGTACTCGTGCAGTCACACACATGGCCTGCTAGCCTCCTCCTCACGCTCTCTCTCTCTCTCTCTCTCTCTCTCTCTCTCTCTCTCTCTCTCTCTCTCTCTCTCTCTCTCTCTCTCCATCTCCACTTTCTCCCTCCCCTCTTTTCCCCCCATCTCCTCCCGTTTCTCTCCCCCCTCTCCCTTCTTATCCCCCTCTCTCCCCCCCCTCTTCCCTTCTTCCCCCTCCCCTCTTCTTCCCCCTCCCCCCCTCCCGCTCTCGCTTCTCCTTTCTTCTTTCTCCCCCGCAGCTCTATCTAACCTAGTGGCTCTGGCGCCCCCAGCAGCAGCAGCCGTGGCGTGCTGTCTCTCCTCCTCCCTCACCTCGGCACACATCACCATCCCCCTCTCCTCCCACCCCGACTGGCCGCAAGCCGCCATTCCTGCCTCCTCCCTCCGCACCGCTCTCAACCACTTGAGGATCGGGTTGCTTGATATGGGACTCTACACGCCGCCCATGACAGGTGCGTGCGTGCTTGACATACAGCTGGGTTCTGGGATGGGGCTGGGCCTGAGCTTGGCTGAGGTTGGGGGTAATGGTGGGAGTGCATGGGGGGTCACCACGCGTGCATTCCATCTCCCCCTTTATGGGGGATCACCATTGCTGGACTGTACGCCATCCATCACACCCTTCACACTCCCTTGCCATGCCACTCCCTTGCCACTCCCTTGCCACTCCCTTGCCACTCCCTTGCCACTCCCTTGCCACTCCCTTGCCACTCCCTTGCCACTCCCTTGCCACTCCCTTGCCACTCCCTTGCCACTCCCTTGCCACTCCCTTGCCACTCCCTTGCCACTCCCTTGCCACTCCCGTCTTGTTAATCTCCCCTTAGCCCCGTTTCTCGAACCCGTCTCACAGCTCCCTTGTTGTTTGTCACTTTTATCCTCTTCCCCCTTCCTTTCTATGTACGCCTTCCCCCACCATCAGACCCAACCGCAAGCCCCACGCTCCCCCTACCCATGGCGCTCTTCCTCTCCTTTGTCACGGACCTTAAGCTCCGCTCCTCCTCCCGCTCCTCCACCCCTTCCTCCACCTCTGCCACTGCCACCTCCTTCTCCGCTCCATTATCCCCCACCCAGTTGTCCTCTACTCCCTCTTCCGCCCTCTCTTCCGCCCTTTCCTCTTCCGCCTCCCACTCTGCCTTACCCCCTGGGAGCCCCTCTCCCCTCTACCACCTGCTCCTGCTGCTCCTCCTGCGCTCCTCCTTCCGAGCCTCTCCTTCCATGGGAGCTTCAGTGCTCGCAGCGGCACTTGGCGCACCTGCTGCCGGCCCTTCTGCCGCTGCCACTCCCACGCAAACAACCGCAGCTAGTGCCACTCCAACAACCACAGCCAATTCAACCGTCACAACCATCACAAACACCACCACCACCACCACCAACACTATCAACACTGCCAGCGGCAGCACTGGCAGCGGCGGCGGCAGCAGCAGCAGCAGCAGCAGCAGCGGGGTGGGTTGCCTGGCAGCGAAACTGCCTCTCAGGGCAGTGCTGGAGCCAGCAATAGCGGAGCTTATTTGTCATGACCCTCGCTTGCTCTCTGCTCTTGCCGGCCAGACCATGCACGCCCTCTCCTACCGCGGCGCTGCAGAACCCCCCCTGCCCCTGCTGCTACTGCTCTCCCCTGCTGCTCTCGCCTCTGCTTCCTGGCCCTCCTCCCGTCTACATGCCACTGCTTGCTCCTCCCCTGCTGCTGCTGCTGCTGCTGCTGGTAGCAGTGCTGGTGGTGGCGGTGGTGGTGCTGGGGCAATTAGGCCGAGAGGTGAGCCTGGCAGCAGCGGCGGCGCAGCAGCAGCGGTGCACACACTGCCAGCGCATCGCAACGGCAGTGTGGGTGATCTGGACGGGTCCTGCTCGCTGCTCGGCCTGCCTCCCATCCCACAAGTCCGCGACGCAGCCCTGCCAGGAGCCGCAGGGGGAAAGGCCGATCAAGGACTGGACCCCACAGATCCCTCCGCAGCAGCTGCAGGAACAGCAGGAGGAGGCGCAGGAGGAGGGGGGGGAGGAGTGGCAGGTGGTGGTTCAATTGGTAACCCTTCTGGTGCAGACCCAGGCAGTTTTGCTGCAGGAGGGGGGCTGACTGCAGCAGGTGTGTGGCTGAGTCTCCCTGCTGTGCTGGCAGGGCGGGAGGCGCTGCTGTGTGATGCTGTGCTTGCAGCTGTCGTTACTCAAGCTGCTGCTATGGTGGTGGGGCGGGGGGAGGGAGGGTCCACTGCTTGGATTGCAGGCGGGCTAATGAGGGGGCAAGGGGAGGGAGCGGTGGACGGAGGAGGTGCAGGGGGGCCAGCGGCAGGAGGGGCTGCTGCTGCTGCTGCCGCTGCTGCTGCTGCGGCGGCGGCGGCAATGGCAATGGGAGTGGGTGGGGGTGTGCTGGCCGGAGTAGCATCCACCCCCGTACCATCCTCCCTGCCTCCTCTCCTGTCCTCCTCGCCTCTCTGGTTCACACCATCCGCTGCTGCTGCTCTCTCCTCTTCAACCACTGTAGCAGCCATGCTGCTCTACCTGACAGGTGGCAGCGCGGGATTGGACGATTTGCTTGGCCGAGCCATACCCTCATGGTTACATGCCTGCTCCACGTCCTCCCCAGCTGCTGCTGCTCTGGCTGTCAATGCCGCTGCTGCCGCCGCCGCCACTACCGCTGCTGGTGCTGCTGCCACAGCTCCCACTATCGCCCGTGTGCCTGCTTTCCCCGGTTCCTCATCCATTCCTTCTTCTGCCAAGCCGACAGGCCCCGGTTCTGCTGCTGCCGCTGCCGCTGCCGCCGCTGCTGCGTCTGCTTCTGGTGGTGCTGCTGATGGCAGCGCCGCTGCTACGGCACCACCCAGCAGCCCTTTTCCCCCTTCCTTTCTAGAGGGCATAGTGTCCGAAGTACAGTGCTTTGCCCTCGCCTCTCTCGCTTTCAAATGCCTGCTCCTCGCCTCAAGCAACCCTTCTGCTGCCACTGCAAACCGCTCTACCACACTCCCTACCACCACTGCCAACTCCCCTTCTTTGCACCCACAAACCAGTGCGAGCACGAAACTCCAGGAGCTCTTCTCGTCGCATTGGGCAGCACTCGCTGTCCCACGCTCCCAGCCAAGATATCCCGGAAAGCTACCAGTGCTGAGCTACATGCAACACACGCACTGGCAGCAGCAGTGGCATCTGTATACCGTCTCGTTTGTCTCTCTCGCGCTGCGCTGGGCTCCGGCATGGGTGCAGCAGCTGGGGGAGGAGGCGCTAGGCAGCATGGCAGCATGCTTGGCGGCAGGTGGGGAGGTGGAGTTGGCTGGTAGAGTGACCCGCGTGGGGCGCAGGGCACGCCCGGGACTGGCTTTAGAGGTTGCGCTCTGTGGGTAGGCCGTGGGTGCAGCAGCTAGGGGAGGAGGCGTTGGGCAGCATGGCAGCATGCTTGGCAGCAGGTGGGGAGGTGGAGTTGGATGGTAGGGTCACCCGCGTGGGGCGCAGGGCACGCCCGGGACTGGCTTTAGAGGTTGCGCTCTGTGGGTAGGCCGTGGGTGCAGCAGCTAGGGGAGGAGGCGTTGGGCAGCATGGCAGCATGCTTGGCAGCAGGTGGGGAGGTGGAGTTGGATGGTAGGGTCACCCGCGTGGGGCGCAGGGCACGCCTGGGACTGGCTTTAGAGGTTGCGCTCTGTGGGTAGGCCGTGGGTGCAGCAGCTAGGGGAGGAGGCGTTGGGCAGCATGGCAGCATGCTTGGCAGCAGGTGGGGAGGTGGAGTTGGATGGTAGGGTCACCCGCGTGGGGCGCAGGGCACGCCTGGGACTGGCTTTAGAGGTTGCGCTCTGTGGGTAGGCCGTGGGTGCAGCAGCTAGGGGAGGAGGCGTTGGGCAGCATGGCAGCATGCTTGGCAGCAGGTGGGGAGGTGGAGTTGGATGGTAGGGTCACCCGCGTGGGGCGCAGGGCACGCCCAGGACTGGCTTTAGAGGTTGCGCTTTGTGGGTAAGAAGGACGCGTATCTTTTAGGGGCCTACAGAGCGGATTTGGCTGGTAGAGTCACTTGCATGGGGCGCAGGGCACGTCCAGTCCAGGGACTGGCCTTTTAGGTGGCGCTCTGTGGGTAGGCCGTGGTTGGGACAGAGTGTGTGGAAGGTGGGTGCGTGGGAAGTGGAAAGGGAGGTGGGTGGGAGGTGGGTTTGCGGTGTGTGGGGTTGGTCGAATGGTGTGTGGAGGACGGGTGGGAGGTGTGTGGGAGGTGGGTGGAGGTATGTGGGAGGTTGGTGTGTGGGAGGCAAGGTGGGTTTATACCCTTTGAATAGTGGCCGGTAGCGTGTGCGTGTGTGTTTGGCAGTTGTGGGCAAGTAGTATATTGTTCCTCTGCACGCTGTACAATGCACAGTGCACGCCCTTTGGGGTGTGCAGCAATTAGTGTTACTATCTATGTTAGATTAGGAGAGGACTTAGGAGACTAGGGTATGGGGGCTTGCATGAATGTCGAGAAGGTTGAGCAAAGAAGAGGGGTTCACTATAGAGTTGGAAGTACAAGTAGGCAAGAGCAAAGGGATAGGGTGCACCACCAACGGTTGATTCTAATAGCTAACTAATACACTAGCAAGCTGTAGACAGTTATAAGATATATAATTCAACACACCCCCGTAACTGCCTACGGCTTTAGCTAGTGGTGTCTGGCACCAGGTCGCCTGGAGAGTGGTTGCTGTAGCTGGGATAGGCACAGAAACAGCGGTGGCTGACCGGCAGCACCTGTGAAAGCCAGAACGGAGGAGGGCGCGGAGAGCGCGGAGGAGGGCTGGGATAGCCGGAGGGCGAAGGATGCTGGTCGCTCGCCATCTACGAGCAAACACAACTGTTGGTGAGGAGGAGGAAGCTGCTGGTGGTGCACAGGAGGAGAGCAGAGGAGAGGCGGCTGGAAGAGAGGAGATAGGAGGAGGAGATGCGGCTGGAGGAGAGGAGAGGAGGAGGAGATGCGGCTGGAGGAGAGGAGAGGAGGAGGAGATGCGAGGAGAGGAGGAGGATGATTGGCGGCGGCTCTGGGTATGCTCGTCACCCCTTCACCCTCCCCCTCCCGCCACCCACTCACCCTTCCCCCCCACGGCTGCATCCGCGGAAGGGAGAGAGGGGGGGAGAGGGGCGGCGGTTGAGTTTGCAGAATCCTTCTCGCCACCCCCTTACCCTCCCCCCCACAGCCCGCCACCTCCACCTCCACCCCCGTGTCTCCCCACTGGCCGCCACCCCCACCACCTCGCGCTAACACGGCAGCAGTCGCTAGCGCGGTTGGCGCTGGCGGGAGCATGGGTGGGGGGAACGGGGAGCCGCGACAGAGGTCGCGCAGGGCGCGACGGGATGCCGCACCAGAGGCGCGGCAGGGAGCCGCGATGGGGGTCCGCGGCGAGCGTGACGGGGGGGCACGCACAGTTCGCCGCCATGACCGTTGCGACCGTCGCGACAGGTTCAGAGACTGACGCGCGACGGGGGGCGAAACGAGAGAGGCGCGACGGGGAAGCCATGAGAGAATGAACGGGTGGGCCCATTTAGGTCCGAGGAGCTTAGTAGCTCAATACCATGTTAGAACACGCTCTTAACTCTTGACTTAGTAACTTAGGGTTTACCTAGGAAGCGTGAGTGTCGAGAGTGAGCATGGCAAGAGAATTGGGCAAAGAGGGGATTCACTAAGGAATGTTTACAAGATATAGGATAGGGGAGAGGATAGGGTACACCACCAGCAGTTGAACCTAATAACTAACTAATACACTAGCAAGCTGTAGGCAGTTAGGATATGCAATATAATTCAACAATCTATTATGGAAAACCGGCTTACTAGTGGTGACGAGAAGATCTGGAACTTAGTGTAGTGTAGTAGAATGCAGTGCAGTTCAGTTCGGGCGGTGCGGTGCGGTGCGGTGTGTCACCTCTGCATCCAACCATGGATTTGGCACCTGTACCGGTATGTGTGCAAGGATGCATGGTACATACAGCACACTCGCACGTACACATGCATGCACCCGCACCGCACTCATGAGCAGCAAAGCAACCATCTCCCTCGTGCAGTGCAGTTTCACGCCTCCTCCTAATTACTCTGATGCAAGAGTAGGTTCCCTTCCCACCATGTGGGCATCGTGCCTGATTGCCCTTGCCCTTGCGGAGTGGAGGCAAGCCAACAGCTTGATCCAGGCCAGGCAGGCGGTTGAACTGCTTCTTTTGAGACGTACGTCTCAAAAACCAGGCCAGGCAGGCGGCTGAACTGCTTCTAGGACGGACGGTGTACCAACCAAGTGCAAGCTCATACCGGTACCACAAACACACCGAGGAACAAGTGATCTACTCGGAATATGCTCCATAGCGGAACCGTACGTGTATACTGTATATGCCGTATTGAGAAAGCTTGCTTTCTTATTTTTATCAATTGGCATCGTTCTCATTACAACTGGCTTATTACAACATTTGCATCGAGGTTGAACACAAGCTAGTGCATGCTAATATCACTAGCTAAGATGTACCCTATCCAAGTGGCATTAGCAAGGCGTTCTACGCTGGGGTGGGTGGTGGGGATGTTGAGTGAGCCGTTTGAAATAGAGAAACGTGGGTGGAGGGAAATAAGCTCCAACCCACGGTTTTTGTAGTTGGAGAAGGGCGTTTAGCGCGCTTCGACGATGCCAATTGTGCAGTACAAGCAGCTTCGCTTTCACAATACACAATTTTAAAAAACACAATGTGTGTTTAAAAATTATAATATAGCTAGCAGAACGTGCTGGCACCACGGATCTGAACGGCTAAAAGGCCAAGAATGTACCTATCACTTAACAATAACACTTGCAATGTAGCTAGGCAACCATGATGTACGTGTAAGGTAAGGTTCTCAAAGATCCCCTAGCAACAGCCAAGGCCTACAATACCACTAAGCCTGCCTATGCTCCGCACTTGAAGGTGCCTCACTACAGTGCTCCGCACTACACTACACAGCGCTCTGCACTACACATGCTCTCTACAAAACTCCCTCCCCACCCTGCCTCCTCCCCACCCTGCATGCAGCACCCCCTAAGCCCATGAAGCACGTTGATTCACGAGGCACCCCCAAGACGGACCACAGTCCATGCACATGCACATGACCCAGAGTAGCTGCCCGCAACCAGTGTAGGTTACTATATCTGACTGTTACAGCCAGCCCAACCAAACCAAACCAAATCCCAGGGGCCACGTTGGACTTGGGTGTAGTGGGTTTGGCCCTTTGGTCTCAGAAATGGCTGGCTGTCTGGCTGTCATGGCAGCCCTACCGTGGCACCAGAGAGGCCCCGATGCGCCGTGCCACACCGCACAGAACCGCGCAGCACAGCGCAGCACTGCAAAGCACACACACACACAACTGTGGCACGGCCGCAAAGAGGTTGACTGACAGACATGTAGCGTGCACGGACAGCACTGGGGCAAGCGGGGCTACAGGGGATACAGAGCGTGAAGAATGCAGAGCGGTGAAGATTCCAGAATGGAGCCGGCCTAAGGCATGGTGCTGGTGGTGGTTGCAGTGGTGATGGTGGTAATGATGATGGTGGTGATGTGGTGGCAAGGCCAGAAAGACAGGAGCGGTGCTTGGTTGCCTGGACGCCCTCAAGCTATGGAGGAATGAAGCTACGAAGTCTTGGGGCTATGAGGCTATGGAGCTATGGGGCTAGACTATGGGGCTATGTGGCTGTAGATGTAGAGATATGGAGCTATGGAATTATGGAGCTATGGGGCTATGGGGATACAGAAGTATTCAGCTGCGCGTGCAGCTGTTGGTGACCAGCCAGATGGCCCTAATCGCAGAGGTCACCTACCTGCGGATGGCACGCAGGCAGGCACGCGTGGGAGGCATGGAAAAGCGTGGGAAGGTGTGGCAGGATGGCAGAGGCAGAGGCAGTGGCTGCGACGACAATCGCACAGATAATGGTCATGATACTGCTGCTGCTGCTGCTGGTGCTGCTGCTGCTGCTGGTGCTGCTGCTGCTGCTGGTGCTGCTGCTGGTGCTGGCAGGTTCCGCAAAGCAGGAGAGAGCAGAGGCAGTGGCAGCAGCACTGATGACTATGACGGAGAAGGAGAGGGAAAGCAGGCATGGCTGTTGGCAGCGCAGGTGGTGGTGGGGGCCTTGCAGCAGTGGTGTGGTGGTGGCACTAGGGTGTGGTTGGTAGAGGGCGAAGCGAGTAATTCGAGCGATGCGATGAGGTGGGATGGTGGGCAGATGGTTTGGGGAGGGAGGAGCAGCGATAGGGAAGCTGGAACACAGGGTCATGGCTGGTCCAGGAACGAAAGAATGGGTGTGCGGGAACGGATGGAATGAAAAGCTAAAGGAGTGCCAATGAATAAGAGTCCCATGAATGCAGGGACCAAAGAATGGGTGGACGAGGCTGCGGGGACACACACACACACACACGCCTTAACGCACTCGTCTTTTGCGTCTTACGCTCGACTAGAAAGCTCGATTCGACGTGCGTAAGGCTTCCTCAATGAGTTGGGTCCATCGGTGGTGCATTTGAGCAGAGACGGTATGGTGGCACAAGAATGATTGCCGATGGCTCTAAATCTCACCTTTTTCTTTCTCTCCTCTCTCTATTTTCTCTCTCTGACACGTGCTGAGGGAGCTGACGCCCTGAGGGTGTGGTTGGGGTGTGACCGCACGAAACAGAGAGCAGATGGAAAGGCGGAATAGATGATGCCGGCGCAATGGAACGAGGAAAGGAGGAGGAGGAGAAGACTCGTGTAGCACAGGCGCAAAGAAGGAGCAGGAACAGGAGCGGGTGCATTGGCGAAGCAGACAAATGGAGGCAGAGCCGATGATAGTGCAGTCACGGTGGTGACAGTTGTGCAGCGGTTGTAGCCTGCATGCATTCACAGCACAGAAACCCCAAGAAACGCATGGTGAGTGTGGCGGAGCATAGGTCAGAGACCAGCGGAGTTTCAATGATTTTTAAGGCGCACAAAAACTTTTTGAGGCGCCTCGAAAATTGGTTGTGGGAGTGGGAGGGAGGTGGGAGGAAGCATGAACAGCAAGCGCTCACCTGCTTTACATGACCTCTGTGCACTGCAGGTCCAATGCTCCACTGCCAGCCGCTGCCGCCACTGCTGCTGCTGCTGCTGCTGCTGCTGCTCCTGCACCTGCGGCGTCTGCAGCATTGGCTGGAACTGCCGCAGCAGCGGCAGCAGCGAAAGAAAGCTTGTCTCCCACTGTCACGGAACCAACTGCTGAAGCTCCGCTCTGGCTGCTCGCACCCACCAGCTTGAACCGCTTGTGCCGCCTCACGCCCTGCTGCTGCTGTTGCTGCTGCTGGTCGTTCCACAGAGGAAAGTAGCTTTGGCCATTGATCCGCCACATGCCATCAGGAGGAGTTGCAACAGCGGGTGTGCTAGATCCGGAAGGTGCAAGCGGTGCAGCTGGCAGCACGGATTGCACTCCAGGCATCGCTGGCAATCCCGGCAGCACTTGCAGTTCCTGCTGCTGTTGCTGCTTCTCCTGCTGCTGCTGCCACTGCAGCGCTGCCGCCGCAATCCGCTTGTTCTCCTTCTCCGATGCGGCAGCCATTGCCGCGCCCCTCCCTCGCCCGCTCCTCAGCCCAGCCGCAGCCGCAGCCGCGGACGCGGAGGTACGGACCCGAGGCAGCTGAGCACGTCTGGAAGGCACAGGCACGGGGAACAGGCTCGGGAAGCAGGGCTGCTCCGTTGCAGGCACGGGGAGACGCCTGGGGGCGTTGAGATGGGGAAACGGCGGTGGGATAAACGCAGAGGTGAGACTGTGAGAGGAAGCAGCGCGAGAGAAATTGGCGCGCTGCTGCTGCTGCTGCTGCTGCTGCTGTTGCTGTTGCTGTTGCTGTTGCTGTTGCTGTTGCTGCTGCTGCTGCTGGTGGTGGTGGTGATAGTGATGGTGGTGATGCTGGTGCTGGTGCAACCATGCGTGGCCAGTCAGGGAGCTCATCCACCGCCCCATGCCCTCCCACTGCCCGCCCTGCTGCTGCTGCTGCTGCTGCTGCTGCTGCTGCTGCATTTGCTGATACTTCTGCAACTGCTGCTGCTGCTGCTGCTGCTGCAGCAACTGCTGATGCTGCTGCAACTGCTGCAACTGTTGCTGCTGCTGCTGCTGCTGCTCCAAAGCGCGGTGCAAGCCCCACGGTTGGTGCGCAGGCAGGCACAGCGACCCCGAGCAGCAGGGGGCAGCAGCGCACAGCCCCGAGCAAGGGCAGGCGGGGGGAGGCGACGGCGGAAACGGCGCGGAGGGCGAGGGAGCGGCGGAGAAGGCGCCGGGGCAGGAGGTGGTGAAGGCGGAGGAGGGGGAAATGAGGCAGGGGGCTGTAGCAGCCATGGGGGAAGGCACCGCGTGAAAAGGCTGCCTCTCTGCCTGCTGCTGCTGCCGCTGAGGTTGGCAGGTTTGCATGAGGTCCTCTAGCTGATCCTGCCAGGCACAACAGAAACCGTTAATTGGACGGACCCACATTCCAGTCAGCATGAAGCGGCGTGAAGCGGCGTGAAGCAATGTGAAGCGGTGTGAAGCGGCGTCACGCGACGCGATCAACACATTACAGCGCTGCTGCTTACCTCCAGCGACGCTGCGCGCTGCTGCTGCCCCGGTTTCTCCGAACCCCATCCCCACAGATCCGCCGCCGCACCCACCGGCGCCGCTTCCGCTGCGCCGCCGCTGTTGACGCCATTCCCCGCCAGCACGAGAGCCACGTCGCACCATCGGCGCCTCTTCCCCCCCTTTCCCGCGGCCCCGCCTCCTTCCCCCCTGGCCGCCGGCCGCACGTCGCCGCCGCCGCCGCCACCACTACCACATCCATGGGTCTCCCCCCCGCTTTCCCTCTCCAAAGCAGCCGCGACCTCCGCGAGCGACGACGACACGAACGGCTGCTGGACCCCTGGCTGCTGCGGCCGTCGCCCCGCGCCCTCCGCCGCCTGCGCCGCCAGCGCCGCCGTCTCCGCCATCTCTCGCCCCGCCACGCGCGCCTCTAATTCCTCATTCAAGGACGGAACCATGCCGGGAAACGCGGCCGCTGCGCCGGCGGCATTCGCGGAGGCAGAGACGGGGAGGGCGGCCGGGGAGTTGGCGGGGACAGAAGCGCCGCCCGCGACCGCCGCGCCGGCTCGTCGCGCCGCCTGCGGCTCACCCGTTCCCTCCCCGGCGGAGAGCTTCCGCTCACGTTCCCCCGCGTTGCACGCCGCGAGCACCGCGTCGATCAACAGCTCTCCAGAAGCACTGCCACCGGCACTGGTCGCATTCTCCGGCGCGACCTCGAAAATACTGCTACCGCCGCCGCCGCCGCCGCCGGCGGTGGTGTCGGCGCAAACGCCATTGCGCGCGGAGCAGTGGCTCCACGAGATCTCCCCCCACTGCGGGGAGGCCTTCCGCCACCAGCGCTCCCCCTCACCTTCCGCACGCGAAGACCAGCTCTCAAGCAAGCGATCCGGCCACTCTGCCTGCGCCGCCTGCACCGCCGCGACGCTCTGATGATCCTTCGCGCCTCGCTCTAACGTCGCCGCGCCCGCCGCCGCCGCTGCAACCGACGTGTCGGCAGCCTCGCTTCCCTCGCGCGTCGACCCCGCCGGATCCGCTAGGCCCACCAACCCGCTAGTCTTGGCCGGTGCAGCAGCGGTATCGGCAGTCACAGTAGCGACAGTGCCAGCGCCAGCGGCGACGGCGTCGGCGGCGGCATTTACGTTGGCTGCTGCGTCATCTCTGCTGATCGTGCAACAGCTACTGCTCCCGCCGGCATCGGTATCAGGTCGGTGACAGGTAGTGAGCTGATTCGGATACCACAAGAGCGACAACGGCGACGACGGCGACGACTGCGACGACCACGGGTCGCAGCGAAGGTGTTCGAAAAGCTCGGCTGCGGCAACCGCAGTGTGATGAGGAATGGTTGACGACCTCGGAAGGGGTTCGAGCGAAACGGCAGGGCCGACGAGTCTCTGACCCTGACACATGGTGGACGTTGGACGTTGGAGGTGAAATGGATGCGTAGCGGACGAGAAATCTACTGGTGGAGAGTACTGAGGTTTCTGAGAGTAGGAGTCCGAGGGATTTGAGAGAGAGCGTCACCAAGATGGTTGTGGATGTGGAGGATAAGTCAAGTGCGGGTGGTGGTGGTACCGGCGGAGTATTGCTACGAGCGTGCGCAAGCGCGTGTCCATTGGCCCCGCCCCGCTTTGAGAGCACAGAGAGGAAAGGAGAGAGGAAGCACTGGCGGCAAGTGAGGTTTTGGAAGCGGGAGGGAGATGGGTGGGAGGGAGGGATACAGTTGAGAGTCTTCAGTGTTGGGGTTTGGTTTCAGCCAGTTTCGAAAGCCAAGAACTGCACAGTGGTTTGGAAAGAAGCCCCAAAACTGGAAACGTGGGGGTCAGAGTGCGAGCTGAAGGAGGAATTTGTAGTTGCCACGTGGACATTGCCCGTCAAAAGTGCCGCCGCCAACCAGAACAGCCCTATCTTTCCGCTACAGTGAAAGGTCCAGTATGGGGTACTTTGCGACTCGCCGTCGCAATCAGGAGGAGGTTTCACTGTACATGGGCAGGCATTCCAGAATATTCTCGAAGGCCATGAAAGTCACTGGGCAGACTGACTCGTGTACGTACAGTAAGGTACAGTAAACACATTTCATATCTTCGACCTGCAGTTCCTTCAGTTGGGATTCCCGAAGTTCCGGCAGCAGCAAAGTTCCTCCACGCGACTCAATTTTTTGTGCCGTGACGTGACTCCAGGGCTGACGTGACGATCTGTAGATACAGAACCAGGGCATTCGCCTTGTTTTTCCCAGAGATCAAGTGCTGGATTTGGCGACCCGGCTGAAACTTATGGGTGGTTTTCGGCCAGTAGGGTCTCCGGCCCTCAGTAGGGACCAATTTTCCTTTCCTTGATGCTACCTAAGTTCGGGGTGGACGAGGAAAGGCAACTGAACGTTAGCTCATTGAGAGATTTACTTTGCGCAGTATTTTCGATTGGGTTGAGGAAAAGACTTGCAAAGTAGTTATTTAGTCTAAAAACAATTACCTGGCTTGAAGGGTCGAGATTGTGCCTTGAAGCCTGATTGGCCGAGACTTGGCCCAACACTTCCACATTCTGGGTTACAATTTTTTGGGACTCCGGATTCGTCCGGGTACCCCCAAATACAGCCGTGCTGGCATGAGGACTTCATCACTGATTGAGGTCGGCAGCTGTCACCGCGCTTGGAGCAAGTGTGCAAAGTTGCCAGTTGCGTGGTTGCAGCCACTGTACTTCAGGAGGGGGGGAGTTTTTTTTTTTTTTTTTTAGCAATTGATGGAGACTGGAGGAGAACTTCTGCTAGAATCCGCCGAGACTGGTGCCTCCACTCCAACTTGACAACACCCACCCAACAATAAGCCGGTAAACCCAGCATTTGCACTCCCAAAATCTAGATCACCTTTGTCAATTGGGAAACATACGGACAACACCAATTATGCTGGCCAAGAACAGACAAGCACGATTGAACAGTGGGCGTCTTCCTCCCTTCACTTTAGCGCCACGCCACCTTTCCTCTCCCTCTGCACCGCATCGCAGCAAAGTCCCTGGCAAATGGAATGGGTGTGCCTTATCTCACGCGCCGAATCAGAAGAACCCAGGCAGGCATACGTAATCCGCGACGAGGTCCACGTCACACGTGCCTGGCAAATCGGCTGACACAAGCGACCATATGCGGAGCCAAGTGGACCAGACGAAAAGAACGAGATGATATATTTTTGTTGTCGTTTTGTTTTTCAAAACGGTTTCCATTCCATTCAACTTCCAAGCGCTTCGTTCCAGGAATGCGATTTCGGGCCATTTTCTGGCTTCGTGAAAGGCTCTTCGAGGTTCCACTCGCTTGGTGTCACCAATCTCCAACTTCGGGGCAACAATCATTTGAGCGATAAGGTATGCATTCGATTGCCAGGTAATGCAATGCGAGTGTTTAGGCGATGAAGGGCCAATTTATAATACATAACATGTAATCCAACCCAAATACAAGGCTGGTTCCAGACAAAAGCCAACTGCTAAAGTTCATAGAAATAGATTGGAACTCTGATCACAAAGCACAAGTAGCTGACTAGGGGTACATTCCTGGCTCGTGTCAAACTTCCGGTCAAACTTCGTGTTTTCCGAGTCCAGGGGCAAATTTTAGCCGGAAGACCCGAAGTGGGTCTCGGATGACCCAAAGTGGGGCCAACTGTGGGGCAGCTTCGTGTCATCCCCGGAAGACCGGAAGTATGACACGAGCCAGGAACGTACCCTAGGGTAGGGTTCTTGCTTTCAAACATGAGTGGCTCAGTTCCGATTTTCCTGACTGTCCTGCGCACGATCATCGGGTTTGAGTGCAAGGACATCAAGAACTTGTTGGTCAGCAGCGCCGCTCCAGTTCTATCGTAATGAAGCAGATGGAATTCAGCACATCCTACCTTCATCAACATCAGTACAGTGCTCCAAAAAGCCGACATGGCACACAAATTTCATATTGCATTGCATCTTACATCAAATCCTGGTAATCCCTCCTAGGGGTTATGGCTAAACATATTATGCTGAGGCTGCAGGCTTGTAGCTGATCTCAGCCAGGGTAGCAGTGAGGGCAGCATCAGCTGCCAAAACACTCTTCTCGGCCTGTCCACGAGCCTTGTTTGCCACCTTCTTCTCCTTGTAATACTCTGCCGCATCTGCCTTGCGCTTCGCCTCCAGCTCCTGGTACCCAGAACCACACGTTCATAGCACGCGTGCACGCGCGCACACACACACACAAACACACACACACCCACGCCCACACACATCCCCACCCGACCAAACAGACGAACAAAGACCGACACAAAACCAGCACAAGGAGAGCGCAGGGCAGCACAAGGAGAGCGCAGGGCAACACAAGGCATGAGCTTCTACAAGTAACGAGGCGCAGCACCCCACATTCCACTGTCTGTCCCCACGCGATAAAAAGAGCAGAAGGAGGCAAGGCAGAGCTCACCTTGACAACATCCCAGTAGTGCCAGCCGACTTCATGCGAGAGGTGGCCCAGCAGACAGTACTTGTGCCCAGGCTTCAACCTCAGCACCCTGCACACACCACCACACCGCACCGCACCACACCGCGCATGAGCACCAATCACGGGGGCGCCATTACATGAACCACGGGCGGGATTGAATGGTAAACAACGCGTGAATGGATGAGGGATGGATGGGGTTGAAGGAAACAACAGTTTGGCGGATGGAGCATGGGGGAGAGTGGGAAAGAGGAGCGTATGGGAAAGAAGGTGGGAAGAACGGAGGAGGAGGGGGTACTGGGACGAGGGGGTATTGGGACGAGGGGGTACTGGGACGAGGGGGTATTGGGAGGGGAGCTGACTTGAGGGCATCGGGAATGACGAGGCGCTTCATCTTGTCGTAGGGCGCGGGGATGCCCTCGAACGCCTTCAGGCGGTCCAGCGCCGCTGCTCCGCGCGGAATCTTGTGCGGGATCATACTGCGCGCACAACGCATTGACAGGAAATAGAGCCGGGAGCAGTGACAGACGCATGAGTTGAACACGAGGTTTTTATCGAGCAAGCAGGGAAGTGGGAGAAGAAAGGGGAGGGGAAAGAGCGAGGGGGGGAGTGGGGGGGGGAAGGGGATTGGGGGTGTCTAGGCGGGGAAAGGGGTGAGGTGTAGGGAGGGTAAGGGGTATGGGAAAGGAACTGGTGAATTAGGGTTGCGGGGACATGAACTTTCCAGCGTGAATCAGCACCCATGCACGAGTAAGAGCATCTAGAGCCGGGCCCTCCAGTCGACTCGCGCGCACAAGCCGCATGAAACCCTCAACCCTCCACGCGAGACCCACATTCCCCGCACGCGTTCACCCCCTACTCTTCCCCTTCCGCTCCGTGATCAATCCTTTTATGCCCATTTTCCCCTCCGCTTCGCGCTCTAGACATCAAACCTTCCAACCCCCTTCCCCTCCGCGCCCCACTCCCTTAGCCCCACGTTTTCCAATCCCCGTGGCCCGCCCCCGGACCCTGTCTCCCCCCTCCCCCCCTCTCCTCACCCGCGGATGGTGCGCCAGAGGATCTTGGAGGGCGCGCGGAAGTGGAAGGGGCCCTTGGAGGGCTTGGTGTTCATGCGCTTGCGCAGGAAGCGCAGGTACTTCATCTTCTGGCGCACCAGCCCGCCCGACAGGCAGATGTCCTCGCACCGCACCACCACCTGCGGCGCGGACGGCGCCGACAGGGGGAGAGTGGGGCGAGGGGAGGGGCGGGGGGGGGGGAGGGAGGGGAGAGAGGAGGAGGAGTCGAAGGGGAATGCGGGAACATCGAGGGAGGACGGGGTGAGGGAGCGGATGGGGGTCATGGGGGATGAGAAAGGGAAGAGACGGTCGGGAGAGAGAAATGAGACAGTGCGAGGATATTTGGAAGGGGGTCGGTTAAGTGGGAGGGTGATCTGCGAAATATAGATGCCAGAATTTGAGACGCCTAGGTGGAATCAAACATCAAGGGCAGTTTCCAAGCGAACATAGAGACACCCGGAAGCATTGCGCATGGACTAGCAACGTCAGGGACATGGCATGGCGAGGCTATCGACGGGGAGAGCGCGACATGCATCGGCTATTCCAATGGCGTATCGTGCGTGGACCTGGTGCAGTCTACGTGGAAATCGGCGATGTTTAAGAGACATCGAGACTAGCTGATTAAGGATGATCGAAACAGTCAAGAGCAGTCCAGTTATTGCGCTAACGATCCGAATCGCCATGCTGTTGGATGATAGGAACTGGACCCTAGAGCAACCTATGGCGTCCGAGCGGTTGGCAGGACAAGAGTAATGCGCCAACAGACGAGAGAGAGATGAAGCTGATGCGGATCGTAAACCTCCTAATAACTGCGGCTCTAAGTGTTTGAGACGTCTCAAGAAACATCTGGGTCACATGCCGGTGCTTAAAGTATCGACTACAGATACCATGCGTACGAAAGCGATCAGGAATCAGCCGGCGGAATGGAGGTCATGTTTAGGAGCCAGTGCTGTTTAAAGGGTGTTATATCTCGCCTGTCGAACGAAAACCCTAATTATATAGTCCATGCCGAACCCTTATTCTGACGACGCCACGCCGCTTACCACATGTTGTCCGTTAAGAAGCTCCTTTGCGACGATCGACGCGAGGCGGCCCAGCATGTGGTGGCGCGCATCCACCACCACCGTCTGTTTGATGATTCCGCTGCCGGAAACCATGGCGGCTAACTCGGTGAGGGGAGGGGAAGAAAAGACGAAGTGAAAAGAGGAGGGAGGGAGGGAGGAGGGGTTGCCTTAGAGACAAGGAGAGAAAGGAAAAAGGGGCGAGGGGGAGTGGGGGAAGGGGCGCTGGGAATAGGGAAGGCGGAATGAGGTTGCGGGGGGTGGTTTGCGGGAATGGCGTGAAGCGAGGATGGTCGAGTGTGCTTTATAAAGAAAAACGCGTTTCTCTGTAAGCAGTGTAGTGGTATTATATTGTTGGGCTTAGGTTGGATTTATGTAGATTGAACAATAGATATAACGAAGACCTTAGCGTGACCAAACTGCAGCGGGTGGCCAGGAAAATCGGGGCAAATTTCAGAAGGCATGTGAGGATCTACAGTGAGGGGTGCGGTGGTAAGGAAGGGCAGAAGAAGGGAGGGGATGGGGGGATCTGGCCAAACTTGACAACTGGTGAGGCGGCTGCACTGAGCCGTATTTGCGAACAGGACGAGCAACTGGTGTGGAACAGTGCTTTCAGCTCGATATGGGAGAGACCCAGTACCTTCTTCAAGCCACCGTAGAAGACTACAAGGAAGGCAGGGCAAACTGTATGATGGTGGCCTGCAGCTTCCCTCTTTTTCCAGTTACGACTGTGGATGTAATGCATTGCATAGTGTATTATGTCCCAAAAAAAAAAACAAAAAAGACCAAACTGCAGCGACAGCTCTTAGGTAAATAGTGAGTCACCCTTTGTGAGGGGCAACCGTTGTGGCAGCTGTTGGTGGGACGGGACGGATCTGGTCTGGCTTCCTTGGTTGAGAGTGCTGAATCAGCATGTGCTGGCATTGCTTTCGTCCAGCCAGCTACTCACGTGCGGACACCTCCTCGGGCTTCCATTTCGCATTGGTTCACGCATCCGAGATGGCGTGGCAGAAGCTCATTCGGTTTTCCTTCGGGCATTCGAGGTAGTTCATTGTTGCACCTTCCATTGGTCAGGAATCCCTGGAAAGTATCATGAACTTCATGAGAGAGCTCAGCTCATTGGCGGATGCGAAATCGATCAGGACGGAGCCGCGAATAACGAATCGCGACTGAGAAGCGTTTCCAACTTTTCAGCACTTTTCCACTTCCTAAATTCTGAATCTTGTCTGTACCCAGACTAGAGTCCCGACTTTATGTGTACAGTCCTACGTCTTAGCAACTAAATCCCTGCCCTAACCCCCGCACCAGCCGGGCTGCAGGCAAATCTGCCCACCTGCCCCTCGTGGGCGTTTTTATTTCTGAAGGACACATAGATTCATTGCATTCCCACTACTCGTTCAATAGCGCTTTGAGGGCGAAAGTGGAGAGAGATTAGAGTGCTCAGATCGAGTATTGCTTTCTACTCACTTTGCTTCTCTCGGCTCCTTCTGGTTGCTAAAGTATTCGCACCGCTCAGACTCGTTCTCGTGCGTGATTAGAAGGTATAAACTTCTTATAGATTGTAAACCCTTTACGCACGGAATGGCTGCAATTGCGCAAGTAGCGGCGGGAAGCGCGGTCACCACGCTGCGTTTCACGAGCTCATCCAGCAGCTTGTTCGATAAGAGCAGATTGCCACTGCTTACAGCGGGACATCGTTCGAGGAGCAGGGCGAGCAATCGTCGTCACGTGCCGTTGTCACAGCGCATCACCAGCAAGATGGTTATCCCAGGTCCGCATGCAACGCGTGCTGTTGGGGCTGGGCCTAACAAAGGCCCTGCTCACTACCGTGCCATGCGGGGTCAATGTTCACTCTAGCTAATCTTCGGAACTCCGTTCTCACCGCACTTCCCTCGTCGCTCCTCACTCACTGCCCTAACCACTTCTATAATCCTATGCTCCACACGCCCCCTCTTCCCCGCTGCGGTGCTCCTAACGGCAGGGTTCGGCGAGTCGCCTGAAGCGAGGTCCGCGGGGGCGCTGCACAACTTCTTCACCTACATCGCCGTGCGCATCGTGCTCTCGCAGCTGCAGGTGCGCGCGCGGGGAGGAACCGCGAGAGCACCGGGGGAGGGGGAGGGGGAGGGGGAAGGGGAAGGGGGGAGGGACGGGGAGGGGGAGAGGGTTGGACACCGAGATGTGAACCACAATCTGCGGAGGAATGGGTTTTGGGGGTAGCAATGGGATGTGAGGTTTTGCGGGTTTGATTCTCGGAGTCTGGTAGGATGAGCCACGAACGTGGATCCCATGCGTGATTTCCGTGATTTGCGTTCTGATCTTCACCCGCTGGTCCGGGACGCTTGTCTCGTGGATCACTGTTTCCTCGGGCATGCGCGAACGAGCCTTGCTCATGGCTCCTCCTGAATCGCTCGCCGTCTCTCCATCGCGTTTTCACCTCTCCTCGCCTCGCCTCACCCCCCTTGCCCCTCGTCCCCCAGGCGTACAACCGCGAGGGGTACGCGGAGCTCAAGGAGTTCACGGACCGCGTGCCTCTTAAAGACGGCGACCAGTTCTGCGCCACGCTCATGCGCGAGAGCCCGCAGCACAAGAAGTTCGGTAAGGATGGGGATAGGACCAGGATGCTATGTTGTTTAGAAGCAAGCAATCACGCGTTTGCACCTCGGTACGGAAGAGAGGAAGTGGCACACGGAGGTCCGTGAACGGGTTTCTAAGCTACAATAGGATGCGTAGCAAGGCGTCGTGATCTGTTGATTCCTGTCCGTAAAACTCGCTCTCACATGCTGATGTTGTTCTTTTGAGCTGCTGTCACATGCATGCTTGTGCTACCAGCGAATGGAGGAGGGCAACAAGCAGTTGATGCGCGATTTCCTCATGGAGACCAGCCGCTTTGACTAAACAAGCTTTTTTCTGCGTAGTCAGATCATAACAGCAGGGGTGGCATTCTACTGGTGGAGCAGCTTGATTTATTTTGTTGGGTACAAGAACATCGGGGGCAGCAGGCATCCAATAAGATTACTGTATAGTCTTCAACTCTCTAGTCCATGCAGGGAAACGGCTAGCTTGGGCTTTTGCAGCACAAGTTGATTAGTTACAGGTAGTAGCGTGCAGTAGTGTCACATTTGGCTATTTTCCCTCTTTTCTGTACAGTTGCATCAATGTTTTTGTACTACAGACCACGCAAGTATTGAGTTTGCAACCACATATTTACAAATACCACAACACCCCACAAAGCTGCGTATTACCATCCTTTTGAACTCAGCCACAGAACACAATGGAATCTCTGCAGCAACACGAACCATCCGAACACCAACAGCAGCATCACACCTCCGCCTTGGCTGCAGCAGACGCTGGAGCCGCTTCAGCCTCCAGTTGTTCCAGCTTCCAGGCGCGCACCACATCAGCAGCCTCCCTGTCCCCCAGCAGCATATCCACCTCCACCTCATGTGCCGGCAGGTAGCAAGCCGAAACCCCAACCGCCAGTGCCAGTTCCAACAGCTTGTCTAAAGCCATCGACCTCAGGAGAGTCCCTGAGGTCAGCTTGTCAGTTTTAAGGCATTCTGAGATGCGGTCGGAGAGCATGGTGAGGAGAGCATCAACTTTATCCAAGCCCTTGACCAGCTTGCCCGTGCTATCAGAGAGGCTTCGTGCCGGGCCCTTCATCCTCTGCACGCCTTCCAGCACCTCTCCCTTGTCCCGGTAGATTGTGAGTGCATGTGCTGCCTTGGTGGCGTATATTTTGGAGCCACCAGCACTCGCGCCAGCTGGTGCATCCAAAAGGGATACGAGTGAATTTCAAAAAAGGAAAAGAGCAGGGGAGTGGAATAATTGGATAATGGCAGGGGGTCACAGGGGAATTCCTATGCTGAACAAACGATGCACATGATGATTGCACGAGAATCTCACCTCCCACCACGGCAGCAACACCAGCACCAACACGAGCGCCAGAAATGGCAGCACCAGCGATGATGGCAGGTGCCTCGCACAGGAGAAGAGGGGCTCCAAGCACCACAAGAACCGCCCCGCCAATCCCAAACCAGAGGCTGCGCTTGCTGTCCCGTTTCTCCTTCTGGTAAGAGGATAACAACCGATTTGAAACAGGGAGGAAGGTAGGAAGGGGAAAATTTAGACAAAGAACGGAGAACGCAAAGATGAAGGGGGGAGAGGAGGGGGAGGGGGGGGGGGGGGAGGGGGGGGAAAGGAGAAAGGAGGAGGAGAAGGGGAATCTAAACAAAAGGGGAAGTACACAGTCTCAGCATATGCATACTCGCCTTATCCAGCTCGACCATGACGTTAAGGGTTTCAGCCTCAGTGCTCTGTAGCTTTCGCGACGCCACGGCCACAGAGCCACCGGAACCTGTTAACAGCCCTGACAACTGCTTGCTTGTTCTGGAGACGGTTTTAACACGTTCTTCAAGCATTTCGATGCACGCCTTTATATCCGCCTGTGAGGGATTAGGTTCGGCTGCGTCGGCGAGAAGAACGGAATGGGAGTCAAAGGATCACAATCAGGCAAAGCGATCTTAGAACTTGAAAGAGCGGACAGCATGTGCATGCGTTAACTCCTTGGCTCACAAAAAAATCAAACGCTAAGCAGACTCTTACTGCAGAACAAGTAATAACAGTTACCTAAACAGCTCGACCTCTTTCCGTTACGGCTCGACCTGTTTCCGTCAACAAACACATAAGAGTCAAGCCGTCATGGTTTGACTGACCGAAACGGAGGTCGGAGAGAGCAGCGAGCTGGAAAATCAGTGAGTTTAGCTCCGGCACGAAGACGTGGTCGAAAATCGCTGCTGACTCCGCCGACCTCGCTACCGCCTGGCTGACACCGGGACAGGCGGCAACGGCCGACGGACTAGACACACACACCGCTTGTAGGTCCCGGGCGGGTTTGAGATAGTCGTTAAACGCGACGGATACGAAGCGGATTTTCTCCGGGAGTGCCTGCAGCTCCATGGCTTCTTGATTGCCATGAGCAAAAACAACGCTGCTCTGACGCGGCTGGTCCTGCTGATGCTGGGAAGCTATTACTCGTGGGAACGACGCATTTGCAGGCAAAAAAGGGTCCTCGACTTCCAACTTGGCCATTTCGCGGGAACAATTAAAGTTGCAGGAAACCTTTTTGAAGCAAACCGGAATCTCCTTGGGTAAACGCACTGAAGGATTCTTCCCAGCCCTGCTGTAAACACGACAGCGAAAACACAGGCAGGTGGAAGCGGAGTAACTAACGAGGTCGACTATTGACACACCTCAGTAGTCGGCAAAGAGACGAGGTCAGGGGATGCTAGCGGATTGGGCGAAAGATGCTAGCAGGTGACAACAGCAGGGAAGGGAAGCACAGCGTGGGTGGGGGATGGAGCCAGTGATGTGATGTGATGTGTGGCGAGTTCCGAATGTATGTTTTAACAAACACCCTACGAAACCATTCTGGAATCTAGACGACCGCTTTAGATCGTTGCGAGCCTCATTGAGCCGCATCCACACTAACTTTTGGGACACGCCGTCAGCTCGCTTGGTTTGCCCCAGGTTGAGAGGGCAGAGGCAGCGTGCACAGCAAGGAAACACTCGGCCGGTGCGCCAGTCTCGTGTGTTCGATTGCGGGGACGTGCCCTGAAATACGCGCGGGAGAATACTCCAGGGGGGCGCGGTGACGTGCGGGGAAAGGTCGACATTACCAAGGCGAAGTTGGGCCATGCATGACGAGGGAGAGTCCGGTCTGGGTCGAGGGGGTATACCGCTGATGGTGGACGGGCGGGACGCCAGGCGTGAAGCGACAGATGAGTGGGATGGTGGGGTGCTTCGATTCCGGAAACGCGTGATTGTAAGGAAAATCCCTTTTCCTTACTTCGCGTCCCTGCTTACCGCGTACATGCCCGTTCCCGCCATCGGCACCCATCCGTGAACGTTACCCGCTCGCGACATTCGCTTCGACCACGACTCCCGCCACTGTTCACGATGCGACCCAACCTCACGGTTCGGTTGGTAACCCGCGCTCCGGACCTCCGCCTCGACAATTCCCAACCTCGGCGCTAGGCCTGTAGCGCACCCCAATTTCCCGCATTACCGTTACCACGCTAGCTTCGCTATATAACTTCGCTCATGCTTTTCGCTCAACTGTATTGATTGCTTCGATAGTGCAATTCTCACTCGCTCGTTCAATTGCACTCGTAACACTTGGTATTCAGAGCCTACGATCTCCTCTCGGACCGCACCCACACCTTCGCTTCCCCATTATCTCAATTTTTGGGGGGGGTAGACGTCTCTCAGCGAACAAGCACCGCCGCTCGTAGTGCTCTCTCGTAAGCACGCACGGCCACGACAGAGGCTCTCGCTGAGCTTGCCCGACACCCCCGCCATGGCCGAATTCACTCTCGCGACACTGACGCAGGAGCAACTCGACCGTCTCGTGCGCCAAGTCGAAGATTCGGCGCTCGAAATTGCGACGCTCACGGCGGAACGTGACTCCGCGCGTCAGCAACCCACGGTGAATACTCCACCACCACCACACGCACCTGCAAATGTACCCGCACAATCGGAGGAGCCGATCGTCATTTCATCAGGCACGCCAACACAGAACGACAGCGTGGGACAGCGCTCAGGCGCAGCCAGTGATGGCGCCGCTCACTCGATGCCTGGCATGGAGAGGAACAAGGTCGCACCAAGCCCGCGGGAGCCTCGTGAAGCCCGTCGGCACGTGGAATTTGCGGCGACAAGTGGCGACCACGCCAGCATGGCACCAATGCCACTCAAGCCGCAGCACCCGCCCTGCTTCGACCCGAGCCAACGTGGAGGTCCGACGGTTCAGTCGTGGGTCTTCACGATGAACGTCTTCTTCGACGCGAACTACGTCGAGTCGGACGCAACGAAGATCAGATACGCCGTCTCGATGCTGAGAGGCCCCGCCATGGACTGGTGGCGAGTCATCGTGACGTCGCCACGCGCCTACGAGCCACCGTCGCAAAAGGAAGGGCCCACGGGCCCAGCTGTCACTTGGAGTTCATTCTGCGAAACAGCCCAATACAGCACGTGGGATGCGTGGTGCGCAGGGCTTCGGGCGTGCTTCGAGCCGATCGCGGCTTCTATTTCGGCGCGTCAGAGACTGCGTACTTGGCGGCAGCTCGGGTCGGTTCAAGACTACACGAGTGGTTTTCTCGCATTATGCGAGCAAGTCGGCTACATGCACGAAGCGGAGCGGGTGGACTGTTACGTCGGAGGGCTGAAGCCGGACATCTCGCACGAAATCATGCTACGCGGACTCTCGAATTTCAACGAGATTCTCGCGCTCGCCGAGAAAATCGACATTTTACGCCGACCGAGACCGGGGTCCTACTACGGACATCGCCCTCGGGGACCGATCGAGCACGCCACCGTACATGCTGTTGCGACAAATGCAGCTGCCGCGCCGTTTAAGGGGCGCTGCTTTGCTTGCAATAGGCCGGGCCATCGCAAGAGTGAATGCCCAGAGGAGCTGAGGCGCCGCGGAGCAGAGCAGGGGAGGGAGTCTCCAAGGCAGGGAAACGCCAGCAGTCAGTAGGAATCGGGCCAACTACTGACGAGACTGCCTGCTCGCCCAACCTCACCGACCCTCACCGAGTCACGGTACCGATTCATGCTATCGATCGGGCTCGGATGAATAAGGAGGGTACAGCGACGGATTGCCCAGTACTGGTCCACGGGAAAATACAGGGAGCAGCAGTGAAGATTTTTATCGACGGAGGCGCAAGTCACAGTTTAGTTAATACCGCGATCGCACGAAAACTACAACTGACACTGAGTCGGTGTTTACCGGAGATAGACGCACGCTTAGTTGACGGCACACCACTGGCCATACGGGAAAAAGTGGAGAGAGTAAAGGTCCGCTGCGGGGGGAACTTCGGTTTTACACAGGAAATGCTCGCGACGACACTGGATGGGCACGACATTTTACTGGGACGTGATTGGTTGCGACGGTATAACCCGCGAATTGACTGGACGACGAGTAGCTGCACTGTGCGAAGTAGCGGTAACTGGGTGTCGCTACCACGCTGGCAGTCGCCCGAGTCTTCAACGGTCCACGTCAACGCCATCACGATGAAACGGGCTGTCGTCGCTGGAGCTGACGTGTACGCAGTGGATATAGCGTTGATAGGAGAAGCAGAGCAGCCGAGTGATTTTCAAAAACTGTTGGCAGCAGTACCGCCCGAACTACAAGAACTGTTGAAACGATACCCGGGGATTTTTCCAGACGACTTACCGGATGGACTGCCACCTCAGCGGGCACATGACCACCGAATAGAGTTAGAACTGGGGGCACAGCCAACCGTACAGCGACAGTTCAAACTGACACAGCTCGAGCTCGATGAGCTGAGGAAGCAGTTAGACTACCTGTTAGAGAAAAAATTCATCCGACCGAGCTCGTCACCGTTCACCGCACCGATACTGTTCACACCGAAAAAAGACGGAGGGTTTCGCATGTGCATCGATTACAGAGCACTGAACCGGGTAACAGTCAAGTCGCGATACCCCATTCCCCGCGCTGACGAACTGATCGACCAGCTGCGAACAGCACGGTTTTTTTCGAAAATAGATTTACGGGGAGGTTACCATCAGATTCGGGTCGAACCATCCGACTGCGCCAAGACAGCATTTAGGACTAGGTACGGGTCATTCGAGTACACCGTGATGCCATTCGGGTTGACCAACGCACCGGCGACATTTCAGATGACCATGAACGAGGCGTTTAGGCCACTCTTAGATAAATGCGTGATAGTTTACCTCGACGACATCCTAGTCTACAGCAGGGATAAGCAGCAGCACTTAGCAGATATGGAAGCAGTTTTTAAGGTTTTAGACGAGCACCGCCTACTGACCAAGGGTTCCAAGTGCGAGTTCTTCCAGGATAGGTTAGAATTTTTAGGACACGTTATTTCGGAGGCTGGGGTTGAAATCGACCCAAAGAAGCTGGACACGGTAAAAGCGTGGCACCCCCCGACAAATATCACGGAACTGCAGAGTTTTTTAGGGTTCGTTAATTACGTGCGTCGGTTCGTCCCCGACATGGCACGATTAACAGCCCCACTGACGGATCTGCTGCGGAAGGGGGTCGCTTTTACGTGGGGGGAGAAAGAGCATGCTGCCTTCTCTGCCCTGAAAACTGTTCTCTGTTCACCGCCCGTACTGCGCATCGCTGACCCACACCGCCCCTTCGAAGTAGTAACAGATGCAAGCGACATCGCTATTGGAGCCGTACTGCTACAGGATGTCGGCAACGGCCTACAGCCCATCGCATACGAGTCACGAAAGTTGCATCCGCCCGAGAAAAATTACCCGATACACGACCGCGAAATGCTCGCGATCGTGCATGCGTTCAAAGTCTGGCGCTGTTACTTGACTGGCGCAGACGTGACAGTACGGACAGACCACCGATCCCTACAGTACCTTCGCGCACAGCCCCACCTCAACCCACGACAGATCCGCTGGCTCGATTTTCTCGAGTCAAACTTCCACTACACGGTCACCTATAAAAAGTGAGCATCAAACATTGCCGACGCACTGACCCGCCCTACTGCCCAACTCCACGCGATACTACTTGCCCAGATTAGCCCACTGCTGACAGGCCTATTTACCCACGGATACCAGACAGACCCGTTCTTCACAGGAGGAAACTCGCAGCAGTTTGCAGCAGCAAAAGGAGTTTATTACGTAAAATCCGGCACCGACCGCATCTGGGTACCGGGCTACACTTTACTGAGGGAGCTGTTACTACAGGAGGCACACGATGGGGTTACCTCAGGACATTTCGGGGTAGAGAAAACACGGCAGCAGCTGCAGCGGTATTACTATTGGCCCGAGATGCTGACCGACGTGCAACGACACGTGGCATCGTGTCCCACCTGCCAGCTCATGAAGTCGTCACGACAACGACCGGCAGGACAGTTGCAGCCGATACCACCCCCAGAGCGTGCTTGGCAGCAGGTGACGATGGACTTCGTCACGGGGTTACCGGCTGGAGCAAGTGGGAACGACGCGATCTTGGTCGTCGTCGATCGGCTGACGAAAATGGCACACTTCGCAGCATGCAAGAAATCAATCACAGCCGAAGAAACAGCTCACCTCTTCATCGCCACCATCGTTCGATTACACGGGATACCAGCAGCGATCATCAGCGACCGCGACACGAAATTCACCAGCAACTTCTGGCGGAACCTGTGGCAGCAGTTCGGCATGCGACTGCAGTTCAGCTCATCATATCACCCCGAAACCGACGGACAGACAGAACGGACAAATCAGACCATGGAACAACTCATCCGGGCCACGTGCGACGACCCGACCACGTGGGAACAGCAACTGCCACTCATCGAATTCGCATACAACAACTCGCCATCCGCCACGACCCAATAGTCACCGTTTTACCTGAACTACGGACAAGACCCCACAGTACCCATGACCCCGAATCCCGACAACCCAGTCCCACGCGCGCAACAGTTCGCATAAATACTGCAAGCAGCACGGACCCGAGCAGCCGAAGCAATAAAAAAATCAAACATCATCGCTAAACGCAACGCTGACCGCCACCGCCGACCTGTCACTTACCAGCCAGACGACCTAGTTCTACTCGACACTCAAAACCTCCGCCTGCTCATCACCCCAAAACTCCGCCCCCGATATTGCGGGCCATTTCGCATCAGCCACATGATCACACCCGTCACCGCCCATCTCCTCCTCCCTGCTGACTGGTACGTCAGCCCGTCATTCCACGTCAGCCTGCTTCGCCCATACGTGCCATCCACCAGCCAACTGCCTCGCAACCGCCCCGCCAGCATGACACGACCGCCGACTGAGCCAATCATCACGCCTGAGAAAATACTGAGTCATCGAGTACGTGACCCACGGGGAGCCCGCAGAATCGAATTCCTGATCCGCTGGAAAGACCGCACGCCCACCGAAGACAACTGGGTCCCCTTGGATAGAATTGAGAATCACCCTGTCCTCACTGAGTATCTGCGCAGCCGAAACTTCCGAGATATACACGCGCTCTCGTAAGAGGGGCCTCCTTGGGGAGGGGGGTAGTGTAAGGAAAATCCCTTTTCCTTACTTCGCGTCCCTGCTTACCGCGTACATGCCCGTTCCCGCCATCGGCACCCATCCGTGAACGTTACCCGCTCGCGACATTCGCCTCGACCACGACTGCCGCCACTGTTCACGATGCGACCCAACCTCACGGTTCGGTTGGTAACCCGCGCTCCGGACCTCCGCCTCGACAATTCCCAACCTCGGCGCTAGGCCCGTAGCGCACCCCAATTTCCCGCATTACCGTTACCACGCTAGCTTCGCTATATAACTTCGCTCATGCTTTTCGCTCAACTGTATTGATTGCTTCGATAGTTCAATTCTCACTCGCTCATTCAATTGCACTCGTAACAGTTATTCTAAAGTGAGATTTGGATATTCCTAAGCTTCATACTAGAAATATAAATTGCACAAAGCAATGCCAACTGCCCACTAGTTGCATCCTATGAGTAGTCACTCCTGCAGTGTTCCATGATAGGGATTTTTATAATTGAGCAAATTCATCTAATGCTCATCCTCAACGCGCCAGGGATAACCACCTGGCTGTATTGATATATTCCGTATGCCACCACCATCAGCAGCATCTATCACCCTCAGTAACCTCCCGGAGAAATCGGAATATTTCCCACACTCCTTGGAGCCCCAAGCGCTCGCATCCCCAACCTGTTAACAGCAGCAACACCACCACCACCACCACCACCACCACCACCACCACCACCACCACCATGAACCAATTCACTCCCATCCACACCGCGTGCCCCAACTCCACCCCCTATCCCTCCACCCAACACTCTCCTCTCCACGTGATTAGGCAGCAACATAGTGTCCACCGATGAAGTCCTTGCAAGGGGGCTTCGACCAGCCAGGGGCGAGGCCGAGACAGGTGTGTTCCCTCCTGAAGGGCTAGGAGATGCAGAGAACGGCCCAGCAGCAGAAGCACCCTCGCGGTGCCTGCTCACGCGCATCTGCTCTGGTGACTGCACCCCTCCTCTCCGCGCTCCCAACCCACCACCGCTCAACAACGGACTGCGACGCACCCCCCCTCCTCCTCCTCCTCCTCCCACGCCCATCCCCACTCCGTCGCCTCCTCCCATCCCTCCTCCTCCCCCTCCACCTGCTCCTCCTCCATACGCATCATAATCATCACCAGCAAAGAACCCGGAACCCACCGCTGCGCCTCCTCCTCCCAGCAAAAACTCCTCGGTAAGTGTGTGGTGACGCCGCCGCACCGGCTGCTGCCCCTGCTGCTGCCCCTGTTGCCCCTGGTGGCCCTGATGGCCGTGATGCCGTGCCGCAGGGAGAGGAGGGAGCAGGTTGGAGGAGGCAGCAACGTCGGTGTAGCTGTCTGTGAAAACCGACGGTACTCCACCTCCTGACACCCACACCCCCGTGCCTGATGATGCAAACCCCCCACTGCTCTGAGTCTGACCCTCATCACTGCCGCTTCGACTGGCTGCTAGGTGCCCACTGCTGCCACCGCCCGCCGCAAACCCACCTCCTCCTCCTGCTCCTCCTGCTCCTCCTTCCCAAGCAGCAGACCCATGCGTAGCAGCTGTCCTGTCCACATACCCCCCTTCTCCATCCACATCATAAAGCGCCACACCCTCCCCTCGCCCCCTCTCGCCCCTCTCCCCGAATCCCAGGCCCTGCTGAAAATCAGACGAAGTGCGGAACAACGGCTGTTGCCCTCCCCTGGGGAGATCCTCAGGTGAATCCAACAGAGCACCTGGCCTGAGCCTGCCTTGAAACACACCGCCACCACCGGCCGCACTCGGCATTCCCACACCGCTGCCCAAAGCAGACGAGGAGTTGAAAGCCGCGCGCTGCCTTGCAGCACTGGAACTAGCAGAGCCACCAGGACCTAAATCCGCAGACATAGTGCGAGTTAAAGACATCCCGGCTCCAGATCGGGCCACTAAAGTCGCCTCTGCTGATAACATTCTCGGCACAGGTGCACGGCCCATACCTGCTGCAGTACCACCCATAGCACCCATAGCCCTGAGCCCACCGTCCGCACTATCCTCCTGCCTCCACCCTGCCACGTCAGCACCTCGGGCAGAAAACGAACCTGTAGAGGAGGATGGTGGGTAGAAGTCAGTGGGAGGGGAGTAGGGCCGATAGGGCTGCCCGGAGTGAGTGTGGCTTGGGGAGTCAGAGAGTAGCCTCCTGAGGGGAGGCATGGCTGCTGTGCCCATGTGACCACCACTCGTGGTTGCACCACCGCCAGCAGCACCAGCAGCACCAGCACTGCTACTACCGCCATTACCACCGCCAACACTGAGGCTGACAGGAAAGCGCGGGCCGTTACCAGAGGGGTAAACCGCATACGAGTCGCTGTTGCTGTTGCTGCTGCTGCTGGCGCTGTTGCTGCTGCCAAACGAGTTGCTGTGGCTGTGTGCAGCACTGGCAGAAGCAGAGGACAAGCTTGAAGCACTGAAGCCCGCACCAGCAGCAGCAGCAGATGATAAAGTGTTGTTTCCAACAGACAGCCTGGATGCGGGGAAGGAGAGCGGTGGGTCAAAATCACGGGAGCGCACGCGTGAGAGCGACGCGCTGTCCAGTGTGACGGTGCGAACGAATTGCGGCAGGGACTCAGCCACTGACCGGGCTGCAGCACCCCCTGCTCCCATCACCTTGCCTTGCACCCCACCGGCCTCCCCCCCTCCTCCTCCTCCTCCACCTCCTATGAACCCTGCTCTTGTGCCAGCAGCAGCACCACCACCGCCACCACCAGCAGCAGCAGCAGTTAAAGACGACTGTCTGGGGGGCCTTGTGCCTCGATCCAAAGTCGCAACCCGCATGTACATATCTGAAGCAGTTGCAGCAGCAGATGCAGCAGCAGCAGCAGCACCAGCAGCAGAATCATAAGGCGCGGGATCAAACGACCTAGATCGCTCAACATATGACCCGAGATTCATCCCGCTGCCTCCACCTCCCAAACCTGGTCTGGAGGTTCGGCGGAAACTGTTCAGGTCCGGATCTAGGGGACCCATGCTTCGCATCTTATGCAGATTGCGGGATGGCAGGCTGTGGGGGGGTAGGCTGTTAGACGGCAGGCTGTGGGTGGGCAGGAAATGGGACAAGGCTTCCTGGCACGCACGTTCCTCCTCCTCCTCCTCCTGCTCCTGCTGCCGCTGCTGCTGCTGCTGCTGCTTCTGCTGCTCATGGCGATAACGGTCTTGGTGTGCTTGCTGGGGTGCTTGGGGCTGGGACTGGTGGCGATGGTGGTGGGGGTGGTGGGGTTGCAGTGAGTTCTGGGAGGCGAGGCGAGAGGAGTGGTCTCCTCGAAGGACCTTCCACGGATCAAACTGCATCACAGTGAGGGGAACGCAGGGAAATGGGTGAGCTGAATTGCTACACGTGCAGCTTTTGACTTTCGAGCCGACTCAGTGGTCGCCTCGAAGAACCTTCCACGGATCAAACCGCATCACAGTGAGGGGAACACAGGGAAATGGGTGCCCTGAATTGCTACACGTGCAGCATCTGAGGCAACAATGATGGAGAGGGATGCGGTGGGGTTAGGTGGGATGGGGCGGGGTGGGGTGGGGTAGGGTGTGGTGGAGTGCGGTGGGGTGGGGTGGTGGTACCTGGCAGTTGGGGCAGCAGAAGCTGCGAGTGAGTGGGTCCTCTTGAAGGCTATCCAGAGCGCACGTTTGGCCGCACACACACCCAAACCACACCTCCTCCTCCGCCTCCTCCCCATACTGCTTCAGCCCGCTCTGCTCTCGGTGCACGCAATACAAGTGTGTGTATGGGCGGGGGAAAGGAGAGCACAAGGGGGGGAGGAAGGGGGGGAGGAAGGAGGGGCGGTAAGAGAAGGGGGGAAAGGGGGAGATGGATGGGAGGAGGGTAAGGGTGAGTGAGGGGGGTTGGAGGAGGAGAGGTGCAGGTCTTGGTGGCAACAAGTATGATGGCAATGGTGAGAATGGACTGGTATCAATCCAGGCGAAAGAATAGTGGAACTGGGAATGATGGGAGGGGGAGCAGGGAATGGTGGGAGGGGGAGCAGGGAATGGTGGGAGGGGGAGCAGGGAATGGTGGGAGGGGGAGCAGGGAATGGTGGGAGGGGGAGCAGGGAATGGTGGGAGGGGGAGCAGGGAATGGTGGGAGGGGGAGCAGGGAATGGTGGGAGGAAGAGCAGGGAATGGTGGGAGGGGGAGCAGCGGGCAGGAACAGCGGGAGCAGCGGGGAGGAAAACTGGCAGTGGTGGTGCAGTGAGTGCAGTGCGGAGGGAAGGCGTGACTGACTGACCTTGGCACTGAGGCAGGAGGCGCAGTCCAGCAACCCCTTGCTGAGGCGCATGGAAATCACTTTTGAGAATTCCCAAACGTGACTGACCTTGGCGGAGAGGCACGAGGCGCAGTCCAGAAGCCCTTTGCTCAGTCGCATACCCACACAGGCGAAGTGCGAGCGGTGCCCGCACTCCCACGCGATAACCGGCGCCTCTCTGATCGCCAGCTCGCACGTGCTGCACCCCTCCCTGCCCGCCCCCTCCCCTTCCCGCTCCCCCTCCCCCTCCCCCTCCCCCTCCTCGTTTCCGCTCACGCCCCTGGAGGGACTAGTGTTGGCAATTACAGAGCCCCCGAGCGCACTGGTTCTGGCGGGAGTATGGGAGATGCGGAGGGAGGGAAGGCGGGGTTGGTGCCGGTGCAGGAGGGGGAATGAGTGAGGGTGGCTGGGGTGGTGGAGGTGCGAAGGTGGAGTGAGCGGCGGTGCGCACGGAGGGAGGGGAAGGGGGGTGGGTGGTGGGGTTGGGTCTACTAAAAGCGTGTTATAAAGCGTGCATGGCAGGCATGGGGAGTGGGAAGGAGTGTGGGAGGGAGACAAAATTTGCCTCACAGCCAATATCATGCACCGCACGGCTGGCTGCTCTTTACTCGATTGTTCTTCTTCTTTTCTTCTTACTTTCACGTTCTCGGTTGTAACAAACTCCCGTTCATCACACGTCAGGGATTAGCTTAGTTCAAAAGACAAATCTTTTGCATCCCTCTTACCTCAACCAACCAACCCCCCCAACTCATGTCTAAGATCCATCCTCATCCCGTTACCCCCACCATCTCCCGCCCCGGTTCCCCCTCACCCCGTTATCTCGTTCCGGCCCCCTACTCTTTTTCCCCCTCGTTCAAATCAAACTCACCGCCGCCCTGCCGCTGAATCCCCGCGGCTCGAACCACAAGACGCGGACCCGAGCGGAGACGCCCTTCCCCCGCACACGCTCCCCGCGCCTCCGCTTCCCCCCGCGCTCCCGCTCCCCCTTCCGGAACCCCGTGATTCCGGCGACGACCCTCTGCTGTCCGCGCGCGCGTGCGACACGGCGCTACGGGCGGGCGACGACCTGGCGGAGGAGGGCTTCAAACGACTCGACCCGGGCGCAACTGGCGCGGCGCTGCTGCCGCCGCCCGCGCCGGGATACCCTCCCCCGGACGCAAAATCCGCGGCGCCACCACCAGCAGGCGCAGAGCCGACAGGAGGAGGCGCAGCAGCAGCAGCAGCAGCAGAAGAAGTAGCAGCAAGGGGGTCATCGGGAGGGATAGAGGCGAGGTCCGGGGCGATATGGGAGGCGACAAGCGCAAGAGGCACGTCGACTCGGCTACGCACGGCGTCTACCCACAACCGCACGCTCTCGTCCGACACGCGCAGCACCTCGCCGAAGCACCACCGCGCTTTCATGCACCGCACCACCACCAAGTCCCCCGCCTCGTACGGACAGCTCCACGCCTCTCCCCCGCGTTTCCCGCCGTTTGATCCCGCACCTCCGCGCCGGCGGCGCCCGCCGCCGCCGCTGCTGCTGCTGCTGTAATCAGTCGGGTAATCCGTGCCGCTGACCCCGCCGTAGTCGGCGTCGTAATCCGAGCCGGGATCTGCTCCGTAATCTGCGGCGGATTGAGCTGGCCAATCATCGAGCGCGGTAGCAACGGTCGGATCTAGCGAGTTGTAACGAGCCGGTCCGCGTATGCTATCTCCATGGCTCCCCCCACCGCCAGCCCCGCGGCTGAGCCCCGCTTTCCCCGCCCCTCCCCCCCGCAGTCTTCCGCCCGCGCCGTCGCGGAAAGGAAGTTCCGCCACCAGCTGAACGGGCCCGGATCTTGCCCCTTCGTCTGCGCCAGGGGTTGCGCGGAGCGAGCGGGAGTAGGCGGAGCGGTCGATGAGGGGAGGGGGGGCGTGGCGCAGGGTTCCGCCGGAGGGGAGAGAGGAGGCGGGGATGGTGGGGGAGGAGGAGCTGTAGCCTTCGTCGCTGTCCTCTGATTGGTCGATGAGGTCCATCATCAGTGGGTTGCGGCCACGTGTCCGAAACCCCATACGCTCGAGCACGGGGGATAGCGTGCGTAACGGTGAGAGGTAGCGACGTCAGGACGACGGGGGTAGACTTGATTAAACAGATGGGTGGGGACGGGGGACGGGTGGGTTGCCTCAAGCGCGAGAAAAAAATAGCGTTGCGGTTTCAAGGAACGGGGTCAACGCGGTGCTCGCAGGAGGGGAATGCGTATTAGCAGGCTGACGACAGTTAAGTCTACATACGTAGAACAGTAGCTGTGGCGTTGCTGCAGAATAAAATACAGATATCGAAAATCCCGCTAGCAATGGCGACCGGTACACACACGTGTCAATTCACCGTGACCTGCATGAGGAGGAAGCGTGAGCGGTATTTGGAAGTAACGGGACTCGAGCCGCTTCAACGTGCATAGCAAGAGACCGACTGCACTACGCAGAGAAGCTCACGAGCTGTAGTTGAATCCAAGCTCGCGGCACCGAATCAGCTGCTAGTGCTGCTCTCATCAGACAACAGCTGCACCTGTCTGGACTCGCCTATACTTTCCATTACCTAATATTCAAACCAGTCTAGACATAACCAGTCTGTGCATCATCAGCCAGCCATACATCATCAGCCACACCCTCCTCCAGAAACCAGTTTCAGGAAAAAGAGAGTTCCTGAGTCCGACTGTACCCGTCCACCCAACACCTAACCAAACATACGAGCGAATCGAGTGAAGCAAGCGGCCACTGGTGACAGCCTGACGCACCGAGCAATGGGATTTATATTCCACAACTGTGGCGGGACAAGACACGATGACTGACTCGGTTGAACAATCGGGCAGAAGCGAAACCTGCCCGCCTGACACTCGCAAGCAACAGGTTCGGCAGGATTTACTGTACAATGAAGCGCGCCAAACCGTTGGAACTCTCATCTGCGATAAGTACAGTACAGTTTCACCGATGTGGTTTTCACCAATTTCCAGGCTTGAAGTTGGTTCCGGGCGTGATGGCGAGAGCGACCACTCTTGCCTTCGGATTCCCAAGATTTGGGGGCTAGCTAGGCGAAGTGAACAAAATGTGATGTGAATATTGCCAGCTTTGTGGGTGTCGTCTTCTGCCCACACCCGCTTCGTGCGACATTCTATCAGAAGCCACACCAATCAGCATCATGCTGCCCAGCCGAAAGTTGTGGCTGAAACAAATGCCGAACAAGCCCTGCACTGTACGAAGCTGCCGCCACGGTGGCTTCTTGTGCCCTCCTTGCCGCAGTGCAATAGCGAACGGATCATGCCACCCACTCGACGTGAGTCAACAGATGGAGGTTATCGTGGTTCGCTAAGAGCAGTACTCAAAGGTTGTCATACTAATCTTAGGGCTTGTTGGACCACTGGTTATCTCAATGCCTAGTATTTGTTCGTTAAACACTCACCTGGGATTTGCTTACTCAAAATGACATTTTTGTATTGACCATGCATCATTTGAACAAAAGACACATTTCTATATTCGTTGCATACTATTTTGAGTAAGCGAGACCTGAAATGATTCGGAATTTTCTTGTGATCTCACTTAAAAAAACGAAATTGTTTTTCATTGACAAGGCCTTTGTTTGTAGGAAACTTATATCTATCTGTTACAATCCCAAGTGGGACTTAGCGAAGGATCGCTCAGGGTTGATCGCAGGGTAGTGTTGCAGCGGAAGTAGTAAACTCAGGTCAGAGTGAATGTAAATGACTGAGATTGATAATAGCATGCATACATTGAGTTTATATAGGAAATACAAAGGAATACGAAACGACCTAGACTAGCCATGTACTCTAAGGGGTACATTCCCTTATTACAGTGAAGTTCAAACCGTGCGGCGCGGGAACCCGTTTCAAACTTGTTCCCACTCTTTTCACTTCGAATGTTTATGCCTGCATCGGTCTTGATCAGACGGTTACCAGTGTCGCTTCGACTCTTCTGACTCCTCGGCTTCATACACTTTAGAGTCGGCCCCTGTAGCATACAGGAATGCCTTCTCGTAAAGTTTCATATCGCAACACTCCCCTTCATTCCTGGGCGCGCAGGGGGCTGACTCGTTTGACCACTCCGGTGAGGTCGGAACAGTGCTTGTACTGCTGACGTGGCAGTCGCTTGGTGAGAAAGTCGGCTGCCATCTCGGTGGTAGGGCAGTACGTGAGATCAACATTGCCCTGGTCAATTTCGTCCTTGACGAAAAAGTACCGAAGCGCGATGTGCTTCGTGCGGTTCACAAACCCTGGCTTGTTCGCAATCTTGATGGCACTCTGGTTGTCGCAGTGAAGGCGAAAGGTGGGCGAAGTTGGAATTTTTGCCTCCTGTAGTAACTCCTGGAGGTACAGACATTCGCGAACTGCTGCTGTCGCGGCGATGTATTCTGCTTCGGCTGATGACAGGGCAACCAGCTCCTGCTTCTGTGAGTTCCAGGAGATTGGTCCTGTTGGTTCCAGGCGGAAAACAAAGCCAATTCGGGACCGTCGATTTGTAGGATCAGCGGCATGATCTGCATCCACGTAGCCGTTGAGGTTGAAGGAGGTCGTCGTCAGCGTGGAGTAGGAGAGCCCGATGTCAGGTGTGGAAATGAAGTACTGCAGGGCGCGCTCCAGATCCAGCTGGTTCTCTGCTACTGGCTTGCGAGAGTACTGTGCCAATTGGTTGGCGATGTACGAAAGGTCGGGTCGGCAGGTGACAGAGGCGAACAGCAGGCACCCCAATTTCTGCTGGTACATTTGGAGTCCTGCGGGTGACAGAGGTTTGTTGTCCGGTTTGTAGTTGGCGCTGGGGTTGCGGTAAGGGGTTGAGAGTGGTGCGGGTGAAATGTTGAAGCGTTCCCCCAGCTGCTCTGCGTACTTGGAGGCTGACAGGTGAATTGCTTCTGGCGCGAAGGTGATGTTTAACCCCAAGAACTGTGTGACGTTGTGGTTGATGGTGATGTCAACGCGCTGCGCCAGGTTCTTTTCGAACTGATGAAGGAGCTTGTTGCAGGTGCCGGTGTACAGCAGGTCGTCGACGTAGACTGTCAAAAGGATGTAGTCGCCGTTAAAGTGAAGGCGGTACATTCCCGGGTCGTGCGGCAGCTGCCTGAAGCCGATCTCCAGGAGGATTTTGTGCAAATGCTGCAGCCAGAGACGCGGCGCTTGGTTTATCCCGTAGAGGGATTTCTTCAGCTGGCAGACCCTGGGGTCTCCTTCCCCGTAGGTGTGTGGCTATTCCACGAAGATGGTTGCATCCACCAACGCGTATAAGAACGCATTCTTCACGTCGATCTGCCGCAGTGGTAGGTGCTTAGCAGCGGCAATGGCGAGTAGAATTCTGACGGAGGTGTGACGACTGACGGGAGCAAAGGTTTGATCAAAGTCGATGCCGTGGCGCTGGTCGTACCCGCGTACGACCCAGCGTGCCTTGAAGCGCTCGATAGTGCCGTCAGCGTTGGTTTTGAGACGGAATACCCATTTTCCGCTTAGCACCCTCCTCCCTGTCAGAATGTTATCTTATGCTCTAGCCTGTAGTGGGGTGCTCTATAGCGAGTACAACCCTTCTAGGGTTTCCTATTTGTATCCCCATTCTTGCTAGTGCATCTCTCTTCTTTCTTCTAAACTTTCAACATGGTATCAGAGCAGGTCGATCCCCTTGGATCGATCCTGTGGGTGGGCTTACCACCTCCTAGCTTCCGCTGCAACTCCTACCACTACACTCGGTGCCGCACGCCCCGTGGCGTGTGGCAGTTTTCTTCCCGCCGTGCGCCCCGAGGCGCGCGGCGGTTTTCTTCCCGCCGTGCGCCCCGAGGCGCGCGGCGGTTTTCTGCCCGCCGTGCGCCCCGAGGCGCGCGGCGGTTCTCTGCCCGCTGTGCGCCCCGAGGCGCGCGGCGGGCTTCGGCCCCGTCAACCGTCGCGTCGCCCTCGGGAGGCGCCGCGACGGGCGACGGGGACCCGTTCGTCGCCCCCCGTCGCCCGTCGTGGCCTGCGCGCGGCCCGTACAGGCAGCGCGCGACCCGTACGGGCTGCGCCAGGCCAGCGCGCGACCCGTACGGGCTGCGCCAGGCCCGCGCGCGACCCGTACGGGCTGCGCCAGGCCCGCGCGCCACCCGTACGGGCTGCGCCAGGCCCGCGCGCGGCCCGTACGGGCGGCGCCAGGCCCGCGCGCGGCTCAGGCCGCCTACGCGCGGTTCGGGCGACCCTACCAGGCCCGTGGTGGGCCCGCTCCTTGCTGCCCCTGCCCTCCCTAATGTCCCCCAGCGCTTCTACTCGTGCCCCACCCCTCCTACTCCCCATTCTCCTGTATTAGGGTTTGGGGGTGCGGGGTATGGGGGTGCACCCACTGTGTACTGTTCCCTGCTCCTCCTCCTCCTCCGTCTCCCTGTGCTGCAGCTGCCGCTGAGGGGGGGTGGACGTGTTGGAGCCGGTGGAGTGGTACTAAGGGGGGGTGAAGGGGGAGTGGAGCTAGCGGTGTAGCAGCGGGTATGTGCCAGGGGGGAGTGGGATAGTTTGGGGAAGCTGAATGGAGGTTGCCGTCGTGTCGCCAGCAGCACCTGTATTCCGGGGACTTCGTCCGGTAGCCCAGTCGTAGCCAGCTGTGCCAGCCGCCCGTGGGTCCGTTGCTCGTCTGCCGCTACTTTAGCCGCGGGGCCTGTTACTCCTGTATTCCGGGGACTTCGTCCGGTAGCCGCTGTGCCAGTCTGCCTCCTGTTGCCTGTGTGTCTGCAGCTTCAGCCGTCGCCTCCTATCTCCTCTCCTCTCACTCTCTCTCCTCCTCCTCACTTGCCCGTTGTGACTACCACTAGCTTTGCTCATAATTGTGAACTTAAACTATTGCTTCTTGAACTTGTGCTCAGAATGTGTGGTGACATTGTGATCCACCCTGAGCTTGTACTCCTTTGCTTACTCTGCTGATTACACCCCACTTTGGCTATGGGAGTGTGTCAGAATGTTATCTTATGCTCTAGCCTGTAGTGGGGTGCTCTATAGCGAGTACAACCCTTCTAGGGTTTCCTATTTGTATCCCCATTCTTGCTAGTGCATCCCTCTTCTTTCTTCTAAACTTTCAACACTCCCCTTCACTGCTGCACGATCGACCAGGACCCATGTGTCGCGTGATTCTAGTGCCTTTAGCTCCGTGTCCATGGCAGCACGCCACTCCTTGGCGTGAGGACCGGTTAGAGCCTGACGAGGGTTCTTGGGTTCGACAGTGCGCGTGAGGGTAGTGACAGACGTGTGTAGGCCGAGAAGCTGCAGGCCGGACACATTGGTGGTGTCGCCGGTGGTGACCTCCACCACATCGTCATCGTCACTCTCATGGGCAGTTGCGGTAGTGCTGGGCTCGGGTCGGCGACGCGATGGTCCTGCGCGGGTGTGTCGTCGGTCATCATCGTCGTCGTCGTCGCGCGGGCGAGGCGGAACGCCGGGATGTTCGTCGGCGGGATCGCGGTCGAGTGCTGCCGCTGCTGCCTCGTCTTCTCGGGATGCGAAGCTACGGCCGCTTTTGACGTAGCCGCGTGCTTCGTTGCGACGTTCGTCGTCAATCCACTGCTGCAAGGTGAGTCGCTCATAGAAGAGAACATCACGAGCGGGGACGATCTGCTTGCTGTCAATTTCAAGAATGAGCCAGCCCTTGTACTCGTTACTGAGTCCCAGATGCACTCCCCAGCGCGCACGGTGAGTGAACTTGCCGATTGTCGCGGTCGTCGGCCGGTACTGCACCATACACCCCCAAACCCTCATCATGGAGGGATCTCCCTTTGAGTCGGTCCACTTCATGTGTGGGGAAAGGTTGTTCCGGTTGGCCGTGGTGGAGAGAAGGTTGTGCAGGCGCACAGCGTGGTTCATGGCGTACGGCCAATATTTCTTGGGTCGGCCGGATTGGTTCATGAGGGCGCGCACTTTTGTCATGAGGGTGCGGTTAACCCTCTCTGCAACGCCTTGCTGGTGGTGAGCGTAGGGGAGAGAAACCTCATGCTTGATCCCCTTCTCCGTGAGAACACTCTCTAGCTCGTTGCTGCGGAACTCTTTGGCCCCGTCGCTCTGCAAGATTTTCAGCTTCCTCCCTGATTGTCGTTGTGCATGTGCGAGCCAGATGCGGAAGACCTCTGGAGCCTTTGAGCGAGCGTCGACGTTGGCGATCCAAACGTGGCGTGAGTAGGCGTCCACGAAGGTGAGTGTGTATCTCTCGCTGTTGATGCCGTCGTAGGTGAGCACGATGAAGTCACTATACACCTTCTGCAGCTTCTTGTAGCGGTTGGTGCTTGGTTTCAGAGAGGGGTAGGCGCTGTGGGAGAGGGCAGCTGTGGGACAAACGGTGCAGGTAGTTGGGTGTGGCGTGTTGTGGGGTTCCGTGCCGTCGGGGCGCAGCAATGCTCCTGGGAAGAATACTTTGGCGCGGAGACAGTTGTTGAGTGTCTGGCGCGAGGGGTGACCGAGTCGCTGATGCCAGAGGTCATCTTCGGCGCGGATTCCGGAAGTGCGCATGTAACGAGCACGGTGTTCCGCCACTTCCGCTTCTGTTTCTTGCGGAATCTGGAGTGGAGGTTCTTCCTCTTCTTCTGCTTCGTTGTCCGGCTCCTCTGCTTCTGCTTTTGTTGCTGTCTCCCCTTCTGCAGGTGCCGTCGTGAGGTAGAGCGCAAGAAATTCGCGATCGGGGATGATGTTGAGCGGAGTCGTCGTGCCTTCGATAAGGCGGGCGAATGGATCTGGGCGGGAGATTGGACCAAGTGAGTCACGTGGGGGAGTTGGTGGCATGTTCCCCTCCTCAATCTCCGACCAGGAGCTGTTCCAGCGCCATGGTGGTGAGTGCGGTGATGATGGCAGGTTGCGCGGTGGGCGTCCTAGCGGAATGGGGACGCGTGGTGATCGTTCTCCGCGTTCTGCAGCTATTTCTCGCTCTATCTCCTCTTCTTCTTCTTTGGTGAGCGGAGCATCCGTGTATTCGTCTTGTCCCCATCCTCCGGTATCGCCCCATCCGCCTGTTCGCACGGTGCCGGATGCGCCAGTTGCAGATCCCCATGTTGCGCCTTCCTCTGGTATGTAGTCGTCGTCTCCCCATGCGCCACGTCTTGCTGACTCCTTGTCCCATCCGGCCGCTACGCGCTCCTCATAGAGTTTCTGCTTCTTTTCTGCCTTTGCCTTGTCTTCTTCTTCCTTGACGCTCGGCTCCTCTTTTGCGTCAGGATCTTTCCACCCTTTGTCGATCTCCTTGCAGTAGACGTCGCGGGTGTATGGGCGCGGGCGTCCTTCTTCATCGAAGGTTCCGATATTGGCTTCTAGGACCCATCGAAGGGTTTCTGCGCGGGGCGTTGGGCGCTCTTGCCGTCGTTGTCCAAGCCTTTCATTTTCTTTCCCGAATATGCGGTGAGTAGTGACAGCGAGTTCCATCTCGGTCATCCCAATGGGCTCTTCCTCAGCGCTTTCCGCCTCTTGGATTGCCGCGAGATCTCTTTCCACTTCTTCTGTGCGGCTTGCCGTGGGTGTATGACAGGTGGTGCAGAGGCCGGTGATGTCTGGCAGGTGCAGATTAATTTCACGGGGGTGCGGACTGCGGCGAATCCATGGCCGTCCGTCTGGGTGCTGCCACGGCTCCTTGTTCATGAACGGGAAGTCAAGGGGGACGAGGTCTACGAGCTCGTCTGATGAAGCTTGGCAGCTGGGTATGTCGAAATCTAGTACGTAGATGCCGTTGATTGAGCGAGCTCGTCCGAGATATTTGTGCGACTCGGGAGGGGTGTCCGGGGGAGCATAGGTGAGGATGAGGTCGCGTGTGTCCGGGTCCGTGGAGAGCATGACTCCGCAGTCTCGAAGTTGTCCTGCCGAGAGTAAGTTGAAGCGGAGGTCTGGTACGAAGAGCACATTGTTGAAGGAGATGTGGGTGTTGCTATCTCGTGCTTGTAGCACCACGATGCCTTGCGCGTTGGCGCGCAGTTGCTCGTTGTTGGCAACTGTGACGTAGGTAGCGGGGGCGCGGCTGATGTTCGAGACATATCGAACAGATCCCACCATGTGTTGGCCGCAACAGCTGTCCAGGTACCAGGTGTTGTAATTGTCGGTGTTGTTGTTGCGCAAAAGTAGCGCGAGTCGCGGAGTCACCAGTGTCGCCTTGAAGCGTCTGTGGAACGACGGGTCTTCGTCCTCCTTCCATCCCACAGGTACGAAGCGCTGATGCTCGTGAGGCGGGCTTTCCCGCAGCTGTATTGGCTGATGCCAATCTTGCTCGTCTTCGTCATAGCGGTAGTCGTGATCTTCCGTTAGGGGGTTGTTCCACGTTTCTTCAGGTTGAACGAGCCCGTCGCGTAGTTCGTCCTCTTCGTCTGGTTCAGCAGCGCGAGGGCGACGCCTTGCCGCCATGTTTGCAATCACGTTTCTAGGAGCTCCTGTTTGAGGTCCTTGCGTCTGCTGTTGTTGGTGCTGTGTAGGGGGACGAGAGGTTTGATGCTGGGGCTGAGAATGACGAGCGTCTTGTCGGCCGACCCAGTTGTTGTGGTGAGTGGAATTCGGGTGGCGATAGTTGGATCGGGATTTGCATCGATCTGTTGAATGTCCGAAGACTTTGCATATTTTGCAATATTGGCGCCTTGGTTGTCGTCGCTCTTCACGGTTGTCTGTGTAGAAGGCGAGGCGCTCTCGGCGCGGCGCGGAGCTTGTCCTGCTTGAGTCCATGTCTTGCTGTTCAGTCAGGAGGGCGGCGCTTAGCGCGGCTTCAGAGATAATTCCACGTTGTCAGAGTAGCGCTTTGCAGGGCTTCCACTCTGGCCCGAGTCCTTGGAGGACGATATTAACGAAGATCTCCTCCGAAATTGCGCTTCCATGCTTCGTGATCTGGTCACGTATGTTCCGACAGCGGTTAATGTATGAGTTTGCTTTCTCCCCGTGCCCCATCTTGGTCTCCATGAGTTGCTGCAGGAGCCTGCTGGCGGTGACCGAATCCTTCGGCTGATATACCTCAACGAGGTGCTTCCAAGCTTCCAGGGCTGGAGCGGCGCTCTCTTTGTAGGAGCGAATGCTGAGTTGTTCCGCATGCGTCATATTGCGTAGCAGCACACTGTACGCCATGAGGGACTCGCTGTAGTACTGAGCCCTGGCGTCGTCGGTGTCTTCCACCGGTTTAGAGTAGGAGCCGTCGAAATAGTGGTAGATCTGCGCTGTTTGTAGGAGGAGCTCAAGCTCGAAACTCCAGGTGTAAAAGTCTTTGCCGTCAAACACGGCAGTAGTCTTGATTTTTGAAATGCTTAGAAAGCGTGCTTGCGCAGAGTTTATAACTTCATCACTTGGACGGGGGGCAATTGTTGTTGATTTGTCTGTGTCGAGGGAGAAGGTTTGCGAGGCGGTATCGCGGCTTTTCGTAGCCGGTTGTCCAGGTTGTGCTGGTTGGGAAGAGGTTCTTACATCGCCTTTGCGCAGTTCTTGGAGGTCTTTCTCCATAGTTGATAGTCGCGAAAACAACTGCTCGAGTGCGGCAGTGCTGATCGTGGTTGTCGCCTCATTTGTCGCAGCCGGGTTGGTTTGTCCTTCGGCCGTCAGATTCACTTGGCCTCTGGATCCTCCGGCCATCTTGGTCTTGGAGCGTGTGCCGCTCGCCAGATCTTGATTCGGCGAATTTCACGGAAGTGAAGTTGCGAAGAATCTCTGAGTAGCTCTCATACCATGTTATAATCCCAAGTGGGACTTAGCGAAGGATCGCTCAGGGTTGATCGCAGGGTAGTGTTGCAGCGGAAGTAGTAAACTCAGGTCAGAGTGAATGTAAATGACTGAGATTGATAATAGCATGCATACATTGAGTTTATATAGGAAATACAAAGGAATACGAAACGACCTAGACTAGCCATGTACTCTAAGGGGTACATTCCCTTATTACAGTGAAGTTGAAACCGTGCGGCGCGGGAACCCGTTTCAAACCTGTTCCCGCTCTTTTCACTTCGAATGTTTCTGCCTGCATCGGTCTTGATCAGACGGTTACCAGTGTCGCTTCGACTCTTCTGACTCCTCGGCTTCATACACTTTAGAGTCGGCCCCTGTAGCATACAGGAATGCCTTCTCGTAAAGTTTCATATCGCAACACTATCTACCATTTAATCATACAAGGAACTTATTGTCTGTTTGCATTTACTCACTTCTTTCACTGAAAACCCCTCTGATAAACATATGGGATGTTATAGTTTGGGAAATGGAACTGTTTTTTATTGCACAATCATCAACTTGTTGATGGATTCGGAAGCACCGCGAAACCCAAAGTGCCTGTAACGAGAACTCGAAAGCGGGAATCCGATAAAGCCTGAAGCTTGTCCGTCATCCGACGAATCAGCAAACTGGATCCAGCCTCCAACTGACACCCCAAAATTCTCGGATCTTTTCCAGATCAAAGCACACTTTGCGGGTGATTCTACTCCATGGTCTAGTGCGTGAGGCGAACTGAGACTAGGAGAATCGCATACTTATTTACAAAACTGAATCTTTTAGGTAGTACATGGCATGTTATTGTGGTGCGGTCGCAGCAGTAAATAGTTGGTAACTGGGGAGTACGTGGAGCGGAGTCGCGAATGCCCTCGTTTTTGGAGGCAGGCGCATCCGATGCCAGGCGAATGAATATCTGACCGCACGGCTCTTGGAACGTCTCACATACGCTGCCGGAGCGCGGTGCGTGCTTCGACCAGCTCTGCACACACCGTTCGCATGAACGGTCTTCCAGCCGTCCCATAACCACCGTCAGATAACCATCAATTCAATTTTCCTTTTTACAAATCGATCTCGCCGATCCGCGCTAGCTTGCTCGAAACGCCGATCCGTTCCCCGCGTCATCGTCCGATCTACCAGTACCCTTCCCTCGAAGCGCCATGGCGACGACTCGTTCCCGGGGGAGCGTGGAGCGGCGGAGAGCACTAGAACAGCCGGACCTGCAGGTGCTGCCGCCGCACGTATGGGCGACGCTAGGCGGGCTGGGAGTGGCGGCGACGGTGGGTCTGTTCGGCGTGCTGGGGCTGATCACGGAGTGGGAGGTGCCTGGCCTGCCGCACTTGTTCGTCGGCATGCTCGTCTTCGCGCTCGTGCTCTACCTGCTCATGCTGCCCATCTCGTGGTCGCAGTTACCGCGTAAGTGCTGCGCCTTCTCTCGCAAATTGGAGCGCACTACTTTTGGAGCGTCTGTAAAATGCTCGTCTTCGCGCTCGTGCTCTACCTGCTCATGCTGCCCATCTCGTGGTCGCAGCTACCGCGTGAGTAATCGCTCGTTTTCCCCTTCCCCCCTACCTTCCTCCCCTGCAACACATGCCGTCAACTCCATCTCGTTTGCGTCAACTCCTCTCTTCTCCGCGTACCCCGTTTTCTCCGTGAATCCTCATTCCTTCCACTCCCTGTTATATTCCCCTTTCCGCTGCACCCCACCCTTCCCGCCGCCCGTGACCCTTTCCGCGCGCCCGCTCCCCTGCCAGAGTCGTGGAAGGCGCGGTTCAAGTGGAGGGCGCGCGCACGGCAGCAGCAACAGGACATGGACCCGCCCCCCTGGTCTCTCACAGCCGCCGCCGTGTGCAGGTGAGACAAGCCACACCGTGCGTGCCGTAGATCGCCGTGGGTCGCCGTAGGTCGCCGTATATCGCTGTAGGTTGCTGAATACAGGGCATGGAGTATGCTAGCAAGCCAAATAAATCATCTGAGAGCAAACACGCTCGTGCTGTTCCGCGCCGTTCGGAGCACGAGCCACAAGTACTGCCATTTCCGGGAAAACGTTTTTTCAGAGTGTGCGTGCTGTTCACACATGAATGCACAAGCTTGGCGTAAAGTCAACCTGGTTTCCACCAGGAGCGGCGGATCACCCATGAATTCACGCCATGGCGCCTCCTTCCCATTGCGGCTCCTCCCATCCCATCCCATTCCATCCCATTCCATCCCATTCCATCCCATTCCATCGCATCCCATCCCATTCCATCCCATTCCATCCCATTCCATCCCATCCCATCCCATCCCATCCCATCCCATCCCATCCCATCCGTCCCGTTCCCGTTTTCGTTCCCGATCCCCGCCGGCCAATCAGAGCGCTGCACGTGGTGCGCGACGTGGGGCTGCACAAGGAGGTGGCGCAGGCGCGCCTGGCGCGGCACGGCGTGAACGAGATCGAATCGCTGCCCGTGCCCACCTTCCTCGCCTTCCTCATCCCCGCCGTCTACACCCCCACTAGAGTCAGTGCCCGCTCTCTCTCCCTTGCTCCCTTCTCCCCCGCTTCCGTCTCCCCAGCTCCCTTCTCCCCTGCTCCTTCTCCATTGCTGCTGCTGCTGCTGCTGCTGCTGCTGCTGCTGCTGCTGCTCATGCTCTTTACAGCTCTCTGCGCATGGTTGGTGTGTTCTGAGTCAACTCATAGCACACCTCCCGCCCCCTCCCCTTCCCCCTTCCCTCTTCCCTCTTCCCCCTTCCCCCTTCCCCCTTTCCCCTTTCCCCTGTCCCCTGTCCCCTTTCCCCTTTCCCCTTCCCCCTTCCCCCTTTCCCCTTTCCCCTGTCCCCTTTCCCCTTTCCCCTTTCCCCTTTCCCCTTCCCCCATCCCCCTTCCCCCGTCCCCATTCCCAATTCCCCCTTCTCCGCCGCCAGCTTCTCTTGCTGATGCTGCTCGTGCTCTTCACAGCGCTCTGCGCATGGTCGGAGGCGCTAGTGGGAGTGGTGTGCGCGCTGCTGCTGCTGCTGCTCGACACGTTCGCGGAGTGGCTGGGGCGCAGGGGACTCGCGAGCGCGTGCCTTGCAGTGCCTCATGACGCGCTCGTTCTCAGGGATGGCGTTGCTGTCACGCTGCCCAGACGGCTGCTCGTGCCAGGGGATATCGTGCTGCTGCGCCCCGGCATGGTGCGTGCATGGTTGCGGTTGAGATCGGTTTGAGAGGGTTTGAGGGGGGTTTGAGAAGGAAACACACACAGCCTTTCTGATAACCTCGTGAACTGAGGCGATTTTTTAGGCGCCTCTAAATTCATGCTGGGTGCATGGTTGCAGTTGAGAGCAGTTTGGGGGAGTTGAGGGGGGTTGGAGAAGCAAACACTCACAGCCTTGCTATTAACCTTCCTCTCCATCGCATTCTCAACCCCCAGTTACAAATCCATTTATTTATCCCCCATGCGCCGCCTCTGTTCCCCGCATCCCACCTGTACCCAGCTGAACTTCATCGTTCCCTCTCCCCCTTTCTCCCACTCTCCCACTCTCCCACTCTCCACTCTCCCCCTTTCACCTTCTTCCCCTCCCTCCCCATCTCTACTGCCTCTTGCTCTCTCTCCACCCCTCGCCCTCTCCCTCTCCCCTCGGTCCTCTCCCCTCTCCCTCTCTCCCCATCCCCCCATCCCCCCTTCCCCTCTCCCCTCTGCCCCCCACCAGGAGGTACCAGCGGACGTGCGGCTACTGCACTGCAGCCTGCTGGAGATCGACGAGTCAGCCGTGTCAGGCGAGTGGGAGGCGGCGCCCTGCCCCAAGGACTCAGCAGCCATCATATCGGGTCGCACCACGGCCGTCGACTGCGCCAACATCGCCCTCGCAGGCACCATAGTCACCTGCGGGTACGGCTCTGGAGTCGTGTTCCGCACGGGGAAGAACACGGAGATTGGCAGGAAGATTGCAGCAGCTGCGAAGCACCACAGGAGCAGGCTGTTGGGTGGGGCCGGGGAGGTCTCCCCGCTGCTGTCGTTGCTGCGGGGTGCTGCGCGTTGGTCGACTCTTGTCGCGGTGTTTTTCACGCTGGTGGTGGCCGGGCTGGGTGTGTACCGGGCTGTAGACTGGCAGACGATTCTCCTCACGTCCCTCGCGTTTTTCTTCGCCGCGCTGCCCGAGAACCTGCCCGCGATCTTCTACTCCACGCTGGGCGCGGGCAGCCAGCGGCTCGTGCAGAACGAGATATTTTTCAAGGAGCTCCGGGCAGTCGAAACCCTCTCATACGTCGACACGATCCTAACAGACAAATCCGGGTCCTTAACAGAAGAAAGGCTGGACCTCCAGGGGTTACTGGTGGCATCAACAGCCATAGGCGTGGAGGAACTGGCAGTTGCCACTCGGGAGATGCCCAAGAGCGGGCCGTTAGCAGCAGAGGGAGGGATGGAGGCTCTAGGGAAGCTTTTGGAGGCGTGGGTGTTTATGTCTGATATGGGGGATGATTTGTTGGCGGAGAATCTGGGGGGAAGCGGCGGGGGGAGGGGGATGGGCGGAGCTGGCGCGCAGAGGGGTGCGGAGAAGGGCGCGGGGCTGGGTGGGCGTGGGGATGCGTCGGGAGGAGTGGGGGAGGGAGCGGGAGGAGCAGGGGGACAGGTGGGGGGGAGGGCAGGGGAAGGGGAGGGGAGTGGGAGCGTGGAGGGTGCGAAGGTGAATGGGAAAGCCGGGGGGTCAGGGGGTGCGGAAGAGGGTACAGATGCTGAGTTTCTAGCAGCCATAGCGAAAGAAGCTAAGGAAGCGGGAGCAGGTGACGTGAGTGTGGATGTGCGAGCAGGAGTCGAGGAAGAGCAGAGCGAATCGCTCCTCGAATCTGGCCGGAAAGCCGGCGATCCTACCCCGGACGTCGCCGCGCGAGGCGGACACATGGACGCTCTGGATTGGGCGATTCTGGGCGCGGTGGGCGGGCCGTCTGTGCTGACGAGCCTGCCGTATGAAGGGCTGGAAGGGGTGGAAGCAGAGGTGGCAGCGGTTACAGCAGCGACGGGGTCGGGGACGAGAGCAGCAGCAGCAAGCACCACCACCAAGGGGCTGCGGCCGCTGCATGACCTGCTGCGGCGGTGCTATGAGGCGAAGGCGGCTGCGAGGAGGCTGACGGATACGCCGTATGAGTCGAGTCTCAAGTGTGCTGTGCGCACGTATGCGGATGTGCGGACTGTGGTGGGCGGCGCCGGCGGCGTGGGGGTGACGAGAGGCAAGTCGGTGCAGAAGAAGCTGCTGGCGCTGGGGAAGAGGTGAGAGAGACGATGGCTGAGTGGCATTATTCTCACATTGTGTTGCAGGTGTTTTTTTATGAGGTCTCAAGAAACACCAGGGCAGGCGGCGTGGGGGTGAGTGACGAGAGGGAAGTCGGTTCAGAAGAAGCTGCTGGCTCTGGGGAAGAGGTGAGCGGCTGTGTGGCAGGTTCACATGCTCACATGCTCACATGCCCACATGTTGGTTTGAAAGCAGGTACAGGGGACCGCTTTGCAGACAGGTGAGTCAATGTCTTTTGAGACTTCTCAGAAGCCACCCTCTCCACCTTTCTCAGTGCATGTTGCTGAGTGTGCTTTCTGTCTCTCTCGCACCTCCCATATTTGCATCCCCTCCCATCACTCACACCTGCCCTATCCAATCCACTCTTTACCACCCCTCCGCCTTCTCCACCCATCCCCTTCCCCAACCACCAGAGTGGCCGATGCAAGTGGGCAGCTTGGGACGGATGCACAGGCCAGCGCTGTGACATTTGAGTCAACTCAAAAGTCACCTGTTTCCCAATCCTCCACCTGGTCCACCCCTCCTCTTCCCCAACCACCAGAGTGGCCGATGCAAGTGGGCAGCTTGGGACGGATGCACAGGCCAGCACCGGCAGCGGCAGCGGCAGCGGCAGTGGCAGTGGGGTGTGTGAGCTGCGGCAGCGGGTGTTTGTGCGGGGCCCACCGGAGGTGCTGCTGCAGCAGTGCGGCACCATTCTGCACCGCGGCGAACCGGCGTCCATCACGTCGTCACGCGCCACCATCCAGGAGCAGATCAACGAGCTCACTGAACAAGGTGGGTGGGTGGGTTGGGTTGGGGCGTGGAACGGCGGGGAGGTGGGGGTAGTGACTTTGAGAGTCGTCTGAGAGCAGATAGCAGCAGAGAGAGAGCTGTCACGCGCCACCATTCAGGAGCAGATCAACGAGCTCACTGAACAAGGTGGGTATGAGGGGGGCCGTGACGTGAAGGGGGGAAGGGGTTGCGGAGGGGAGGAGGTTTGAGTCTTGGGTCGAATCAAAGGCCATCCATGGAGCTGGTGGCGTATGAGGTGACTTTTGAGTCGACTCAAAAGCTGGTGGTGTATGCATCAGGCGACATGCTGGTGGATGATGCATGGACATCCATCAGTCTCGTACCAGCGCTCTTGGACAATCTCCCTTTTCCCTGTCCTCCCCATCCCCCCTCTCCCTTTTCTCTTCTCCCTGGCCTGAACCCCCACCCTAGTCCTCGTGCTGGTATCATACGCATCGGGCGACATGCTGGTGGACAGCCATCTATGCCAAACCGTAATTTGCTCCTCCTTCTCTGGCCTCACCTCCCGCCCTGTGCGCCCGCTCTCTGCCTCCTCCGCACTCTCCCCTCTCCCGTCTGCAGGGCTGGTGCTGGTGGCGTACGCATCGGGCGACATGCTGGTGGACAGCCCGCGGGCGTCCTCGCGCCCGGCCATCCTGGCATGCATCCACGACTGCACCTTCCTGGGGGTGGTGCTCGCAGCAGAGTCCCCTCGCCCCGGGGTGAACGACGCTGTGAGGAGCTGCCAGCAGGGCGGGGTGCGCCCGGTGGTCGTCACCGGGGACCATGTGGCCACTGCTGCTGCTCTCGCCAAGACTGTTGGGCTCTGCAAGGGTGGACAGGTGAGAGGGCGCAGTGGGTGTGGTGGGGTTTGATATTCGCGAGGAGGGAGGTCCGGGCAGGGTGTGTGGCTTCAGTAAGGTTCATTCGTTCTCGTTGCATTTGGCAGTCCTGCTATTTTTCTTCTGGTGCGCACTCTACTGCTCTCAGACCTGCCTCTCCTTACCACTGCCTCCTCTTTCGCCTCCTCCCCCCTTACCATCACCAGCAGCAACCAGGGGCAGCAGCAGAGGTGGTGTCGTGCGTGGAGAAGCCAGCAGCGCAGACGCCACAGGAGGAGCTGAGCGCGCTGGTGCAGGCCACCTCTGTGTTCGCGCGTGCCTCGCCCATTGACCGCCTCTGCATCCTCGAAGCCCTCCAGGCCAATGGCGCCTTTGTCGCCGCCTGTGGCACAGGTACAGGGCGGAGGGTTGTGGAGGGGAGGGGGGGTTGTGCCGAACTCTTGCCTTTCGAGGCACCGTGAATCTCACGGGTATGTTGTGGCTGTGCTGAGCCCGTGCATGTGTGAGAGAGAGTCAGTGCCTCGCCCATCGACCGCCTCTGCATCCTCGAAGCCCTCCAGGCCAACGGCGCCTTTGTGGCCGCCTGTGGCACAGGTACGAAAAGGGGGGGTACACTGTGCTGAACTGTTGCGTTTCAAGGCGTCCTAAAACTCACAGGTACGGAAAGGGGGGGTACACTGTGCTGAACTGAAAAGGCGTCCTAAAACTCACAGTGGGTACGGAAAGGTGAGGTAGACTGTGCTGAGCTCTTGCCCGCGTGATAGAGAGTTCCCTGCACTCAGGTTCCCTGGGATGAGATGAGATGAGATGAGATGAGATGAGATGAGATACCACCCTGAACAACGGTGCCTGTGTTACTTACTTCACGCCTGTGCTGCTGCAGGTATCACCGGTCCTTCCTTCCCTGCTTATTCTGTATATCACCGATCTTGCTTGCCCATTGTCACTCCTTCCACGTTCTCTCCCAGCACCACCGCCTCGTCTTTCTCCGATCCTCCTCCTGCATCTCATTTCCTCTTCCTCCCTCCCTTCCTCTTTTCTTCCGAGCAGGCATAGTAGATGCGCCTGTGGTGGCGGAGGCAGACGTGGGGATGGCAGTGGGAGCAGCACCGGACGTGGTGAGGGATGCAGCAGCCGTGGTGGTGCTGGACGGCTTAAGACTCAAGACTCCTCTCCCTCCCTTCCCACCCCCTCTGAGCAGGCATAGTGGACGCACCTGTAGTGGCAGAGGCAGATGTGGGGCTGGCGGTGGGAGCAGCACCGGACGTGGTGAGGGATGCAGCAGCAGTGGTGGTGCTTTTGAGTCGACTCAAAACTAGTCTCAAGAATCCTCTATTCCCCTGTCCTCCCCTTCCGAGCAGGCATTGTGGACGCACCAGTGGTAGCAGAAGCAGACGTGGGGCTGGCGGTGGGAGCAGCACCGGACGTGGTGAGGGATGCAGCGGCTGTGGTGGTGCTGGACGGGTCCTTCGGTGCAGTGCGCTTCCTGCTGGAGGAGGGGCGGGCGGTGCTGCTCAACCTGCGCAAGGCCACTGCTCTCAGCCTTGGCACGCGCCTGGGGCTTGCCCTGGTCATGCTCACTGGCACGCTCTGGGTCAAGTGAGTGCTGTTCCCTGACGTGGTGGGTCCAGGGTTCTTGGAGTGCTCTTGTGCTCCTGTGCTCCTGGGATGTAGTTTTGAGGCGCCTCAAAACTTGAGGTGGGTGGTGGGTCCAGTGTTCTTAGAGTGCTCCTGTGCTCCTGTGCTCCTGGGATGTATTCTAGCATTGCAGGGAGTGTTTTTGGTGAAGCTTCTGGAAGCACACATCACGGTTACGTGCCCGCCTTCGCAATCTCACTCAATTCTGATCCGCTCATCCTCTTCCTCTCTGCACCTCTCTCCCATCTCCTCACGATCCTAACCCCCGCATGCACGTTTCCCTCCGTCTTCCCACTCCCACCCTCACAGCTACCCACTACAGCCCGCACAGATCATCATAGCAGCGGTGTTCCTCAACGCAGCCTCACTCTTCTCCTACACCATCGAGCTGCCAGACGCAGACACCATGCAGCTAACCCCCACATGCACGTTTCCCTCTGTCTCCCAACTTCCACCCCCACAGCTACCCACTACAGCCGGCGCAGATCATCATAGCAGCGGTGTTCCTCAACGCAGCCTCGCTCTTCTCCTACACTATTGAGCTGCCAGACGCAGACACCATGCTGCACCCGCCGCGCCGCCGCACCCAGCCCTTCTTCGACGTGCCCCTCCTCTCCCTCTCCGCTGCCGCCACCGTCGCCACGGTCACAGCCAGCCTGCTCGCCCTCGCGTTTTCCCTCCGCACGGCGCCGCAGGGCGACACGCAGACGGTGGTGTTTGTTGCCTGGCTGCTCTCCTCCTGCCTCGTGGGTTTCCACATGCGCACCTTCTCCCAGCCGCTCTTCAGCAAGGATCTTGGGTCCAACTCCCTCGTGCTGCTCTGGCTGCTCGCCGTCGTGGTCTTCTGTGTGCTGCTTGGTGTGTTCCCATGGCTTCAAACGGCCGTGCAAGTGGTGAGCCTAACTCCCACAGATTGGGGGATCGTGGCGGCGATTGCAGTCATTGGCACAGTGTGGATCGACCTGTGCAAGCTTCTGGTGGCTAAGTCGAGAGAACACGGGTATGAGGTGCCTAGTATGCCTGTCCCTGTGACGGGGCGAGGGGGCGCGCGTGGAGATGTGGGGGTGGCGCCGCTGCTGCCGTCCACGGCACTCAAGAGTGATGTCGAAATGACATGAGCTTTCTGCGACAGCGGGTTCAGACTGTTAGCTAGTGGATTGTAGTGGTGTTACGGCGGCCGGGTCTAGTACGGTACTCTAGTCTGCGATACATTTTCTGGTGATGCTGATTCGTGTTTTGTTAGGTTTCATAGAGGCACTCGGCTTACGTTGTTGTCGAAGTACACATTACAAGTACCGTGCTTGCACATCGCACTAGGCGGTGCAGTGTTTGAGCATGGCAGCAAAGGTTACAATTTTAAACACTGTGCCGTGCCACAATCACCCCCCCTACCCTCTTTGCCTTACCCTCCAATCTCTTCACCTTGGGCCAGCACATAAAGGGCAAGCATGGGCATGGAAACTATGGGCACAGAAACCTAGGGCCAGGCACCGGAATGTGGAGCTTTTCCCACATGCAATTATTGTACCTCTTCGAAGTGCTACTTGCTTTGTGTCCGCCCACATGCACTTTCATGCCCAACTTCATGTAAGATCTATAGTTATTATAAGCATTGCCAACTGTCAGTCACACTCTAAAAAGCTCACATGTCAAGTGGGAAACTACTCGCTTCAGGTAATGTCAGAATGTTGTATTGCATGTTCCAAGGATATAGAAGAATCTGTACATTCCGGTACCATATTTTTCACCGCTCTACTGTATAGCCTGTCCCTGTCCCTGTCCCTGTCCCTGTCCCTGTCCCTGTCCCTGTCCCTGTCCCTGTCCCTGTCCCTGTCCCTGTCCCTGTCCCTGTCCCTGTCCCTGTCCCTGTCCCTGTCCCTGTCCCTGTCCCTGTCCCTGTCCCTGTCCCTGTCCCTGTCCCTGTCCCTGTCCCTGTCCCTGTCCCTGTCCCTGTCCCTGTCCCTGTCCCTGTCCCTGTCCCTGTCCCTGTCCCTGTCCCTGTCCCTGTCCCTGTCCCTGTCCCTGTCCCTGTCCCTGTCCCTGTCCCTGTCCCTGTCCCTGTCCCTGTCCCTGTCCCTGTCCCTGTCCCTGTCCCTGTCCCTGTCCCTGTCCCTGTCCCTGTCCCTGTCCCTGTCCCTGTCCCTGTCCCTGTCCCTGTCCCTGTCCCTGTCCCTGTCCCTGTCCCTGTCCCTGTCCCTGTCCCTGTCCCTGTCCCTGTCCCTGTCCCTGTCCCTGTCCCTGTCCCTGTCCCTGTCCCTGTCCCTGTCCCTGTCCCTGTCCCTGTCCCTGTCCCTGTCCGTCCCTGTCCCTGTCCCTGTCCCTGTCCCTGTCCCTGTCCTGTCCCTGTCCCTGTCCCTGTCCCTGTCCCTGTTCCCTGTCCCTGTCCCATGTCCCTGTCCCTGTCCCTGTCCCTGTCCCGGTCCCTTGTCCCTGTCCCCTGTCCCTGTCCCTGTCCCTAGTCCATGTCCCTGTCCCTGTCCCTTGTCCCTGTCCTGTCCCTGTCCCTGTCCCTGTCCTGTCCCTGTCCCTGTCCTGTCCTGTCCCTGTTCCCTGTCCCTTCCCTGTCCTGTCCCTGTCCCTGTCCCTGTCCTGTCCCTGTCCCTGTCCCATGTCCCTGTCCCTGTCCCTGTCCTGTACCGCCTGTCCCTACTGTCCCTGTCCCTGTCCATGTTCCCTGTCCCGGTCCCTGTCCCTGTCCTGTCCCTGTCCCTGTCCCTGTCCTGTCCCTGTGTCCCTGTCCTTGATCCCTGTCCCTGTCCCTGTTCCCGGTCCCTGTCCCTGTCCGTTCCTGTCCGCTGTCCTGTCCTGTCCCTGTCCCTGTCCATGTCCCTGTCCCTGTCCCTGTCCCTGTCCCTGTCCCTGTCCCTGTCCCTGTCCCTGTCCCTGTCGACGGGATTTGAACCCGAAGCCTCATCCTTCCTTCTACCGACTGGACCACTCCATGTCGTACGATGGGTACATTGTCTTTTAACCATACTCTAAAAAGCAGAGGTTATTTGATGCGTTCTGTGTTTCTTCACCTCGTCTTTTGGATGACGAGGACCTCCAGGTCTTGTCGTCGATGTCAAATGAGAAATTTCATGCGGCTTCGCAATTTCCCCAAATTGCGACGCCCGTAGCCATCCCGTTGGATCAGGAGCCCCTGCGCTCTGCAAAACCCCCGAGTCCGCCCACACTCAATGGTGTGTCAGACTTTTTTGGGGGAGCGCATTCACAAACCCGCGGATATCCCAGCCGGAACCGTTAGGCTCGACGTTAGTGGCGGCACTCCCGGATGTCGCAAACGTCTGACATCCGAACCGAGGGCAGCTCGACGCGGAAGCGAAACAACCATTTCGTCGCCAGTGCTATTTCGCTTGTCGCACCCGCATTTCGTCACTTGGCCGTTTGTTGGAAATCATGCGCTCGCGGAAATTCGCGGGCGAATCTTGTCGGCGGTTCTTCCTCCTCCGCCGCTTGGCCCACCTCGGGATTGGTTGGGATAACTCTGGGCTGAGCTGAACCATTCCTGTGACGGCCCACCAGAAACTGGGATCACCCAGACACACAACAGAATCCAACCACCTCGAAACCATTTCAACCGCGCAACATAGCCATCATTTGTTGGTGAATCCCCAGCTTGGGCAAACCAGCATGCGCAACTCGTTCCGTGCGCCAACTTGCCACCATTCCCCAATTCTTTTCGCTCCATCCTCGTTCTTCCAACTCCAAACCTCTTCGCCTGCATTCCTTTCTCGTCTTACCCCTCCACTTTGTTACGACGCCTTTTTCTTCTTCCTCGGAACTATCCATGGCCGCTAGCTTCGTTGTCGCTGGCTACAACTATTATCGTCCTCGCAACGACTAGCTTCTCCAATCGATTGCTTCTCTAGCACTCGCTCGCTGACCGGGTTTTCCTCGGGAGCGGTTTCTGGTGTTGGAAGTGTGGGGGACGGGATTGCCCCCCACGCGAAGACCTCCCTTGACTCGGACCAAGGGAGGGTTTTTTCTTGGAAGGTTGGGGTGACGGCGGATTGTCCGCGTCGCCACGCAACCGAACTTTCCCCGGTTGGGTCCGAATATTTGTGGGGCCGACACTTGGCAGCCCCACATGCATGCACGAAAATAGCGAGAGTGCAAGCGAATGTTACGAACATTTCGCTACACTCGCTATTGTTCCTTGTAACACACGATTGTCGGCGTGAAGAAACGAACCCGGCAAAGTCCGAAATTGTGAACGCGGACGTCGCGGAAATTGGACGCAATCCTGAGTCCGAATTTCTGGCGAGTCTCACGCGGTTCGATGTTACATTTCTGCATGTGTGTTTTAGCTATAAAATCCAGAGAGCAAAACAGAGAGTTTATTCCATTGACGACTTGTGTATCCCTCCTTGCATAATATACAATTGCTCTCTCGTTACTTGGGCGATTTCTGTGAGCTCAAGTTCTACGGAATCCTTGCTCCGAGCCCGTCGGATTGATCCTAGGCTCTGCCTCTAACTCGCCAAGTTTATTCTGTGGCGTCACTTAGAGCAGGACGGTTTCTTTCATCTGGTGGGGTTGAGTCTTCTCCGTGCAGTCGATACGGCGATGAAGCAATGCTATCCGGATAGTTATTTCGACCAGGTTAGTCTTCCAGTTCGGAGATACTTCCTGCTAGCGTCATTTTCTCGTGAATATAACATTTCATTATAGCAGGGTTCTCATTTTGCGTTTGCACATCCCAGATCCTCATTTCCCGATTACACTTGCTGTCTCGCCCACGCCAGATGCACCTGCTCTACCGAACACGTGTCGTCGTGGCGACGCGATTTCTCATCCTCAGGCCTTCGTTCCCTCGTCGCGCGTGCTTCCGCAATTTCCGCACACTGTTCTGCGAATGCTTAGGTACGACTTGCTTGAAATGGAGTTTTTCCGGTTGCTTCTTTCATCCCTACTGTTGAGTGTGCACTGACCCTGCAGACTGGGTCGTCACTTTCTGCGGGGGAGGGGAGAAATCCGCCAAAGCGAATTCTGCAGAAGTCAACGCGGAACTCTGCACTGCAGCAGAGTCACCTCGCAGAAGCGGAAAACAGGTTCCGCTGCAGACGAAGGCGAATCTGCCGAGCAGAACGTGGAGCTGCAGAGGGCGCATCTGCAGAAGTTCGGATCTGCAGAGGATGGCGCATCTGCAGAAGCGAAATTCTGCAGAGGACCGAATCTTCTACCGGCGAACCCCTCCGACGCGAAAGTGCGATCGTTTCGGAACTTTTGCGTGGGAATTTCGGAACATTGCGGACATTGAGAAATTGACCCCCGGAAACAGTGCGTGAACTTGGGGTGTTCAATCTGGGGGCGAATTGAACCACCTGAGCAAATTGAACCTGGTGCACGTTTTCGTAACTACGAAAACGTGCGTTACAGAAGTTGTTTAAAACAACCTGAACAGTTAAAATAATTACTTTTAGGTAGGTAAAAATTACCAACTAAACATGTGTTGTAATTTTCACCTGCCGATGCTGACTTGGCTAAGCGCAGCTGAATGGTAGTTATCTAAACGTTCTTGTGAGAACGTTCTCTTGCTAGGTTCAATGGTTGGGTAGTTCTTTACCCCTTGTATTCTATCTTTCATTCAATTCTAGTGAATTTTCTGTTTGTGCCAACTCTATGCCTTTTTCAACACTTAGCCAATTTTCTCCTTAGTGAACAACAAAGTTTGCGTGGCTGCAGAGAAGCATTTCGTAGAGCTCCAACTCCCGTGAGAGCAGAAATCTCTGCATGGTGCGGTGAGCGTGGATCGAACACGCATAGAATCCGTTCTTCGACGTTAGGTCTCATTGAACTTAGCTAGTCGACATGGTGGGCTCTGAGGAAATCCTCGAGACGTTCGACAGTTTAAGTGAGCAGGAGGCTGCTTTGATGGCTCGTCATGAAGGCGGAGATCTTACCGAGCGGGAGCTCAACTTTATGCTCTTGGGAGCACGAGCTCAATGGGAGATGGACCATCCGCAGACTCGTTCAGAGGAAGACGGGGCATCACAGACTTCTGGAGACGACGAGAACGCTGAAGAACCGGAAGAAGGCGGAATGCAGGAGCCACGAAGTGTTCTAGGACAAGGAGAACTGATGAGCCCTGGAGAAGGCTCGCAACAGAAGGCGGATGCAAGTCCGAAGAAGGCGACTGGCAGAGGACGCATGAGTGGTCGAGAATCTGCAGTGAAGACTGGTGGGAGCTCGGCAATCTCTCATCCTACGGCATCGAAAGACTGCGGAATTCCTCCTGACTACGGATACTTCAAATTTTCTCCCGACAAAATCGTGGTGCCGATGCTTCTCGAAGGACGTCATGACTTATCCGTCTGGAGGGAGTCCATCGAACCTCAACTTGAAATTGCGCAGCTGAAGCCGTTCATCGACGGCTCGATCAAGATTCCACGGCTGAGCGACACTTCACAGTATACACAATTTCGCTCGGCGCAACTTCTGACCTTTATGGTGATATCGCGATGCTGCTCTCCATCCGTGAAGATCGCCTTGAAGTCATGTCGTCTTCGAGTGGACGCGGGCTACCAGGCGTGGCGCTTCATCATGGAGACCTACAAAGCAACGGACTATCTCTATATCGGCCAGCTGGAGAGGAGCTTGGCGACGCTAGAGATGGCGGAGCATGAGACGGCGACGACCTACTGCAATCGTGCGCAGATGATTCTCGCTAATCTGCGAATGGCTGGCGTGAACTATTCGATGGCTTCGTATGTGACTCATGTCCTTACAGGTCTTCCCGCGGAGTACAAGTACCTTCGACGAATGCTACAATCTCCGGAAAACTGCAAGACCCTCGACGAAAACACTTTGACAAGCAGAATTATCGCGGAGGAGTGCACGCTCGAGCTCGAAAAGCGGAAGGAATCACCTCTGCCACAGGTCAACTGGGCGTCGACGGGACAGCAGCAGCAGCAGAAGCGTTGGTCTTCTTCGACAACTGGCGGTTCTACGGAGCAGAAGTCGTCGAACAAGGAGCAGCAGAAGAAAGATGGTCGACAGCAGAACAACAAACGGAGCTCGAAGAAACCTTGCTGGGTCTGCGGAGAAGTCGGTCACTTCGCGTTCCAGTGCGAACAACGTGCCGACAAGAAGAACAATGCTTCCGCGCATAAGGAAATTTCTTCGAAGACGGGAGCGCAAAGCGACAACTCTAATTCGACCAACAAAAAGGGACCTTCTTGTTCAATGGTGGGACCAGTTGTGGACCAGGCCTGTCGAAGTTCCTGGGGCCCATACTTGGAGTCCCCAGCTCCTCCCTATCTGACCCTGTTTTGGCCGTAGCTGATTGTTTTGGCGCCCTTAACGGTCACGGGCGCAGGCCAAAGTGAAAACTTGATATCCGGGCTTGCACTTACACTATCTTAGCTAAGGGAAAGTTCGGCTGCTCCAAAGCTGACTTAGAGATATCACAAACACGGGATTGGCTAGAAAATGCTAAGGGAAAAATCCCCTTGGCGCGCTCTCGTGCAACCTAAGGAGAAAGGGGGGGGGAGTGGGGGGGTCTGGCAGAATTTCTTGGGGGGGGGGTCCTAGAACCGGAAATCAAAACTTTGTGGGTGGGGAAGGCCTGGTTGGAGCACTTAACGCATCCGGGGAAGGGTCGAACAAAGCACTTAGTGGCATGGGTGCAGGGCGATACTAACATTTTATGCAGTCGAGCTGGAGCAAATGTAGCCCGGAATTTCAGGGCATTAAGGGCATATGCCCGTCAATCGACAGGCCTGTTGTGGACCAGCTGCAGACGACCGATCTACTCATTTCGCTGGACGCGGAAGATGGTGAGGATTATCAGGCGATTGCTGCAGCCGTCGAGGCCGATCCTGCAGTTGTTCTTCTCGACAGTGGCTGCTCACATCATCTGATGGGCGACGATGCAGCCTTTGTCGAAATGCATGAAGGCGGCGACATTAAACATGTTCGCGGATTCAACGGGGCATTCCAAGACGTGTGTGGTCGCGGAACAATCGCTCTACGCGGTGAAGCTGGGAAGCAGATTCTGATTCCTGATGTGCGTTACGTACCTGGAATCCATGCGAATCTGTTGTCTGCTGGGCAGCTAAAGGATTGTGGGGTAAAGCTGAAGGATGAAGGTGAAGAGACCCTCCTTCTCTCTACTGATGGGACAGTCCTTGGACGCGCTCGTTATCGAGGACGAGTGCTCAGCACAGATCTCCAGGTGTGGCCGCTGCAGAAATCGGCAGAAGAGGCGATTGCTCTGCGGACTTTGGCGACGGATACACGGGCGAAGATGGACGTGTGGCATCCTCGACTTGCTCATGCGGGCGTCGACACAATCAAGCAGACGGCGACGCATGGTGCAGCGACAGGCTTGGATATTGACAAGTCGGCCAACCCTGATCTACCGTGTGTTTCTTGTGTGGGGGGGAAGCTTATTCGACATAGTTTCCCTCAAGAGGGGAGTGAAGAGCAGAAGGTGCTGGGAGTAGTGCACATCGATCTCTGCGGGCCCTTCCGAGTTCCTGCGAAAGATGGCAGCCGCTACTTTCTTCTGCTCAAGGATCGAAAATCTCGCTACGTCTGGCTCTACCCGATTGAGCAGAAAAGCGATGCTCTGCGCGTTTTCCAGAAGTGGCTTCCGCGTGCAGAGAGGCAATGTGAGGCTTCGCTGAAGGCTCTCCGCTCCGATCGAGGTGGCGAATTTTTGGGACGTAAATTCACCGAGTTCCTCGAAGAGAAAGGGATTGAGCACGACCTCACCTGCCCCTATACGCCGCAGCAGAACGGGATGGCGGAACGTGAAATGCGGACTGTCGTCGAAGCAGTTAGGACGATGCTTCTGCACATGAGAGCTCCCCACCATTGGTGGCACCTTGCAGCTCTGCAAGCTGTTTGGGTGAGGAATCGTCTAGAACATTCCTCTTTGCCATCAGGGGTAACTCCTTATGAAGTGCTCTTCGACAAGAAGCCTGACCTTGGGATGGCTAGAGTTTGGGGGTGTATGCTGCAGTACCTCATTCCAGAGAGTCAGCGGGGGGGGAAGTTGGAGCCGAAAGCTCGTTGGGGTCTCCACCTGGGTGTCTCGCAGCAGAGTAAGGGGTGGTTGGTTCTCGACTTGTCGAGCAACCGTCTGATCACAACGGTCGAGGCCATCTTCTACGAGACAATGTCTCTTGCAGAGTGGAAGGCGACGAAGCAGAGTCCCACCGTCGACCGTGCTGCGCTCGACAATGTGGCATCCTACCCGACGGATCCTGCGGATGATGATGACGATGATGATGAAATGACTAAGGCACCAGCCCCTCTGCTCGTGCCCACGCCGATTCCTCGACCGCAGCTGCCCACTGACAACCCTCCAGTGCAACTCTCGCCGTTGCCAGAGACTCCTCCTGCAGAAGACACTTCTCCTGCAGATGACGCTCCTTCTGCGGAGCAGGTTCGTTCTGCAGAAGACATTCGCTCTGACTCTTCTTCGACAGGGGAGCAGCTGCCGACTGCCTCTTCTTCGACGTTCTTTCCTTCGACTGAAAAATTGGTGCCATTGTCAACACTCCTTGGCGAAGAGGGGAGCAAATTGCAGATGAATGTCGTCGCTAATGAGCGTCGAGAAGTCGAACAGCCTGCAGACGAAAAATCTGCAGAAGAGCGATCGACAGAAGAGCAATCGGCAGAAGATCGATCTGCAGACGAGCTGCTTGCAGAAGAAAATGTCGAAAAAGAGATGCCTGAGTTAGAAGAAATTGCCGCAGAAGAGCAACCTGCAGAAGAAGGACCGGCAAACGAAAATTTCCAGGTTTCTCGCTACGGTCGAAAGATTCAGAAGCCGATCCGATTTCGCGAAGCACTGACGATGTTTACGATGACTTCGCTCGACGACATGTATGAGGATGTAGTGCAGAAAGAGCTCGACTCTGCTGACGAGTGCGTCGTCGACACGGATCATCGTTGGGACATTTCGACCATGACAGTCGCAGAAGCTTTGCAGAGTTGGAAAGGTGAAGCGGTCAAAGCGGCAATGGATGCAGAGATACATACTCTCTACGATCAAGAGACTTGGGAGCTGGTTCCTCGACCGCATGGGGTTAATGTCATGAAGAATCGATGGGTTCTGACGACGAAGTACAACCCAGATGATACGGTCGACCGAGAGAAGGGTCGACTTGTCGTCAAAGGCTACACGCAGTGTCAGAACAGTAAGCATAACGAGGAGCCATAGCTAGGTTTACCTAGCTAGGCAAGAGAGAAATGAGCAAAGGAGGATGTTCACTAGCGAGCAGGTGGATACATATAGGAAACCCTAAGGGGTCATACTCACTACAGAGTACCCCACTGCAGGCTAGACAAACTACATTCTGACACACCCCCATAGTCAAAGTGGGGTATAATCAGCAGAGCAAGCAGTCATAGAGCAGGTTCACAAGTGCAAGCAAAGCTAGAGGCATTCACAAAGGACAAGTGAGGAGGAGGAGGCGGGACTGTAAGAGGAGAGAAGATAGGATGCGACGGCTGAAGCTGCAGACACACGGGCAACAGGAGCGGCTGGCACAGTGGCTACCGGGACAGCGCCCCGAACTACTGGAGTAACTGGCTCGGCGGCTACGAGGAGCGGCAGGAGCAACGGACCCACGGGCGACAGGCGCAGCAGGCTCTCTGGGCTACCAGGACAGCGCCCCGGACTACAGGTGCTGCGGACGACAAGACGGCAGCCTCCGCTCAACCTCCCCCAACTGTCCCACCCCCCTTTCACACACCCCTTGCTGCACCCCTAGCTCCACTCCCACGTCACCCCCCTAGCACCGCTCCCTCGGCTCCCACACACCCACCCCCCTCAGCGGCAGCTGCAGCAGTGGGAGACGGAGGAGGAGGAGGAGTAGGGGACGGTTCACACAACCGCCACCCCCATAACCGCCACCCCCACACTCGCCACTCCCAAACCCTAAAACGGGTGGCACGGGGCAGGAGCGCGGGGGACGGCGCGGGGGACGGCGCGCGGCCCCCAGGGTGCCACGACGGGGCAGCAGGGGGCCGCGCGCGCCCCCCAGGGCGCCGCGACGGGGCAGCAGGGGGTCGCGCGCGGCTCCACAGGGCGGCGCGACGGGGCGACGGGGGTCCGCGGGTGGTTTTCCGGGTGACGCGACGGGCTCCAGGGGGGGCGACGCGACCGTCGACGGGGGGGGACGCGCGGGTCCCCGGGGTGACGCACGAAGAATGAAGCCGCCACGTGCCTCGGGGCGCACGGCGGGCAGAAAACCGCCATGCGCCCCGAGCGCGTGGCGGGAAGAAAAAAGCGTCGCGCGCCACGGGGCGCGCGACAGAGAGGAAAGCAGCGGAAGCACGTGGGGCCCACAGGCCAAGAGCGTAACAGCTCTGATACCATGTCAGAACAGTAAGCATAACGAGGAGCCATAGCTAGGTTTACCTAGCTAGGCAAGAGAGAAATGAGCAAAGGAGGATGTTCACTAGCAAGCAGGTGGATACATATAGGAAACCCTAAGGGGTCATACTCACTACAGAGTACCCCACTGCAGGCTAGACAAACTACATTCCGACACGCAGACCCCTGACGACTTCGAAAGTTACGGAACTGCTCGGATGCATCTGTCGAACGCAGCTGACGGATGGAGTTGATGCAACTCGACATGACAAATGCATTTCTGAATGCGAAACTTGACCGTCCTCTCTTCATGGAGCAGCCCGAGTTCTACAACGACGGGATGGGTCGAGTCTGCATGCTGAAGAAAAGCCTTTATGGACTGAAGCAGAGTCCGATGTTGTGGTACGAGGCCCTCGACGAAGTGCTGGAAGACGCAGGATGGTCGAAGAGTCAGGTCGACGAAGCTTTCTACTTCCACGAGGACGAGAACCACGATATGTGCTGGGTGCTCGTCTACGTCGACGATCTGCTCGCCGCGAGCCGCAGCAAGGAACATCTGGCAGAACTGAAGGCGCTGCTCGAAAACGCCTTCAAATTGCGAGAGATCAGCCCTGTCAACAAGTACCTGGGACTGGAGCTGATCAGAGACAGGGAAGCGGGGAAGATCTGGCTGCATCAGAGAGGCTACGTCGACAGGGTGCAGAGGCGTTTTCTGCCAGAAGGACCTTCTCAGCGAGTTCCGAAGACGCCAATTTCGGTCGACGCCTTCAAGGTGCTCACATTTGATGACGAGAAGTTGCAGGCGCGCACAGAAGAAGAGTATCGGCAGAGGGTCGGCTCTCTGCAGTTTGCTGCCTGCACCACTCGCCCCGACATCTCCTTCGCCTGCAGCAAACTTGCGTCTGGTCAAACGATTCGAAGCGATCAACATTGGAGGGAGCTCGACCGCTGCATTGCGTACCTTGTTGGGACGCGCGATGTTGCTCTCGAGTTCGGCGGAGGAAATGGAGAGATGCGTCTTGTCGGCTTCGCAGATGCAGACGATGCAGGAGACAAGCAGAATCGCAGCAGCACGGGTGGCTACATTTTCACTCTCGGTGGAGCTGCAATTTCATGGGCAAGTCAGAGGATCAGGTGCATCACTCTCTCTTCTACGGAATCGGAATACATCGCTGCAGTGGAGGCTGGAAAGGAAGCTCGAAAGCTTCGTTATCTGATGGCAGAATTTCGCATGCTCGACGAGACGTCACCAACGATCATCCACGTCGACAACCAATCTGCGATTTCTGTGTCTGAAAAAATGGGGCTGAAGGGAAAGCTGAAACACATGGAGCGGCGCTACATGTGGCTGCAGAGCCTGGTGAAACGTCGCAAGCTGAAGCTGCAGTACATCTCGACGACCGAGCAGCCGGCAGATTACTTGACGAAAACACTACATTTCCCTGCGTTCAACAAGTGCTTTGCAAAAGTTGGTCAAGTAAGGCTTTCGACGAAGAGGAGTTGCGCAGAGAGTCCTCTCGACGAGGAATAGGTGCCATGACCTTTTCATGGCTGGTGCGATGATGGTGTGTGCGAATTGCAGACTTCTGCAATTCTTGTGTGTTTCTTTTCTGCATTTTTCTTTCTTTCTGTTCTGCTCTGGTGTGTGGTGTAGACGGGTCAATTTTTTGATCTGCGACGACCAAGCATGATCAGTGCAGGGGAGTGTTGAGTGTGCACTGACCCTGCAGACTGGGTCGTCACTTTCTGCGGGGGAGGGGAGAAATCCGCCAAAGCGAATTCTGCAGAAGTCAACGCGGAACTCTGCACTGCAGCAGAGTCACCTCGCAGAAGCGGAAAACAGATTCCGCTGCAGACGAAGGCGAATCTGCCGAGCAGAACGTGGAGCTGCAGAGGGCGCATCTGCAGAAGTTCGGATCTGCAGAGGATGGCGCATCTGCAGAAGCGAAATTCTGCAGAGGACCGAATCTTCTACCGGCGAACCCCTCCGACGCGAAAGTGCGATCGTTTCGGAACTTTTGCGTGGGAATTTCGGAACATTGCGGACATTGAGAAATTGACCCCCGGAAACAGTGCGTGAACTTGGGGTGTTCAATCTGGGGGCGAATTGAACCACCTGAGCAAATTGAACCTGGTGCACGTTTTCGTAACTACGAAAACGTGCGTTACAGAAGTTGTTTAAAACAACCTGAACAGTTAAAATAACTACTTTTAGGTAGGTAAAAATTACCAACTAAACATGTGTTGTAATTTTCACCTGCCGATGCTGACTTGGCTAAGCGCAGCTGAATGGTAGTTATCTAAACGTTCTTGTGAGAACGTTCTCTTGCTAGGTTCAATGGTTGGGTAGTTCTTTACCCCTTGTATTCTATCTTTCATTCAATTCTAGTGAATTTTCTGTTTGTGCCAACTCTATGCCTTTTTCAACACTTAGCCAATTTTCTCAGTAGTGAACAACAAAGTTTGCGTGGCTGCAGAGAAGCATTTCGTAGAGCTCCAACTCCCGTGAGAGCAGAAATCTCTGCACCTACGACTCGTCACACTTTCTCTCTGCCTGCCTCTGAGTTGCATTCGATGCATTCGATCTGATAATCTCCGTTATTGCTGCGCTGCCTGCCTTCAGATACGACTGACAACGCTATCGGGGCAGCATGATCGGAATCGTCCGCGCGTCGTCGCATGGCGAATTGGCCGCGCGTCGTCGCACGGCGAAACTGTCGTCCGCGCGTCGTCGCGCCGCAGAATCGTTGCCCGCGCGTCATCGGACCACGAACCGACGTGGCACGGCGAAATGGTCGCACGGCAGCAGCAGCTCTCGATGCTTCTTCAACCGCCCGCTAATTGCGTCCCGCTGGGTGGGGGGGTGAGCAGCAACTACGGCAGCAGCAGCAGCCCTCGATGCTTCTTCAACCGCCAGCTAAGTGCCTTCTCCTCCCTCCACTCTGTTGCTTTCGTGTCATGCTTGCACCATGCATCATACTCCCCATTTCACTGCCCTCTGTCACACCCATGAGACCTCCCTCCCCCAAGGTAGCAGGTATATTTTTTCTTGGTACAGCCTCAGGTATTCGTTTTTGTTTGGTTCAGCTGGTACGAGGTCTCTTGGGTGTGCCACAGCAGCAGTCCATTCATGCACGCACCATTCTTCCACTTGCTGCTTTCTTCCCTCTCACTTCACTCTTTGCTTCTTTCCTCACTGCTCTCACCACTCCTCTGCCCTCCCTTCACTCCCCCGTTTTCTCCCTCCCCTCCTCCCTTCCTCTCTCTGTCCCAATCTGCCCCCTCTCGTCCCAGCAGGTCACTCACACGGGAGTGGCAGTGGCGGGGGACATGGAGTGCACAGGCAGCAGCTGCTCTCCACCCAACCCACCCACAGCTAAGTACCCCGCCCTTCCTTTCTTCTCCCAACCATCGCAGTCAGTTGCTTTTCATGTCGTGCTTGCACAATGCATCACACCCCTCTGTCACACCCATGAGACCTCCCTCCCCCAAGGTAGCAGGTAGATTTTTTCTTGGTACAGCCTCAGGTATTCGATTTTGTTTGGTTCAGCTGGTACGAGATCTCTTGGGTGTGCCACTGCAGCAGTCCATTCATGCACGCACGATTCTTGCACTTGCTGCACTCTTCCCTCTCACTTCACTCGTTGCTTCTCTATTCGCTGATCTCCCCACTCCTCTGCCCCCCCTTCACTCCCCCGTTTTCTCCCCCTCCTCCTCCCTTCCTCTCCCTGTCTCGATCTGCCCCCTCTCGTCCCAGCAGGTCGCTCACACAGGAGTGAAAGTGGCGGGGACATGGAGTGCACAGGCAGCAGCTGCTCTCCACCCTACCCACCCACAGCTAAGTACCCCGCCCTTCCTCTCTTCTCCCAACCATCGCACTCAGTTGCTTTTCATGTCGTGCTTGCACTATGCATCATGCTCCCCTTTTCACTGCCCTCTGTCACACCCATGAGACCGCCCTTCCCCAAGGTAGGAGGTATATTGTTTTCTTGGTACAGCCTCAGGTATTCGTTTTAGTTTGGTTCAGTTGGTACGAGGTCTCTTGGGTGTGCCACAGCAGCAGTCCAATCATGCACGCACGATTCTTGCACTTGCTGCACTCTTCCCTCTCACTTCACTCTTTGCTTCTTTATTCACTTATCTCCCCACTCCTCTGCCCCCCCTTCACTCTCTCCTCCCTTCCTCTCTCTGTCCCGATCTGCCCCCTCTCGTCCCAGCAGGTCGCTCACACGGGAGTGGCAGTGGCGGGGACATGGAGTGCACAGGCAGCAGCTGCTCTCCATCCAACCCACCCACAGCTAAGTACCCCGCCCTTCCTCTCTTCTCCCAAACCTCGCGCTGTGTTGCTTTTCATGTCGTGCTTGCACCATGCATCCCACTGCCCTTTATCACACCCATAAGACCTCCCTCCCCCAAGGTAGCAGGTATATATTTTATTGGTACAGTCTCAGGTATTTGGTTTCGTCTGGTTCAGCTGGTATGAGGTCTCTTGGGTGTGCCACTGCAGCAGTCCATTCATGCACGCATCATTCTTGCACTTGCTGCACTCCTCGCTCTCACTTCATTCCACTCGTCTTCACATCCGCTCCTCTCCTCCCTCCCTCTCTCTGTCCCAATCTGCCCCCTCTCGTCCCAGCAGGGTGTGGGAGTGGTAGTGGCGGGGAGCAGTGGCGGGGAACATGGAGTGGGAGTGGCAGTGGGAGTGGAAGTGACAGTCGGCAGCTGCTCTCCACCCAACCCATCCACAGCTAAGTCCCTGCCCTTCCTCTCTTGTCTTCTCTTGCTTTCCACGTTCATCCATGCTGCATCCCCTGTTTCGTGTCTATTCAAACGCAAGCCGCTGGTTGAGCCAAAGCTTCAAGCCACAGACCCCTTTTCTTGGGTAAATTCCCCCAGGTACTGCAGGTATTCTCTCAGGTCTGCAGGTAAGCCTCCCTAGGTGTGTACCTCTCTTGGGTCTGCGGCTTGTAGCTGAGGCTGCACCAGTGGCCCCCTTCTCTGCTCCCACATGCCGTCTCATGCACTCCTCTCACATTTCTACCCCTACTCACTTCTCTTCAGTTCTCTCCTTGCCGGTTGAGGGGAGGGGCGTGGGGGTCAACACCGCCACTCCCTCACGCTCCTCCCCTGTGGCTGTGCAGGTGCAACGGTGGGAGGGGAGGGGGCAGTACTCCACTCGGCTGGGGCGGGAAGGGAGAGTAGCGGGCTGGGTTGTCTGAAACAAGGTGAGCCTCTTTTTCCACCAGTGGCCCCACTCCTCTTCCTTCCTGTCTGCCTCGCCTGCACATCTCCCTTTCCATCTGCATACCTCTCTTTCCTCCACTTAACTTCCCCTCCAACTCTCCTCTCCCCTCCTCTCCATCTCCACCCCTTTCCCTCCTCCCCACTCTCCCCTCCGCCCATCCCCCAGCAGCCCCTCTGGTGCCGAGTTCCCAGCACTCCCAGCAGCGCCTTTGGGTGGTGTGAGGCGCTTCAGTGGCGGCAGAACAGCAGCCTCAAGGCTCAAGGCGCCACCGCCACTCACAGCCGTACCAGATGAGTACACCCTCTCTATTCCATCTTGCTTGTTCATTGCTTTGGCTCTCTATCACATGTTCTCTCACATGCTCGCTCGCATGCATCTGCACATCATCGTTCCATGCATGCTGCATGCCTCCTCTCCTCAAACCAAGCCACTTGCAGCAGCCTAGCCCACATGGTGCAGACCCCCTTATAACTGGTATTCCCCCCCCTCCAGCCCCCAGGTTAAGCCTACCCTAAGCACTACACCTTAACTAGAGCCCTCACTACCTTTGGGTCTGCACCATGTTCCTAGCGCTGCTCCAGTGGTCCCCCTGCTGCTCTCACCTCCCACCCACCCCATCCAAACTCGTCTTTCATGCTTCTGCCCCTAGCCACTTACTCACTGGTCTTCAGTTTCCTCCTTGCGGGTGGAGGGGAGGGGCGTGGGGGTCAACACCGCCACTCCCTCACACCCCTCCCCTTGTGGCCGTGCAGGTGGCAGTGGTGGGAGGGGAGGGGGGCAGCACTCCACTCGGCTGGGATGGGAAGGGAGAGTATTGGGATCGGTTGTCCGAAACAAGGTGAGCCTCATTTCCTGTTCCTGCCACACATGCTTGAATGTCTGTTGTTCCTTCGCTCACGCTGCTGCTTGGTTTCCTGCTCATGCTCACTACCCTTGATGCTCCCTGCCCTGCATTCACTCTTTTCTCATTGCCCTTCACATCCCCGTCCTCTCCGTCCTCCCTTCCTTTCTCCTCCCAGTCTCTCTCGTGTTCTTTTCATTTCCACATCTGTTTTTTCTGCATCTCCTGTTGTTTTGTCTCTTCAAATGCAAGCCTCTTGTTTAGCCAAAGGATCGAGCCACAGACCCCTTTTAATTGGGTAAATTCCCCCAGGTAGCAGCAGGTATTGTTAGAACTTGAGCTTAGAATCCATACACTAGTAATGAGCTCAAGGCTCTTTAAGTACATCGGAAATGGGCAAGGTAAGGATGGGGAGAGAATCGGGGGCAATCCTAGGGGATTGGGGGTAATCCCAAGGCAATCTCCAATTGGTGGGTTGGAGATTGCTTGGAGATCACATTTGGATTTGGTTGGGATGTGGGTGTACACCCAACCAAACACAAAGTGCACACTACACTAGGATATAAAAGTACAAGTACAAAATGTGAGATTGAGGGCTAACACTAACACCCCCCCATAGACGTCAATCGAACTCAAGGTGGAGAAGGTGGGGCACATAGCCCCATGGTGCCAAGGAGACGATGGTGAGGAACCTTCCCAAGGGGCTTGGTGAACAGATCAGCCAGGTTGCAGTCAGATGCAACGTACTCCACGTTCAACTGTTCACGCTGGACAAGGTCACGAATGAAGAAGTGGCGAAGTTTGATGTGCTTGGTGCGAGTGTGGTACACAGGATCCTGGGAAAGGTGGATAGTATTTTTGTTGTCAGACCAGAGGGTGGGGATGGGCTGACGGTAGCCAAGCTCCTTGAGGAGGAAGGTGAGCCAACGGGCCTCTTGAGCCGCCATGGTGCCAGCGTAAAGCTCTGCCTCACAGGAGGAGAGGGAGACTGCAGATGACCTGGTGGAGCGCCAGCTAACAACTCCACTGCCAAGGGTGAAACAGTAGCCCTGGGAGGAGCGGCGATCGGTCTGGTCATCAGCCCAAGAGGAGTCAGTGTAGCCTTCCAGGCGAGGAGGAGAAAGACCACCAAGTGTGAGGACATAAGACTTTGTGCCCTTCAGATAGCGCAGCACCCGCTTAGCCGCACTCCAGTGGAGTTCGGTGAAGCGTCCAGGAGCCACATAGCGAGAGAGGACACTGACAGGGTATGCCAGGTCAGGCCGGGTGCACATCATGGCGTACATGAGGGACCCAACAAGCTCTGGGTATGGCTCGGAGCAGGCCCCCGGTGTGGGAACAGCTGGAGCTGTGAGGAGGTGCTGCAGTGGTAGCGGGGTGGCCATGGGTGTGCCCAGCTCCATCTCGAAGCGCTTGAGTACATTGTTGATGTAGAACTCCTGGGAGAGTGAGATGGTGCAAGCCTGGCGATCACGAGTGATCTCCATCCCCAGGTAGTGCTTGAGGTCACCGAGGTCTTTCATCAGGAGGGCCTTGCTCAGGGCCACCTGGACAGAGGTCATCTGGGCCGAGTCCTTGGCAACAAGGATGAAATCATTGACGTAGACAAGGATGTAGAATGGCTCAGAGTGACGGCGAATGAAGAGGGTTGGGTCAGCTGAGGATGGGTGGAAGTCCAATGAGAGAAGGACTTCTTTCACTTTGTTGTGCCATTCACGAGGGGCTTGCTTGAGGCCGTAAACGGGGCGGTTACATCCAGGAGCGTGCGAACTGTGGGTGGTTTGGATGTGGGAGAGAAGGTTTTGAAGAAGTCAAAGTACTGCTGCTGAGTGAATCCCTTGGCCACATAGCGCGCTTTGAACACTGGGGCCTCGTCCGGAAGCTGCTTCACTCGAAACAGCCACTTGCCTCCAACGATGTTTACTCCTGGAGGTGGAGTTTCGTCGTCGAAGGAGTGGTTGCGAGTGAAGGCTTCACACTCAGCTTCCATGGCAGCGCGCCACTCGGCAGCATGGGGACCCGAAAGAGCCTCTTGGACGGTGAGAGGGATAGGGATGGTCGGGTTCTCCGAGAAGTTGAGCGAGAGTGATTCAGTGATATCGGGGAAGATGTGCGAGAGCTGAGGAATGACAGCGTGGAGATCACACAGCTCCTCATGCCTGTCTTCCAGAAAGGTAGAGGGCACATCCCCCCCAGCAGGAGGAATCGGAGTGATCACTGAGCATCGAATAGCAAGTGCCAGTGGAGGAGCAGCCCCATGCGACCGAGTGCCATGAGCCACCGGAGAAGAGGGTGGAGCAGGCGTTCCTGGAGGGGACGGTTTAGGAGGCCTGGGCGGAGGGATTGGTCGTCGCTGGTACGTGATTAGTTCGGGCGGTTGTGAGAGACCGGGTTCCTGAGTGGAAGGGGGGGCGGGGGGAGGCGGTGGGGCCGGAGGATTCGACCGCCGATGGTATGTGATTGGTGCGCTTGGTGGTGGGAGCTCAGTTGGTGGAGTGTGAGAGGGGAGAGGTGAGGGGGCACCTGCCGTGGACACCGGTGAGGTCGGGTTAGAGACCTCAGAGTGGGATGGTGCGATGGCAGGAGAGGTAGGAGGTGAGGGAGCTGGTGCAGGTGGAAGTTCAGGAGGTGTATCAAAGTCAGCCCACACATGAGAGGGTGGTCCGGAGGAAGGATCCCCCCCCGAGGAGGAGTAGAAGGGGCGAGTCTCGTCAAAGACGACGTCACGGCTCCGGATAAATTGTTGAGTAGTGGGATTGAGGAAGAGGTAGTCAGGGGAGCCGGCGTTATGCCCAAGATAGATGCACGTTTGAGTTTTGGGGCCGAGCTTGCCACCTTGCTGTCGCCGAGCCTGAGGGTTGAGGAGGACATAGGCGGTGCACCCCCATACCCGAAGGGGGCGAGCAGTGGGTGTTTTCCCGAGCCAGAGTGTGGTGGGAGTGGTGTCGGGAAGATGCGGGTGAGGGTAGAGGTTGTAGAGGAGGGCGGCATGGTAGAGGGCGTACCCCCAGAGTGAGAGTGGTGCGTTGGAGTGGCTGAGGAGGCAGCGGGTGATCTGTGCCATGCCAACGTGTGATTGCGGCTCTCTGCGATGCCGTTCTGCTGCGGGCTGTCAGGAAGGGTGAAGTTTTGCAAGATACCGAAAGAGGAGCAGAAGGCTTTGAGTTTGTCGTTGCAGAATTCGCCGCCACCATCCGAATGGAGGCGCTTGACCTTGATGCCAAAGCTGGTCTGTGCCTGGTTAACCCACGCTATGATGACCTCAGGAGCCTCAGCCTTAGTGTGGAGGAGGTGCACAGAGACGTAGCAAGAGTGGTCATCAACTATTGCTAGGAAATAACGATAACGGCCTCGTGCGGCAACAGGGGCAGGGCCCCAGACGTCCATGTGCACTAGGTCCAGTGGGGCTGCTGCGACTGAGGGTGAGGCAGGGTGGGGCTGTTGGCGTAGCTTGCTCTTGGTGCAGTCAAGGCATGTGGGAGCGGGAGAGTCAGGTGGTGGAGGGAGTGAGGCTGGTAGGCCGAGAAGAAGTTTCTTGGAGGCCATGTCAGCGAGCGTGCGGAAGTTTGGGTGCCCGAGTCGATGGTGGTAGAGGATGGTCGGGTAGAAACTGCGACATGGGCATGGTGTGATAGTGGGCTGTGCTTGGGTGGTTGATACCTGTGGGATAGGTACACGCAGCGTGTAGAGATTGCTGCTGTTGAGGGTGAAGCGAGCTAAGACCTTGTTGGTGAGAGGGTCAATGACGTCACAATAGTCCTTGAATTCCGAAATTATGGTGCGGAGCCCAGCCTTCTGAAGTTCTTGTTGAGCCAGTAGATTGTGGCGCAGTGAGGGCACGCACATCCCAGTGACAGTGCTGGATGGGAAGGCGGGGCATGGGACAGTGGACGAACCCTTGGCAAAGGTGGTGAAGCTTGAATCAGCTCCCAAGAGAGGAATGGGTGTTGAATAGGGTTTGAAGGAGAGTGTCTCCTTGAGCACTGTGTGGGTGGCCCCGCTGTCGAGTGTGAATTCTATGTACTGTGGTGCCTGTGGTGAGCCGATGTGCTGTCAGGTTGCTTCATTGATCATGGCGATGCCAGGGATCAACAAGTTGATGGTTGCTGAGGCGAAGGCCATGGTGAAGAACCTCTTTGTTGCACGAAATGTCTCTCTTAAGTCACCAATAAGAACTTCGGGTTTAGGGTTTACGAAGGAGAATTGCAAAGTAGGGTTTATGAAGGAGAATTTTGGGGAGAGGTTTAGCGATTCCGAAATCCGAAGGTCCCGAAGAGCGAAGAACGTTAATGTTGGCCGCTTCAAGATGTCTCGTAGAAGGTTTAAGGCCGACGAAAATAGGTTGAAACGGCCGATTTTGGTAGTGTCGACTAACTACTAACCCTGTTCCCACACACCCCCCCACACACCACCCTCAGCTTCGCGGCTACACTGCTGCTCAGCTTCACTGCTACACGGCTGCTCAGCTGCGCGGCTTCACCTGTTCAGCTGCACGGTGATGGAGGTGCCGTTGCGGGGCGACGGGCGGCAGCCCGAAGGTGACGCTGCAGGGCGACGGGCGGCAGCCCGAAGGGAAGCTGCAGGGCGACGGACGGCAGCCCCAAGGGAAGCTGCAGGGCGACGGGCGGCAGCCCGACGATTGACGAGGTGGGAAAAATTGGGTTACGCTAAAGCGGGAAGGACGGCGGGACAAAGCCGCGGTGATGAGGGAGAGTGACGAGGAAATGGTAGCTATGGTTACCTTAAGCGAGACGCAGAAATCGGTGCCTCGTAACTGAAGGAAAGGTAGTGTGGGAGAGAATCTACCCACGGAAGATGTCGCGAATCAACGGCGACGAAGACGGCGCGGGAAAAAATCCGGCCGGGAAGAAGATTAGGTCGATGACGATGCTTTACGTCGAGCGATGAATGTTGAAGGCGGCTTCGCCTAAGGGTGCGGGAGAGGATTCCGCAAAGGTAAAAGAATCAAGATCCGCATGTGCGGTTGAAGAGCTCTGATACCATGTTAGAACTTGAGCTTAGAATCCATACATTAGTAATGAGCTCAAGGCTCTTTAAGTACATCGGAAATGGGCAAGGTAAGGATGGGGAGAGAATCGGGGGCAATCCTAGGGGATTGGGGGTAATCCCAAGGCAATCTCCAATTGGTGGGTTGGAGATTGCTTGGAGATCACATTTGGGTTTGGTTGGGATGTGGGTGTACACCCAACCAAACACAAAGTGCACACTACACTAGGATATAAAAGTACAAGTACAAAATGTGAGATTGAGGGCTAACACTAACAAAGTGCAGTGAGCGGCAATGGTGGGGGCCTGAATCCCCCAGGGTAAGTGCAGTGAGCGGCAATGGAGGGGGCCTGAATCCCCCAGGGTAAGTGCAGTGAGCGGCAATGGTGGGGGCCTGAATCCCCCAGGGTAAGTGCAGTGAGCGGCAATGGTAGGGGCCTGAATCCCCCAGGGTAAGTGCAGTGAGCGGCAATGGTGGGGGCCTGAATCCCCCAGGGTAAGTGCAGTGAGCGGCAATGGAGGGGGCCTGAATCCCCCAGGGTAAGTGCAGTGAGCGGCGATGGTGGGGGCCTGAATCCCCCAGGGTAAGTGCAGTGAGCGGCAATGGTGGGGGCCTGAATCCCCCAGGGTAAGTGCAGTGAGCGGCAATGGTGGGGGCCTGAATCCCCCAGGGTAAGTGCAGTGAGCGGCAATGGTGGGGGCCTGAATCCCCCAGGGTAAGTGCAGTGAGCGGCAATGGTGGGGGCCTGAATCCCCCAGGGTAAGTGCAGTGAGCGGCAATGGTGGGGGCCTGAATCCCCCAGGGTAAGTGCAGTGAGCGGCAATGGTGGGGGCCTGAATCCCCCAGGGTAAGTGCAGTGAGCGGCAATGGTGGGGGCCTGAATCCCCCAGGGTAAGTGCAGTGAGCGGCGATGGTGGGGGCCTGAATCCCCCAGGGTAAGTGCAGTGAGCGGCAATGGTGGGGGCCTGAATCCCCCAGGGTAAGTGCAGTGAGCGGCATTGGTGGGGGCCTGAATCCCCCAGGGTAAGTGCAGTGAGCGGCAATGGTGGGGGCCTGAATCCCCCAGGGTAAGTGCAGTGAGCGGCAATGGTGGGGGCCTGAATCCCCCAGGGTAAGTGCAGTGAGCGGCAATGGTGGGGGGCTGAATCCCCCAGGGTAAGTGCAGTGAGCGGCACTGGTGGGGGCCTGAATCCCCCAGGGTAAGTGCAGTGAGCGGCACTGGTGGGGGCCTGAATCCCCCAGGGTAAGTGCAGTGAGCGGCAATGGTGGGGGCCTGAATCCCCCAGGGTAAGTGCAGTGAGCGGCAATGGTGGGTGCCTGAATCCCCCAGGGTAAGTGCAGTGAGCGGCAATGGTGGGGGCCTGAATCCCCCAGGGTAAGTGCAGTGAGCGGCAATGGTGGGGGCCTGAATCCCCCAGGGTAAGTGCAGTGAGCGGCAATGGTGGGGGCCTGAATCCCCCAGGGTAAGTGCAGTGAGCGGCAATGGTGGGGGCCTGAATCCCCCAGGGTAAGTGCAGTGAGCGGCAATGGTGGGGGCCTGAATCCCCCAGGGTAAGTGCAGTGAGCGGCAATGGTGGGGGCCTGAATCCCCCAGGGTAAGTGCAGTGAGCGGCAATGGTGGGGGCCTGAATCCCCCAGGGTAAGTGCAGTGAGCGGCAATGGTTGGGGCCTGAATCCCCCAGGGTAAGTGCAGTGAGCGGCAATGGTGGGGGCCTGAACCCCCCAGGGTAAGTGCAGTGAGCGGCAATGGTGGGGGCCTGAATCCCCCAGGGTAAGTGCAGTGAGCGGCAATGGTGGGGGCCTGAATCCCCCAGGGTAAGTGCAGTGAGCGGCAATGGTGGGGGCCTGAATCCCCCAGGGTAAGTGCAGTGAGCGGCAATGGTGGGGGCCTGAATCCCCCAGGGTAAGTGCAGTGAGCGGCAATGGTGGGGGCCTGAATCCCCCAGGGTAAGTGCAGTGAGCGGCAATGGTGGGGGCCTGAACCCCCCAGGGTAAGTGCAGTGAGCGGCAATGGTGGGGGCCTGAATCCCCCAGGGTAAGTGCAGTGAGCGGCAATGGTGGGGGCCTGAATCCCCCAGGGTAAGTGCAGTGAGCGGCAATGGTGGGGGCCTGAATCCCCCAGGGTAAGTGCAGTGAGCGGCAATGGTGGGGGCCTGAATCCCCCAGGGTAAGTGCAGTGAGCGGCAATGGTGGGGGCCTGAATCCCCCAGGGTAAGTGCAGTGAGCGGCAATGGTGGGGGCCTGAATCCCCCAGGGTAAGTGCAGTGAGCGGCACTGGTGGGGGCCTGAATTCTCCAGGGTAAGTGCAGGCTGAATTCCTTGAGTGGTAAAGTGAGGTGGAAGGGGGCTGAAACCCCCTGGGTACAGTTTGGGATAATTCCAGTGTAGTATGATACAGCGGTATTATACGGTGTGGTATGATGCAGCGGGGTCTGATATAGGTGGAGTGATACAGGTGGTGTGATACAGTGTGTTATCATAGGGTTTGGTGTGATTCAGTGTGGCATGATGCAGCCAGGTTGGATGCACAGTGGTATGATACAGTGTAGCTTGTTACTGTGTGACATACTGGGGTGTGCCATTGTATGGCATGGTGTGGCATGTCATTTTGTGGCATGGCATGGTGTGGCATGTCATTTTGTGGCATGGCATGGTGTGGCATGTTATTTTGTGGCATGGCATGGTGTGGCATGGCATGTCATTTGGTGGCATGGCATGGTGTGGCATGTCATTTGGTGGCATGGCATGGTGTGGCATGATAGCATGCCATATCCAGGCTGGCAGCATCTGGAGGGCAGTGGAGCACGATGGAAGGCAAGGAAGACAGTGTGGGAGGGAAGAGGAGGGAAGTGGGGTCGGGGAGTGGAGGTGTGCCATGCGGCAAGCATGGCTGCCTCACCTGCCAAGCCCTTCCTATGCGTTGACGCAGAGGGAAGAGGAGGGAAGAGGGGCTGGGTTGGGGAGTGGAGGTGTGCAATATGGCAAGCATGGTTGAGCGCAGAATGAGTACAGATGCTGTGGTTCACTATGTACATTTTTGTAGAATATACCTAGATGTCAAAAGCTGTGTGTGTATGCCTTTTATAAACCTGCAGAATGTCAGTGAGAAGTATTTCACTTGGAATTATTATCTCGACTACTTTGTTTTGTTAACAGATTGTGATAATTTAACCTTTTTGCGCGTGATACCAGTAAGTGTTCTTCAAGTATTCTGGGTTCATACCCCGGAGTCAGGCCTGTCGTTTCGTTTTGGGCCCCCCGGACAAATCAGGGGGCCCGGCATGTATGACCCTGTATTTAGCAGGGCTGGGGCGAATCTCGGCCCTTCAGGCTTCAGGGCTGGAAAAATTTTCTCCCTTGAATCAGGTTTGGCGCGGAAAATTTTGGAGCCTCATTTCAATACCAAGGTAACAACTACGTCTGAGATGAACCACAACAAGCAAACACGACAGAGAATTAGTTAGCGTCATATCACTACGCACGCTTTGCAGGCTTCCTAGCCTTTGCAGAACTGATGATCTTGTGCACTTCTACCCACTCCACCACAGGATAGTTCTTGTGCACTTCTACCCAACTTTAACCGTCTACCCACTCCACAGAGAGCGAGCTATGATTGGCTCAAGCACAAGTTCTAGGTTGAGTTGAATTTGGGCCCAACCACGCAACTCGAAATTTGCCAGGTTGGATGCAATCAGGTTAGAAACGAAGGGGAGAGGAGAGTGGAGGAGTGTTGGGGGGGGGGGAGGGGGGGGGAAGGGGGGGTTCGAAGGATTTTGTTCCAGGGCTCGCCTAAAATCTACCCTTTACACACCAGGCCTAAGCCCGAAATCAGCCCTGTAAAGAATCAGGGCCAGAATATTTCCAACCCATCAATTTCAAGGTCCAGCAGGGCAAACGCCCTGCAAGCGACAGCCCTGCCCGGAGTGTATTGAGTCGGCACGACCTGACTGGCAGAGCACGTAAAGCAAAACCCTTGGTTTTCCCATTTGGATTAGGGCAAACGTGTGGTTTTGTAGTTTTCGGCTTTCCCAGCCAGCTCTACAAACGAGAGCCGTAGCCGATCTTGAGCTCTCCGTTGAGCTCTATTGACGGAAGGAGATCTCTCAGTCTCGGTCTTGCTGCTCGTTCGAACGTTACGCCCGCCATGGGGAGATCAGAGAACCCGCGGGTGTTTTTCGATATATCAATGAGCGGGAATAAGGCTCAGCGTGTTGTGATGGAGGTGCGGTCAAGGTTCCAATTTCGCTTTTCGATATGCTCGCCGCTTGTTGTAATTCTCCTTGCTGCCAGCCTTTCATTGGGTCCGGACTTTCGGGTCGATTTTAAAGTCAACTCATTTTTCTCCTGGCTCTCGATCAGTGATCCTTTCTCATGTATTTTCCCATTCGCGGCCATCGCGGTAACTCTCTCTGAGCGCTTGACCGACATTGAGCTCCATTAACCCTCCGCTACCTCGCAGCTATTCGCGGATGTGGTGCCGCGTACAGCGGAGAACTTCAGAGCGCTTTGCACGGGTACGTCCGTTTCTCCCTTTGCTACGATCTGGTTTCATGGTGGTCACGATAACAGTCGGATCGCCACATTTTATCAATGGTTACCAGCTAGCTTTTCGCGTCCGTGAAATAGCGCGCTCCTCTCCCTCTCCCCAAGTTCCTCCCCCCCTACCTTCTTCCCCTCCCACCCGCTTTTCTTCCTACCGCGACCTTGTTAAAATGCGCCATGACATTACAATTCATTATCCTGACATGCGTTGTTGCATCTGACCTACTGTCTGTACTCTTTGCGGGTCAACGCGCGTGGCAGGGGAGATGGGAGAGGGCAAGTTCACGCGCAAGCCGCTCCATTTCAAGGGCACCGTCTTCCACCGCGTCATCCCGGGCTTCATGGCGCAGGTGCGCTCGCTCTCCCGCCCTCCTTAATGGCACAGCTGCATTCGTTTTCAATTACTCCCTGCCTTCGTTTTCATTCCCGTTCCCGTCCCCTCTCCCAGCCCCTCTCGTCGTCTACCTCAATATCAAGTAGCCCGTTCTGTGTCCTGTCATCGGTTCAAACAGCGAGTCCCCTTCCACATCCCCCTCCTCCATTCCCCCTCTTGCTCTCCCTCCCGGTGCCTCCGTGTGCGTACGCCGTCGGGCTCCCTCAGGGCGGCGATTTCAGCAACAAGGACGGTACGTCCTTTCCGTTTTCCTTTCCGACCGCGCTCATGATTCTCATCCCCCTCTCCGCCTTCGCGTCAATTTGCCGTCAAAAGCCCGAACCACTCACTGTTCACCGTTATGATCGCCGCTCGGATCGACGCGCCACGGATCACGTGCTCACTCGCTCACGTGCTCACTCGCTCACGTGCTCACTCGCTCACGTGCTCACTCGCTCACATGCTCGAACCTGAGTTTTGGGGCCCTGTGACTGTGACCTATTAATATTGTTCTCAATCGTTCCTTCCGCCATTGTTTTCCCCTGGTCCCCTTTCCAAAACCCCTCCCCGCACATACACATGCGCGCCCGCAAACTGGCCACGGTGAAAACAACTGCTGGTGGTTCAGGCACGGGAGGAGAGAGCATTTATGGCGGCAAGTTTGCAGGTCAGTCAGACCGCGTGCCTCGCTCATTGCATCCCTGACCCCCTTCCCTTCGGAAATGCCTAGCTTTTTGCTGTAATTTATACCCGCGCACTATGCATCCGCGCACCACGTACCCGCGCACTATGCATCCGCGCACCTCGTACCCGCGCACTATGCATCCGCGCACCACGTACCCGCGCACCCTGCCTTGCGTATGCCGTTGACCCGGTTGGCGAGAGCTATTCTTTCGCGCTCCCATGCATCCACTGTTCCATTCCATTCCCTGCCTTGCATCCCCCGCCCCCACGCCCCCCACCCCCCCCCCTCCCCACCCCTTCTCCTCTCCCCGCTCTCCTCCCCTCCTCAACCCTCCCTCCTCTCCTCCCGCTCCCCTCTCCACTCACACTCCACTCCGCCCGATCCCCCGTCCCCCACTCCCCCTTCCTCCGCGTGCGGGCTGCGTTCTCCCGTTTTCCACCAAACCCCAACGGCAGACGAGAGCTTCAAGCTGCCGCACGCGGCGGCGGGAACTCTGTCCATGGCGAACGCGGGCCCCAACACGAACGGCAGCCAGTTCTTCCTCACCTTCAAGGCCACCCCGCACCTTGATGGGTGCGTTGTAGGCCGGGGGAAGGGGGAGCGAGGGGGAGAGAGAGGGGGAGAGAGATGGGGAGAGAGAGGGAGAGAGAAGGGGAGAGAGAAGGGGAGAGAGAAGGGGAGAGAGAAGGGGAGAGGGAAGGAGAGAGAGGAGGAGAGAAGGAAAGTGAGAGAGTGAGAGGGAGAGGCTGGGAAATTGAGAGCAGTGAGAGACGGACGGGGAGGAGGTGGGGAGCGGGGAGGAGAGCTGTGGCACGTCTGAGACTGAATCTGTTTTGCCTGACCGTTTCCCAGCCCACCAGCACCATCCCGCTGTTCTTGATTTGCGTTCTTCCCCCTCTTCCCCCATCGCTCCTCTTCCCTCTTTCTCCCTTTCCCCTCCGCGGCCCCTTCCCCCCCTCACCCCCGGCTAGCGTCTCCCGTTTTCCAAGCACCCCCCCGTCCCCCCCACCATCCCACCATCTTTTCCCCCTCCCTCGCGTGCGCAACAAGCACGTGGTTTTTGGGCGAGTGGTGGAGAGGGAATGGAGGTGGTGCGAGCCATGGAGAGCCAGCCCACACGGTTGAGTGCCTTGCACTTCCGCTTCCTCACCACTCATCCCCCTCTTTCCACTTCCTTCCTCTTCCCTTTTCCTTCCCCCATACCCCCTCCCCTCCCCCAATCCCCCCCTTGGACCCCCATCCCTCCCCCTTTCCCTCTTCCCGCTCCCCTCTCCACCTTTCCGCTCGTTGCCTCCGCAGCAAGCACGTGGTGTTCGGGCAAGTGGTGGAGGGGATGGAGGTGGTGCGAGCTATAGAGAGCCAGCCCATGGGAGACAGGGACCGCCCCGTCTTCCCCATCAAAATCACCAAGTGCGGCCAGCTGCCTGCTGCTGCTGCTGGCGGCGAAAAGAGTGGGAAGAGCGGGAAGAAGGCGCGCGGAGAGGAGAAGGAGAAAGTGGAGGAGGGGGACGAGGAGGATGATGAGGGTGGGAAGGGAGGGAAGGGCGGGAAGAGCGGGAAAGGGGAGGAGAAAGGGAAGGAGGAGAAAGGGAAGAAGCGGCGGCGGGGGGAGAGTTCTGAGGAAGTGAGTGAGGAGGAGGAGGAGGAGGAGGATGAGGAGGAGGAAGAGGAGGAGAAGGGACGTAGCAAGGGAAAGAAGAAGAAGAGTGGTGGGAAGGGAGGTGGCAGTAAGGGGAAGGGTAAGAAGGCGAAGAAGGGAAAACAAGGGACGAAGAAGAAGCGTGGGAAGGACGGTGGGAAGCGTGGGAGTAAGAGGAGGAGAAAGGATGAGTCTAGCAGTGACGACAGTAGCGAGAGTGACTCTGACGAGTCGTCTTCTTCTGATTCCGATGCTAGTTCGGACTCCCAAACCAGCTCGTCAGGCTCGGAAGGCTCGTCAGATAGCCGAAGCTCAGAGTCAGGCTCGGAATCTGACAGCAGCAGCTCTGATGGGAGTGAGAGGAAGAGGAAAAAGGGAAAGGGGAAGAGGGTTGGGAAGGGGAAGGCTCGTGGAAAGGGGGCTGGTAAGAAGGAAGATGAAAGGAAGGGGAAGGGGTCCGGGAAGGGCAAGGGGAGCGAGGGAGGGGATAAAATTAAGGGGAAAGGGAAGCATGGGAGTGGGAGGAAGGATGACGATGATTGGGAGGTGAATGAGGAGGAAGAAGGGAAGGGGAATGGGAAGGGGAAGGATAAGGAGAAGGGGGAGGGGAAGGATAAGGAGAAGGGGGAGGGGAAGGGGAGGGAGAAGGAAAAGGAGAAGGGGAAGAAGGCAGGGAAGGGCGAGGAGATGGGAGATGGCAAGGAGGGGAAATTGAAGGTGCAGGGGTCGAAGGGTAAGGGGCAAGAGGAGGATGAGAGTGAGGATGAGCAGAGGAAGGGGAAGGGGCGAGGTCGGGGAAAGGAGGTGGAGGGAGAGGAGGGGAAGAAGGGAACGAAGCAGGTCCAGGAGAAGGGCAGAGGCAAAGGGGAGAAGGAAGGGCGAGGAGGAAAGGGCAAGGGAGGGAGCACGCGCAAGGGGAAGAAGAAGAGGTATGATAGGTGGGAGTGGAAGGTGAAGACCTTTAGAGGCGCCTTAATAGAAGTGGTACGTTAGGTGGGATGGGAAGGTGAAGGAATGTGGTGGTGGGTGCTTTGACGCAGACTCTGTACTTGTATTGTATGGCATTGCCAGGTAGGCTGTTAGAGTCACACGCACTGTGCACGCTGTCAGGTTTTGGTTTGCATAGCCAACTGCTTGAATGCTCTGAGGTGCGCTCTCAAGTGAGCTCTCAAGTGCTGTGGTTAGACTTGTCTGTGGGAAAGCAAGCTGGGTTCGTGGCGTGGTGGTGTGTGTGTGTGGCGCTGTAGAGGCGAGGCTCACATGGTCAAGTGCTCTCTCAGGTGCTGATACTGCGGAGTCGTGCCTCCCTATACGGTGTTGTGTGTTGCCATATGGTCCTGTGTGTTGCTGTATGGTGCTGTGTGGTGCTGATGGTCCTGTGTGGTGCTGCGTTGCAGTAAGTACTCGGACGAGGAGGAGTCAGACAGTGGTGCATCCAGATCGTCTAGCGAGAGCAGCAGCAGCAGTGAGGACGAGGAGGAAGAAGAGAAGCCACCTCGCAAGGACAAGGGTGAGTCAAAAGACAGGAAGAGGCGGGGGGAAAGGATGGGGGTGGGGGGGAGTGGGGGGGAGTGGTGCATCCAGATCGTCTAGCGAGAGCAGCAGCAGCAGCAGTGAGGACGAGGAGGAAGAGAGGCCGTCTCGCAAGGGCAAGGGTGAGCCAAAAGACAGGAAGAGGAGTGGGGGTAGGGTCGGATAAGAGATTATGGTTGTTTGAGACGTCATGAAGCCCTGGATTGTGCAGGGTTTAGGGTGTGCGGATGGGGAGGGGAGGGGGAGGGGAAGAAAGGGGGGAGGGGGAGGGGAAGGGCGGGGAGGAGGAGGATGGGGATGCGGATGGGAGGGGAAGAGTGGGGGTAAGCATGGGAATGAAGAGGTTGCCAGTTGCACTCTTCGCACTGTGAACTACCTGCTCTGCTGCTAGTTGTTGCTTCCTCATCTCTAGCTCCCTGGCCTTCATTATGCGCTTCTGACTGCTTTCTTGCCCTACATTGTGTTGCGGACTGTGGTGTGCTGTGTGATGCTTTGCTGTGCGGTGTGTTTCTGTGCTGTGCTGGTGTTTAATTCCAATGGACTGGGTGGTGCTGGTGTGCAGGAAAGGGCCACGGGGTCAAAAAGGCTGAGCAGGAGTCGGGAAAGCGAGACGGGAAGGAGAAGGGTGATAAGGGAAAGAGCAGTCAGAAGAATCGAGCAGAGAGGAAGGAGAGCAGTGGCGGGCGCAAACCCCAGGCACAAGAGATAGAGGCAGAGCGTGAGGCAGAGCGTGAGGAGGAAGGTGGGAAAAGGAAGGGCAGAAAGCACTTGGGGAAGGTCGATGCAGACACAAGGGAGGACGGAGTGGGTGATGGGGGGGATGATGGAAAGGCAGAGGCGAGGAGAGAGGAGGCGGGTAGCGATAGCGACAAGCCAAGAGGGAGAGCTGGGAGAGAGGATCAGGAGACTGCTGTTGAGAAGAAGGCAAAGAGGAAGGGGAGTGACAGGATGAAAGGGGATGATGGTGGCAGGGGTGATGATGTTGTGGAGAAAGAGATTCTGGAGGAGGGTGGAGCGGAGCAGGAAGGAGGTGTGGTGGAAGAGAGGCGTGTAAAGATGAGGGTTGAGGGAGGAGGCACGGGGAGGCGGGGATTTGGTCGAGGGAACGCTGAGGATAACGAGGAGGAGGAGGAGAAGAAGGAGAAGAAGGGGGAGGACCAGGTGGAGGAAGAGGATTGGGGTGGGGATGTGGATAGGATGGCAGTGGAGATAGACAGGGGCGTGGATGGAGGAGGAGGAGGAGGAGGAGGACAGGGAGGTAAGGCGAGGGAGAGAGATGGCGCAAGCAGAGGGAGGTTGCTGAAGAGAAGCAGCGGCGGCACAAGAAGCAGGTCACCTTCCCGCTCTCCCCGCCGCTCCCTCTCTCCCAAGAAATACCGCTCCCCTCCTCGCTCGCGCTCGCCTTCCCGCTCCCCGACCCCGCCTCCTGCACGCAAGCGCGCTGCTGGGAGTATGCATGACAGGCTGGGTGGCAGGCTGGGTTCAGCTCCTGCTGCGGCAGCAGCTGCTGTTGTCGCTGCTGCTGCTGCTGCCGCTGCTGCTGACACTGCCGCTGCTCTTCCAGCAGGAGTAATCCCGCCTGTTGAAACGCTTACCCCTGCCTCAGCAGCAGGTGGTGATTCCGCTGCTGCTGCTGCTGCTGCTGCTGCTGCTGCTTATGGTGGTGAAGCTGGGGGTGGTGGAGGTCCGTTGCGGGTGCGCAAGGGCAGGGGGTTCTCCCAACAGTTTGCCTTTGCTCGCAAGTACCGCACTCCCTCTCCCTCTCCTGAGCCGCTCCCGCCTGCAAGGTTCAGAGGCAGGGGCTATGGAGGCGGGTATGGGGAGGGCGGCAGGGGGAGGCTTTATGGCCGCAGGTGAGAAGGGGTCGTGTCGGCAGGCGGTGTTGTCTTGACAGGTAGCATGGGCAGTGCTGCATGTGTGCATGGTGCGATGTGGTCGTTACCTAACATGCGCTGTGCTGTAGTGGATCTTTTAAACATGCGAAATGGGCTCTATCTACTCATTGCTGAATGAACCCTGAATGCGTGCTGAATGTGATCCAAGCCTCCCGACTATCCCTCCCATTCTCTCCCCACCATTGCAGCGAGTATGACGAGCCCAGGGGAGGGGGTGGTAGTGGATGGGGCAGTGGAGGGGGGCGGTACCGGGACCGCAGTGACAGCCCTCCTCCCCGCAGGAGGAGCCCTGATTGGTCGAGAAGCCCCCCGAGAAGGAGGGGGCAGGGACGGGGCAGGTGAGAGGCCAAGGCGCGGGTATTCACTCGGTGAATAGGAACTGCAGGAAATGCACTCCAGTGATTGCTCGTTGCTCGTTGCTCAGAGCCGCATGCGGCTCTCTCTCTGCGCGTTCTACTGTTTGATGTGTGTGCATGATGATTAAGTCACTGGGCTCACCTCACCTTGTCTAGTTGCACACGGAGGGGGATTTGCGAGTATCAGTGCGTGCTCTATTTGCAGTTCCCTTGCCTCATCTGCCCATAATGTTCCCGCCACCCTAATGACCTGTCTGTCACTCCCTTTACTAGGTACCAGTCTCCTTCCAGCTGCAGCACCTCATTTTGAGGCGCCTCAAAAGCCCCCCCACCATAACGCCCCCCCCGATCCTAATGTTCCCTCTACCAGGTACCGGTCTCCTTCCAGCCGCAGCACCTCCTACAGTCGTAGCCGCAGCCGCAGCCGCAGCCGCAGCCGAAGCTACACTCCTCCCCGTGCTCGCACCACTACACGTGCCCGCTCCCCCGGCCTCTCTCGATCCCCCCCTCCCCGTCGCTCTGCCCGTGACAAACTCACCACTCGCGATGCCAGCCCCCTCAGGGGAGCAGCAGAGACTGCTGTTGGTGGTGGTGGAGGTCTGACCACTGTGAGGCGGACACGTGGCACTGCAGGATTGGATGGGGATCAGGGAGGAGGTGGTGGTGGCAGGGCAGGCGAGGGGTCGAGCCTTAACGGCACAGGGGTGGCAGGAGCAGCAGCAGGAGCAGCAGCAGGAGCAGGAGGAGGAGATGGTGGAGTGGGGACAGTAGCTTCCCTGTCTCCTGTGGGAATGAGGTCTCCCAAGGAGACCAGTGGAGGTGGTTTTGGTTCAGGGAATGCTGCTGATGCAGGTGCTGCTGGTGCTGATGGTGCTGATGGTGAGCGTCCAGTGCGACTGGGTGGCAGGGAGGGCAGGTTGAGGAGGCAGCGGGAGGATGATGATGAGGATGAGAGTGATTGATTGTCTGCTTTGTGACTGCTCTGGTTGGGCTAGCTGAAGTGGGTTGGATGCATCCTTCCAACCAGCTAGAATAAGTGTTTCCACCTTGCTTGCTACCAGATTGGAGTATTTACGTTAACAGGTAATGACCAGGGGAAAATCGAGGACTGAAGAGTTACCAAGTAGGTACCTACCTAGTATCTGCCGGTTTAGCTCCGCTGTGATTCATGCAGAGTCACTATCGGTTTGGTTCTCGACCTAGACGTGAATGGGGCATGAAATATGGTGCAATTCTGGCACTATGGGTTTGGGGCTCAACCTAGCAGTGGTTCACGCAGACAAAGGCAGACAGTTTTTTATCTTGGTTGCATGTTCCCCCTTCCCCCTTTCCCCACCCTCCCTCCCCTCATCCCACCTTCCAAAAATCATTTCCAAGTCCCTCACCCCCACCCTAACTCACCCATACGAGATCCTCATTATTGGTGGTCCGTCATTACCCGTTTTTCTCATTGTCAAGCCTACAATACCGGCATATGTAAGTACTCTTTTTGTTATCACACATTGAACCATTTTAAAGAGTGATACCCTAGATTTTTCTTGTATTTCCTTGATGTAGGTTATACAATAGGTTATTTTACAGTGCATATCGTAACTGCATCATAAAATATATTAGCTCCGCTGTTTCTGATATGTGACGTAAGCAAGACTCCTTGCAGAGAGTGCAAGCGGTAGCCAGCTTGCTGTTTGCTGCTGACGTGGCCAGCAAGCTTTCGATTGGAGGTGTTGCTCACATTCGATTCAACGTTCAGAAAACACCTGACACGGCCGTTCAGGTCCAGTCGGCTACGCGGACATTATCCAGACGTTGGGCATTGCGGAAAGTTTGCGCAAACACAATGCGTGTGACCAGAGTCGTTTCGCAATGGCGGAGAGTATGCAGCTCGCGGTTAGGTCTGCGCAAGGGAACAGGTTCCGACAGAACCAGTCAGGCGCTGACGCAACTGAGCTGCAATGTGGGTTGTTTCAAACCGGAGCACTGGGGAGGGACATAGCTGCACGTTCCTGAGATGGACCCCAATGTTTTTTTCGCCAAGGCGTTTCCCTGAAAGCGATCGTTTCGATCAGCCACGTTGTGAACAGTTCACCGCTGCACTGATTCGCGTGAAACAAATGTTTCAGCCGACCCACCTGACCGGTGATGGTGGACTCAGAGCCACAAAAGGACGCAAGGTCTGTTGGTCATCTCCCTCGCGAAGTGCGGATCAGATAGTACAAAGTTCAGAAATCGAAGCGCAGGATATTCCTTCTTCGAGGATGCTGTTGAGCGTCGTACAAAGATTCGCAAGGCTGGCACAGTCTCACCTGAAACGGTCGCAATTGTTTCGTGAACTTCACATGAACGGAACGGCCTCATTCCAACATTTCCGTAGTTTTCACCTGACGCGAGGGCCCCAACTTTCCCGTTCGTCTCCTCCTCTGCCTCATCCACCTCTGGCATTCCACCCTCGTCGTCGCCTGAGTAATGGCTGAGGCATCGTGCAAGTCCCGTGACTGCTGCCTTGTGCTCCTTAGCAAAACCACTTCGCTGTGATGTCGTAGTCTCTGTTCCTGCAACAGAACGCCCACGCACAGCACTGAAGGATTGCTTTCACTGAGGAATTAGAGCCTGGCTGGCTCGAAATACAATGACCTAGGTTTTGTACTAACTTGCTGATCGACCATGGAGGACTTTCTGTAGGGTGGACTTAGAGACCGTAGTTTAGGAGTGGCTGTTCTCGTTCGCCGTGCTTGTTGGTTGGAGGCTGGTAGTGTCACGAAGGAGGACGCTTCACAGGGTTAGCGGGAGCAGCAGTTCAATTCGTCGTCTGTCCGAACCCATAACCGATTGGGATCAGTTCATTCAGCCAAAATCCCCTCAGTCGATAATTGTATTTTCTCTCGCCATATTATATTCCACTCTAAAATAGGCACGCCATGGCTCGCCGTTCAGGAACACCGTACGGACGTTTGATGAACAAACTTCGAAGCCCAGCTCAGATCGTTCTCACTTTCATCATCGGCTTCGTCATCCCCTTCCTCTTCTACGTCTTTCTCGACTCGTCCTTCGATGTTGACATCGCGCCGTATTGTTACGTGTTCGTCGTCTTCATGCTCGTGTCCACGGCCTTCGTCGTGTGGGTGGAGTGCTTCCTCGCCGTGTTTATCAAGAACGAGCCTCCCGAGCAGCCCGCATCTCCCTACCCCCCTGCTTCCGCCATCATCGCTGCGTACCTGCCCAATGAGAAAGACACCATCCTGGAAACCATCGAAGCCTTTCTAAACATTGAATACCCGGCACCGCTACAGGTGCGTCTGATTGGGATTTCTTAATCATTATTCGCCAGCAGCCGAGTGTTTTGCCTTTAAACAAACAGATCGCATCTCTCGTCGAATCATGTATTGTCAGTTCAATTAACCACCTCTTCTTTCTCCTCTTCCTTTTCCTCTTCTGCCCTCTGCACTTCGTCCTTCGCACGCCCAGGTCATCTTGGCCTACAACACGCCGAAGGACATGCCCGAAATGGAAACCATCCTTGCCGAAATGGGTCAGCAAAGACCCGACCGCTTTCTGCCGTACCGCGTCGTCCACTCGCGTTCCAAGGCGGAGAACGTGAACGCTGCCGTTAAGCTTGTCCGAGGAGAGTTCGTTGGTGTCTTCGACGCCGATCACTGCCCGTCGCACGACTCGTTCATGCGCGCGTGGAAGTGGCTCAGCAACGGCTACGACATCGTGCAAGGCCACTGCATCGTTCGTAACGGCGAGGACAACCTGGTTGCGAAGCTCGTCGCCGTCGAGTTTGAGACCATCTACGGCATCGGCCATCCCGGCTCTGCTGCCATTCACAACTTCGGTTTCTTCGGCGGCTCTAACGGCTTCTGGAAGTCGGGCCTTCTCGCGCAAATCGGCATGGATGCAGCCATGCTTACGGAAGATATCGACTCGTCCATCCGCGTGCTGCTCGCCGGAGGCAAGATCAAGTCCGACCCCGGTCTCATGTCCTCTGAACTCGCCACCACCACCCTTCGTCAAATATGGAATCAACGGCTGCGATGGGCGCAGGGATGGTTCCAAGTGTCAATCCGGCACTTCACTGCCGTCATGACGTCGCGAAACCTGTCGCTGTGGCAGAAGGTCGGCATGTTCCACCTGTTCGTCTGGCGTGAGGTGTACCCGTGGGTGTCGTTGCAGATCCTCCCGCTGCTCGCGTTCCTCGCGTACAAGATGGACGGCTTCGGCTCAATCAACTGGCTTGATTCGTTCTACCTTGCCACGACGCTCTTCACCTTCTCGTGCGGGCCTGCGCAAGTCGTCGCCGCGTACTTCGTTTCCGCGAAGAGCATTCGGAAGCGGTCGTTGTGGTGGTGGATGTACATTGCCTTCTCCATGATGTTCTACACGGAATTCAAAAACGTGATCGCGCGAGTGGCGCACATCAAGGAGTTCATGAGGGAAAAGGCCTGGATGGTCACGCCACGGATACTCTCCCGACGAAGGCGGACGAGCGGTAAAGGCGGCAAGAAAGGAGTCGTGGTGGTTGTAAGATGAGACTGATTGATTCCATCATGCTCCTCTTCTTCCTTCCAACCATGCTCGGTTGGCCGGAGGGGGTCGGAGCGGGTTTTGGGGAACGGGGGGCCATGTGCCCATTTGTACTTGATATGGGTTAGGCAGCAGCTATCCCTGCCGTCATGGGCAGTTGTATTCCCATCCTAAGCTCTTTAGCGCTCAGGCAGCACTACACGTCTCCGCAATCTGTGTTTGTATTCGACCCCCTCCATTTCGAGCGAAGCACACGCAAGTGCCCAGGCGAGCCGGTCTTGCCATGCTGCCAAATGTTTCGAGATGTAACTAGATTTTATTCAATTGATATTTTTTATTGCAACTTTCGGTGTATTTTGATGCCTTTCTAAAATTAAAAAGTTAAAGCAATATCTGTTCAATTGCTATGGTTAGTTTTCCAGGTGATTCGGGCCTCCGAAAATTATCGTGGTAACCTGGTTCGCTAAGGGTCTCAAGTAGACCAAGTGTTGTGCAGTCGATGAAAAAAGGGCCTGTCTGATTGGTTTACAAATTTGGGGCCAAAGTTTTGTCCAATCGAGACTCGACAAAGAACCAACTTTTCGCCCAAGTGTTGTGCAGTTGCATGGCCAACCCGTACATGAGACCCTGGCTTTAACGAATACGCATTTCGGCCCATTCTTTACTATTCATATAGGTACTATCCACCTATTGGCGACGGTTTCGTTTCCGGCAAATGGATTGTTGCCACATCGGACATACAAAGGACGTTTCGGTTGCAGCCTTCCCTTCCTTCATCGTTCCCACAGTCGAAGGAAAACATCTTCAGCTTGGCAGCATCCTTCGCAGAGGCTGGCGAAAGTAAATCGAAGCGCATTAGGAAGGAAAATAGCGAGGTTCGATCATTCTTCCTCCCCTCATTGGCCTTTCTTCCCCCTCCTGCCCACCACCATCCATCCATCTCGCCCGTTCAATGAAATCCTTCATTTGTTTCGGTGAGAAGCAGCACACACCGGAGAAACTGAAACAACCTCGTGTTGTGAGAGGCCAAAACCGATCGCAATTCCCGCTCCAAGTTCCCACCCACCTGTAAAAATAAAACACAGGCACAAGCGACCATACGGTACCGCCATCGCCTGGCAGGCCGCCTGCATGCAGAAGCACTGAATCACCCACGCGTGCACACTACACCTAGTCCGCGGTATTTTAACCACGTGAACTGTTTCGCTTCAAACACCCTTTGTTCGTTTTCGGGTAATGGGATGGGCACCCAGAGACTTCAAGGCTATTGTTTTGCAGCCAGAATCATTTCCTTCTAAAGAAACTCACACTTAGTGCTCCGAAATAGAGGGCGGATAGGCATTGACCAGGTTTTGACTGCCGTCGTCTCACAAAGGGTATGCTATACTCTACCCTCAATAAAGTTCAAAACTACTCGTATAAAAAAGTTTGACCAAGGAGAAGTACCCTCGCGCGGTTAAGATAGCGGCGGTTAAAATACCGCGGACTAGGTGTAGAAAAATTGTAGTGTTCGATGATTCGAATCCTCCTTTCCCGTCCTGCTCTATTCGAAGTGCAAGCGACTGTTCCCCGCGCTCCACGCAAAAGTAGTACCGTGTGGCGTGCTTCGTCCAGAGAGCTCTCAAGGCGATGATCTTTTGCACGCGATTGTCGTGGGATGGAAGTACACAATAACGTTGAACTTACTGGCCCTAACACGACGCAGAGAGCGTTAATTATCTATCCCAAACCCACCTCGTCTTCAAGGTCGCGTCCAAAGCAGAACGAAACGCTGAGTATGTTCTTCACTTCTGTGTGGTTTTGACGGATCCTGTGCGCAATCAACCTAACACCTCTTCATGAAGCACCGCGTTTAAAACGCTTAGAAAGATGATGAGCATCGAAGGTCCCTTGTCGACGCCGCACGCAATCACTCCACGGAAGCTATTGGCAAAACTGCACGGGTACACACCAGTCATGACCTCTCCTGCATCTCATCACGCCCGTTCGAGTCGCGAGGACGCGCATCCTGCCCAATACAGTCTCGAGCAACCGGAGCAGCTGCGGAATCAAGAGCGAAGTTATCACCAGCACCGGAATCGTCACAATAGCGCGGAGCAGCACCAACTATCCCGACTTCCGCACGCAAGCTCGCCGCGGCTCTCCCGCATGGACTCCGACTCCTCACTCCTAACTCGTCGTGACTGCAGCAACCTCCGGGTGGAGCGTCTTGAAGGAATATATTAGAGAGCGTAGCGATAGCGAGTGAGTTTCTGCTATGAGAACGGTGTTGCGCCAGCAACTCGGTAGAGTATTGGTAGCGTTCTTGGTCAAATGATTAAGGAAGAAACCAAGTAGCATTGTAATATCATTAATGAATACAAAAGCAAACACACAAGATTGATATAGGCTACGGGAGAGTTGCACAAACGTTGCGTGGCGCTGCGGAGTAACCCAACCCCACGAAAGTGGTGTGTGGGTGAGCGAACGTGCCTCGTCAACTTCCCAACCCAACTCAGCAGGGAAGTCAATGCCGAGCACGCCGTTTCTCCCAGCACAGCTAGAAATGGCGAGACTCACAAAGAACCACCCACAACTCCCAAGACTCATGCCCACGATTTCCCTAGACTAACACCACCCCAGCAATGACTGTTTAGTGCTGCCGCAGTCACATCGCGTCACTACGCAACCATCGCCAAGTCATAGGTTGTTGGACTGCTCGTCTTGGTCGTTCATAGTCGACCTGCCAAGTCAAACGGTCGTCGAGGGCCCTTGCTGTCGTAGGGCCCTCTAACACTCCCCTGCCATACTACAGCAAGGCCCTTTATAATCACAGGGCATGCATACACACATACACACCAAAACAAAGGGACACACACATAAACGAAGCACTCTCAAAGTGCAAACACACACCGCACCAGCCATGGATAGGCCATGGCACCATCCCCATCATGGAGTGTCTAGGTCTCACTCCCCTCGCTCGAGAGCCTCACCTGCCCACAGCCTCGAAGCAACGGCTGAAGGCGGGGAAATGCAACGCCTTTGTAAGGTAGTCAGCAGGCTGCTCGCTCGTAGGGATGTACTGCAGCTGCAGTTTCCTACGCTTGACCATGTGCTGCAGCCACATGTGGCGACGCTCCATGTGCTTGAGGCTCCCCTTGAGCCCCATGCCACCTGCCACTGAAATGGCGGAGGAGTTGTCCACAAAGAGGGTAGTGGGCTCCTCACTCCTCAGCAGTTGAAATTCTGCTAGCAGGAAGCGCAGCCTGCGCGCCTCCTTCCCAGCCTCCACAGCAGCAATGAACTCAGACTCAGTGGAGGAGAGGGTGGTGCAACGGATCCTCTGGCTCGCGCAGGAGACAGCAGCGCCTCCGAGCACGAAGACATAGCCACCAGTGCTGGTCCTGTTCTGCTTGTCTCCCGCATCATCAGCATCGGCGTAGCACACCAGCTCCAAGGACTCCGGCCCACCACCAAACTCCAGCGCCACATCCCTGCTCCCCACCAAGTACGCCAAGCACCGGTCCAACTCCTTCCAGTGCTGATCACTCCGCACAGTCTGGCCCGACCCCAGCTTGCTGCAGGCGAATGAGATGTCGGGACGGGTGGTACAGGCTGCGAACTGCAAGGATCCCACCTTCTGCCTGTACTCCTCCTCCTGCCGAGACTGCCATCCCACATCCTCGAAGGTCTGCACACTGAAAGGGTCAGAGGAAAAAGGGGTGCGAGGCACTCGCAGCAGCTGCTCCCCGTCAAAGAAGCGCCTATGGACCTTGTCCACATAGGCCCAGGTGTGCAGCCACAGCCTCCTTGTAGGCCTGTCCCGAACCAGCTGCAACCCCAGATACTTCTCCACAGGGCTAATCTCCCGCAGCTGAAAGGCACTCTGCAGCAGGTCACGCAGCTCCCCCAGCATGCTCTGACTGCGGCTGGCAGCAAGCAAGTTATCCACATACATCAGCAGCCAGCACATCTCCCCCTCAGCATCACTCTTGGAGTACAGGGCCTCATCCACCTGGCTCTTCTTCCATCCAGCCCCAAGCAGCACCCCATCCAAGGCCTCATACCATAGCATCGGGCTCTGCTTGAGCCCATACAGACTCTTCAGCAACTTACAGACACGAGGAGTCCCATCCTCGTAGTAGCTCGGCTGCTCCATGTAAAGGTCTCGGTCCAGCACACCATGGAGGAACGCGTTCTTCACATCCAGCTGCATCAGGTCCAAATCGAGTGCAGTTGCAATTGCCAGAATCACACGCGCCGTCACATAGCTTCCCACAGGGGCGTACGTCTCCTCATAGTCTACCCCTGCCACCTGCGTGAACCCCTTCACCACCAGCCTCGCCTTCTCACGCTCCACTATCCCATCTGGTCGGAACTTGGTGTTCAAAATCCAGCGGTTCTTCATCACATTCACCCCTGGCGGACGCGGAACCAACTCCCACGTCCCCTGCTCAATCAAGCTCCGCATCTCCTCATCCATCGCCTCCTTCACCTTGTCGCCCTTCCAGCAGCCCAAGGCCTCCTTTACTGTCATCTTAGCTATATCCCACCGCCTCTCAGGGTCGGCCACCACATCTGGGTCCAGGTCCGTCCACTCCTCGTCCTCCTCCTCGTCATCCAAACCCGACGGCTCAATCACTACTGCCCAAGCATACTTAACAGGCAGGACACCACGAGTGATGCGAGTGGAGCGACGCAGCGGCGGTGCAGTAATCGTCCCAGAAACCAGCACACGACCACCATCTCTAATTCCCCACATCTCCTGCTCCCCCATCTGCGGGTCCCCTGTCTGCTGCTCCCCAATCTGCTCCTCCCCTATCTGCTGCTCCCCAATCTGCTGCTCCCCTGTCTGCTGCTCCCCTGTCTCCTGCCCCCCACTCTGCTGCACTCCATCCATGCTGCTCTCGTCCTGCAGCTGCTCAGTCACAAGGCGCTGCCCGTCGGTGATCATTACAGACGGCGACACCACTGTCCCCCCCTCACCAACGGGCGGCGCCGTGGAAGACGAAGAGGAGGGTGGGGCAGGTGCAGGAGGTATGGAGGGTGGAAGAGGAGAGGGAATAACAGGAGGAGGAGGGGTAGCCAAGGGGGGTGAGGATGGAGGAGGCGCGGTAGGAGGAACCACACGAGGGTACACAGTAGGAAGAGGTGGGGTGAGGACTGAGGTAGGGACATAGGGCATAGCAGGAGGTGCGACCACTTCCTCCTCCTCCACCTCCTCCTCAAGAGTGCCTGGAAAGAGTGAAGGAAGGGGCTCATAGGGCATCGGACGTCCCCCATGCTCCTGCTGATGCCAAGCCTTCCATCCTGCCAAGGACATGGTCTCATAGAAAACTGCTTCCACAGTGGTGATGAGGCGGTTGGACTCCAAGTCCAGCACGTGCCAGCCCTTGCTCGCTGCTGACACCCCCAAGTGCAACCCCCAGCGAGCCTTAGGCGCCAGCTTCCCCCCGCGCTGCGACTGCGGCAACATGTACTGCACCATGCAGCCCCAAACACGCACCATACTGACATCGGGTTTGCGTCGGAAGGCGAGCTCGTACGGCGTCACACCAGAGGGCAGCGAGGCGTGCTCCACGCGGTTGCGCACCCAGACGGCCTGCAACAGCGCCAGGTGCCACCAGTGATGCTGCACACCCATGTGCAACAGCATCGTTCGCACCACCTCCACAATGCTGCGCATCTCCCTCTCGGCCATCCCGTTCTGCTCCGGCGTGTACGGGCACGTGAGGTCGTGGATGATCCCCTTCTCATCGAGGAAAAGCGTGAAGTCGTGTCCCAGGAACTCGCCACCTCGATCAGTGTGCAGCGCCTTCACCGTGGTCTTACACTGCCGCTCTGCCATCGGGAGCCACTTCTGGAACGCCGCCAGTGCATCACTCTTCTTGGCCAAAGGGTAGGCCCAAACGTACCGCGTCTTGCGATCCTTCAGCACCAAGAAGTAGCGGCTGCCGTCCTTAGCTGCTTCACGGAAAGGGCCACACAGGCCAGCATGCACCACTCCAAGCAGCTCATCCTCCTCCTCTCCCACAGAAGGAAAGGTATGACGGGTGATCTTCCCCCCAACACAGGAGACGCATGGCATGCCTGACTTGCCCCCCTTCTCCAACTCCAAGCCTGTCACTGACCCGTGAGCCGCACTACGCTCTATGGCGTCAACACCAACGTGTGCGAGGCGCGCATGCCACTTGTCCACCTTAGATCGCACGCCCGTCGCCAAAGTGCGCAGGGCCACCGTTTTACCCTCCTGCTACTGCGTCGAGCATGGCTGGAAGTTGGTGCAGAGAACACGCCCCTTGAACTCCGCACGACCAAGGAGCGATCCATCTGGCGCTCGCAGTAGAGTCACGTCCCCGGCATCCAGCAGCTGCACTCCACTATCACGCAGCTGCCCAGCAGAAAGAAGACTCGCCTGCACTCCAGGCACGTACAGCACGTCCGGCACCAAGACACGCCTGCCCTCGTCTCCAAGGAGAGCGACTGTGCCTCGCCCCTGCACCTCCTGAGGAGCGCCGTTGAAGCCAATAACATGTTTGATACCGCCGTCGCTGCTCATCTCCACAAAGGCAGAGCGATCTCCCATGAGATGGTGGGAGCATCCGCTATCCAAGAGCACGACGCTCGGGTTCGCCTTCACAGCAGCTGCAACAGCCTGTAAGCCCTCCTTGGCCTCAGGCTCTAGCATGACGGGAGGAGGATGCTCTACAACGGGCTTCACCATTGCACATGATGACTGCCCGCTCCCCTTAGAGCCATCACCCCCTTTTTCACCCGCGCTGCTGCCTCCAGAACCCTCTCCACCCTTGTCTGCCTCCTTATTCGCCCGTTGCCGACAGTACTTCGCAATATGCCACGGCTGCCCACACACGTAGCAATTTCCCTTGAACCCTCCTTTCCCCCCCTTTGACTGGCCATCCTTAGCCCCTTTCCACTTCTCCCCTCCCTCACTAACCCCACCCCCATGCTTAGGCTGCTGCTGCTGTGCCGTAGTGGGAGGGGAAGGGGATGAAGTATGCTGAAAATAGGGCTTACCCTTCTTGGTAAACACTTGGTTCGCCTGGGGAAGAAATTGGTCCTTCCGTCCCTCCGCCGTCAACGTACACTCTTCCTCGATAATGTAGCTAGCGAGGGTGTCCTCGTCCAGCTCCTTGCGCACCTGCGGCAATTTCAGCATCCTACGTAAGAGGTTGTACTGCTGCGGCAACCCCTTCACGACGTGAGTAATGTACGACGCCTGCGAGTAATCTACACCGGCCATCCTCAGGTTCACTAGGATCTGCTGCGCATGGTTGCAATAGGACGTGGCGGACTCGTGCTCTCCCATCTCGAGGTTAGTGAGCGCTTGCTCTAACTGACCTATGTACAGGTCGTCCTTCGCCATATACGTGCGCATAATAAACTGCCATGCCTGAAAGCCGGCATCTACCTTCATGCGACACGCCTTAAGGGCGATCTGTACGGTTTGGGAGCAGCATCGGGAAATCGTGGTGAATGTCAGTAACTGCATTGCACGAAACTGTGTGACAAGCGCAACTGCATGCGCTGGGGGAGCAGGTGTGGTACCGTCGATGAATCGCTTACGCTGGGCGATCTCAAGCTGAGGCTCGATAGATTCTACCCACATCGACAGGTCGTGACGTCCTTCTAACGGCCTAGGTACGACGATCTTGTCTGGAGTGAATTTGAAGAAGCCATAGTTGGGGGCTATTCCCTCGTCCCTCGTCATCGATCCAATCGGGGTAACGCCCGGCATAGCCTCACTATCGTACTCCTCCGCATTCCCTCCTCCAGCAACGCTCCGCCGTCCTACATTCGCACGCTCTCGTGACGCAGCCGCTCGATGAACACGCTCCTGTACACCGCCGACGCTAGCCGTACTAAACCGAGTCGGTCCTCGCAGGACCCCACGCGACATCAACCCATCAAGCTCCTCGTCATCGCTATTTCCGCCATCGACAGCCATATCCCACCCACTAGTACCTCCCGCAGCTTGCTCAACATTCTCTACACGTGACGAGGGATGATCGCGACGCCGACGAGCGCGTAATCCCTCCTGCATGAGCTCGTACTCGATATCACTAAGCTCACCACGAGAATGACGGGCTACGAGATCCTCCTCTAATGCGCGAATATTGCCGGCCTCAACGTCCGCCTCCTCCGTACTCATCCTCTACGACGTCTCTATAAGGTGCCACAAATTAAAATGAACTGTTCCTTCCTTAAATCCCTCGTCTCGGGGTCACCTCACAAGGGTCCTCAGACGAGTGGTAATGTATTACCAAACGCCCCATCCTTGGGTCCGAGAGCATAACTGGAGGGAAATTAAGAGAGGTTCAACTTAAATTAATGAGCCCCCTTCACTAACGCCGCACGCCAAGGCGAGTATACTAACGAACGTCGACGGGAAGCTATGCGTGTTCGTTCCACGCTCACCGCACCATGAAGGAATATATTAGAGAGCGTAGCGATAGCGAGTGAGTTTCTGCTATGAGAACGGTGTTGCGCCAGCATCTCGGTAGAGTATTGGTAGCGTTCTTGGTCAAACGATTAAGGAAGAAACCAAGTAGCATTGTAATATCATTAATGAATACAAAAGCAAACACACAAGATTGATATAGGCTACGGGAGAGTTGCACAAACGTTTCGTGGCGCTGCGGAGTAACCCACCCCACGAAAGTGGTGTGTGGGTGAGCGAACGCGCCTCGTCAACTTCCCAACCCAACTCAGCAGGGAAGTCAATGCCGAGCACGCCGTTTCTCCCAGCACAGCTAGAAATGGCGAGACTCACAAAGAACCACCCACAACTCCCAAGACTCATGCCCACGATTTCCCTAGACTAACACCACCCCAGCAATGACTGTTTAGTGCTGCCGCAGTCACATCGCGTCACTACGCAACCATCGCCAAGTCATAGGTTGTTGGACTGCTCGTCTTGGTCGTTCATAGTCGACCTGCCAAGTCAAACGGTCGTCGAGGGCCCTTGCTGTCGTAGGGCCCTCTAACACGTCTTTCTATGGATCAGCCTGACAAGGCCTGCAGCGACGAGGACTTCGCGACCGCTACTCCTGGCCACCAGTCCGGCCGGATCGAGCGGTTGAAGCGCGAGTTACGACAGCGGCAGCAGCCGCCGCCGCAGCAGCAGCAGCAGCAGAGGCCAGCGCAGCTGCTGCTGCTTCGCCGCAACGCCGGGGCTTCGCTAACGCCGCTAACCGTGAGAGCCGTGGGTGCGGCGGCAATGACTACTAGTGGTAGCGTCGCGTCGTCCGCGGCGCGCCAGTGGAGCAGTGGCGATAACCTCTCGAAGAGAAGCTCGTCGTCACTGTCGTCGTCGTCCTCGGCCATGGATAGGAGCTCGCAGGAGGGGGAAGACAAAGAGGATGATGGCGAGCCGTCTCGTCCCAGCAGCCGCGGCAGCACCATCAGCATCAGCAGCATCAGCAGCGGCGGCGGTGGCAGCAGCTGCGGCCGTGGAGGTAGCGCCAGTAGCGGCAGCAGGAGGCTGACACCGTCGCACAGCACGGCGGCTACGGCGGCGGCGGCGGCGGCGGTAGCGGAGCAAGCGGTCGTGAACCTGAGCCGCGCGGCATCGTTCTCTGCTTCTTCCGCTGCCATCTCCGCTGCCACCTCCCCGGCCACCCGCGCCACCACTCCCGCCGCCACCCCTGCGGGCACTGCCACTGGCGCGTCGCCAACGCCGGTCGCACGAGCAGCTGCTGGCGCTCGCCAGCTGCGGCCGTCTAGCGCGGCTGATCCGGGCTCGCCCGCTCACCAGCCCAGCCCCGCCGCCCCCTCGCCCCGCGCCCGCGATAGTCTACTACTCCGGACCTCCCCGGGCAGTTTCTCGCCGTTATCTCCCCGTTCCCCCCGGCAGCCCCATCGCCCTGGGATTTCCCCTTCCGCGGCGGAAAGCGGGACGCGCGGAGCACCATCGGCGCCGGGGCACGCGCGCAAAAACTCGCGCTTCTCCCCCCACGCGCTGTCAAATTCCATGGATAGTGGTATTTACCCGGCTTCTACCGCCGCTGCTACTAGTACCACTAGTAGTGATTCTGCTTCGGGTTCTGCTCTTGCTATTCATACATCGCTCAGTGATACTGCTAGTGGCAGTGCCACATGTGAGACGCGGCATGTGAGCCAACCGGTTCGAGGTGGGCGTAGCGGCAACGGCGGCGGCGGCGGCGGCGGCGGCGGCGGCGGCGGCGGCGGCGGGGTGTGTGGAAATGGAATTGGCGCTGGAGGCAGGCTGACTCGAGCACACAGCAGCATAGCCATCGCTATTGCGGCCCAGGACGCCGACTCGGTGACATCTCCTTTTATGAGCACTGCTCCTGGTGACATCTCTCCTACGCGTCTCGGTACTGCTACTACGAGCAAGCATGCAGCGGCGGCGGCGGCGGCAACGGCGAGCAGCAGCGGCTGTCGGTCTGCGGCTTTGCCGCGGGCGATGTCGATGGAGCCATTGCTGGGAACGAGGGCGATTAATTCTGCGGAGAACGCGATCGTGACGCATGCGAGGGGCAGCGCTGCTGCTGCTTCTCCTGCTTCTCCTCCTGCTGCTGCTGCTGCTGCTGCTGCTGCCTGTGATCTGCGGGGGTTTGCGAGCAGCAGTGGTGGTGAGGCAGGCAGATCGCAATTCCCCGTCCCTGCTGACTCTCAACCCTCTCTGAACGGTGTCAATTCCGTTGTCCCCGGTACAAGCTGCGCCGTTTCTGGGACAAACCGACATTCGAACAATTTGGTAACATTTCAACCCAGTCCGAGCAACAACTCGCTCCTCCTCACCCCCAAGCATACCCACTCGCCTCGCACTAGGTTCGCGCCCCGGGTCCCCCGCAGCGCACCCTTTCCGCATCCCCAACCACATGCGCATGCGCACCCGATTGCGCACGCGCACGCGCACGCGCAAGCGTATGCGCTTTCTCATTCCTCCGCGCATGCGCAGCCGGGTTATCCTCACCCCGGCCGCCATCCCGCGCGCCCGCCCTCCCGCATCCCCCGCTCCGCCCCGCTCCCAGTTCCCGCCAACCACTCGCGCGGCCATAGCCACTCCGCCGGTTCACCGCCCCTTTTTGCGGGGCTTCCGGCGCGATGCGGGGAAGCCCACGCGCCAAGAAAGCCTGTTGGAGCAGCAGGGGCAGCAGCGGCGGCGGCGGCGGCGGGGGTATCCGCGGAGGGCTGGCGGAAGCTCCCGCTGCGGGGAATCGAGCGCGCGGCGAGCAGCGAAGCTGCATGGAGCCCGCGCGGAGGAATCCGAGCGGAGGGAGCGCCGAGCGCGCGTGTGGGCGCGGGTTTCGGTGGGGGGATGGGCGCAGGGGCTGGGGGAGGTATCTCGAAGAGCTATAGCGGGAACTGGGGCGACTCTTATGGCGGACGCGGGGTGAGCATCGGGAGAGCGGGGAGTATGAGCGCAACGAGCAGCCCGAGGAGTAGTAGAAACCTAATGAAAGCCGTGGGAATGATACGCAGTGACAGTATGGGGGCGTGTTTGAACAATATAGGCGGCTTGGGAGGGCGTATGGATGGTTCTTTGGATGGTAGTGGCGTGGGCGGCGGTATGGGTGGGAATGTGAGCGGTGGTGGTGGGTTGGAGGGTATGCTTGGTGGTGGGAGGTGGATTGCGACAGGTAGTTGCCCTGTGACGCCACAGTTTGCCATCCGAGCATTTGATAGCCCACGTGGCAGACCGCCATTGGCTCGGAATCCGGCCGTTAGCCCCTCTGCTTCGAAGGAAGACAGTGGGGGGGGCAATGGGGAAGAGGGTGGTGAAGGGGAGAGAGTGTTGGCGAGAGGGGTAGAGGGGGTGGGGCAGGGGGCGGGGGGTGTGATAGAGAGGAGATGCGGGATGGAAGAGGAGGAAGGGGAAGGGAACAGGGGGATGGGTGGAGGGGTTGGGATGCAGTTGCTGCAGTGGAAGCAGGGGGAGAGTGGTGGTTTGGGAACGGGTATGGGGCGATTAGTGGAGACACAGCAGCAAGAGAGGCTAGTGAGGAGGAGGGGAGGGGAGGGAGACGAGGAAGAGGAAGAGGAAGGGGAGCAGGAGGAGGGATATGAGAGCAGGAAGAAGGTGCGGGAGGGTGAGGAGGAGGACGAGGAGGACGTGGACGGTGATGGAGTGGCTGTTAATGATGGTGATCACAGCAAGCATGGTGGTGGCTATGGCAAGGGCAGAGGAAGTAGCAGTGGCGAGACTGGCGAGACTGGCAAGAGCTACAGCAGTGTAAGCATCTCTCTTGACCCAGCTGACACCACCAGTCACTACCACGACAGCACCAGCACCAGCACCAGCACCAGCACCAGCACAAAGAACAGCAGCAGCAGCAGCAGCAGCAGCGGAGGTGGCAGCACTATCCCTCCCGGCAGCAGCATAGCAGCGCGGGGGTGGTCCAAGTCTCTGGCAATGAGCAGCGTGGCAGCAGCAGTGCGGTGGAGAGCCCGTGCCATTGCCAGCGTGGTGGGGCATACCGGCCGCCGCGTGCATGCACCCGGTGCGCACACTCCCAACTCACACACTCACACTCACACTCACACTCACGGCGCTGAGACACCAGCAGGTGTGCACCGTGGGGGTGCGGCGGACGGTGGAAACGGGGGGAGAAGGGGAGAATTGGAAGAGAGGGGAGAGGGGATCGTAGGGAGAGGTGGCGGAAGAGTGAAGGGGGGAGCAGGGGGAGAGGTTGCTGTTGGTGGGGGATGGGAGAGCATTGGGGAGACAGCATTGGGAACGGATGAGGGCAGACACGGGGGAAGGGGCGGAAGCGGGGGGGGAGGCGCATGGGCAGGGGGAGGAGGGCGAGGAGGGGCAGGGGAGGTGAGTGAAGCGGGGGAGAAGGCATTGCATGTTGGGGTGAGCGGCAGCAGCAGCAGCAGTGGTGGGAGGAGGAGCAGCAGCGGTGGTGGCAGCAGGGGTGTGTGGATGGAGAGGTGGAAGGCAGCGGGGCAGGTGGAGCTGGTGGATAGTCCCAGGCTGGGCAGACATGGCGCGTGGACCGGCGCAGCAGGGGGCAGGGGAGGCGCGGGCGAGAGAGGAGATGGGGGAGGGATTGTAGAAGGAGGAAATTTGCAAGGAGAAAGCAGCGCAGGGGGAGCTGGTGGGGGTGCACAGGGAGCGGGAGCAGTAGGAGGAGGTGGAGGGCGAGTTAGGGCATCAGGTGCTGCTGGTGGGGGTATGGGGGGAGGCCCTGGGCATCTGGTGGGGAGGGTGGGTATGGGAATGGGGGCTGGGAGGAGGGAGGGTGAGACAGTGGCAGGAAGGCATGTGGCAGCAGGAGAGACAGACGGTGATGGAGGGACCATGGGTGAACATGAACATGAACATGAGAATGCACATGCAGGTGCAGATGCGAAGATGTGTGATGCAGCGAAGCTTCCTTTGAGCAGTAGCAGCAGCAATGGCACTGCTGCTGCTGCCGGTGAAGCCTCTGTCGCCGCTGCTGCTGCCGCAGCTGCTGGCACCCCTGCTTCCGCGGCTGCTTATGCTGGTGATACTGGTGGTGTTGCCACTTGCAGTGCCGATGTGGGAGTAAGAAACGAGTGGGCGAGCAGCATGCCAGGTGTGGCCGATGTGTCAGATGGGCCTGTGGCGATTGTGGGTGCAGATGCAGCACTGGTTGGCACGGCACAGCAAGCACCACGCTGTGGTAGTGAGGAAGAACAATCCGACCAATCTGCCATGCTGTTCATGCTGGAAGAAGGTGACGCAGTGGCAATGGCAGGGGCAGGAGCAGGGGCAGGGGCAGGGGCAGGGGCAGGGGCAGGGGCAGGGGCAGGGGCAGGGGCAGGGGCAGGGAAGAACGAGAGGGCGAAGGAGGGAATGAAAGAGAGCAAGCATGCGATGACATCTCGAACAGGGTGGGGCATGGGTGGACGCATACGGTCCCACCCGTCCCTCCCAGCATCACTGGTACCATCACTGGTACCATCGTCATCATCATCGTCATCACCATCAGCATCATCGTCGTTGTCATCGCCTCTTGCATCGTTGGTCTCTAGCGACCGTCTACCTTCATCATTATCTTTATCGCCATCAGCAGCATCAGCAGCAGCAGCAGCAGCAGCATTTCCATCATCATCATCACCTGTATCATCATCAGCTTCGTCGCACCTGCAGCGCATGCTAAAAAAGGCGCATTCTTTAATGAGGTCGCGATCGAAACCCCCTGCTGCCGTGTCTGCAGGCGCTGCTTCTGCCACCACACTCCCCAGGAGTGGCTCCCTGCTCCACCTGCACTCCCTGCCCTCTGCCGCTCCCCTGCTGCAGTCACACTCCCAACAGTCACAGTCTGGTGCACTGCTGGGGGTGCACGAGCAGCAGGTGAGGTGTGAATCAACAGTGGATGCTACAGCACACACAAACACTTCTGCTGTGAAGTCGACCCAAAGGAGAGCGGGAAGTTGGAGAGAACGGGAGCATACGAGTGGTGGGAGGGAGAGAAGGGGGCAGGGGGATCGGGAGGAGGGGGTTGGGGAGCAAGGGAGAGAGCATGGGGAAAGAGGGAATGAAGAGGAGGGTGTGACGAATCCGGGGAGGATGGGACTGGGAGGGGGGCTTCAGGGAAAGAGCTCTCGTGTGGGAGCAAGTGTGCTGGAGAAAATTGGAAGGCTGGGAGGGGTGGGAAGGGTGGGTTGGGGGAGGGCGGGTGAGGGGATTGGCAAGGGTGGGAAGAAGACGAAAGGAGTTAGTGAGAGGGAGGAAGAAGGGTCGGGTAAGGACTTGGGTGGGGGTATAGGTGAGGGTAACGGGGAGGAAGAACGAGGAGGAGCAGTGGAAGGAGAAAGAGGAGGAGATAGAGCAGGACGATGGGTGGTTGAGGGGGCAGTGCAAGGGCGAAGGAATGGATGGAGTGGGAGGGAATGGGCGATAACAGGGAAGGGAGAGAGGAAGAGTGTGCGAGGAGGGTTAGGCGGGAGTGGCAGGAGGGAGTGTGTGGAGGAAAACAATGCGTTGTTGGGCAAGGCGGGAGAGAGTGAAGTGGAAGGGGGCAGGCGAGGCGAGGCTGAGGTGACGGCAGGAGGAGAGGAGGGAGAACAGAGAGGAGGAGAGAAAGGAGGAGGAAGGGGAGGAGGAGTGGGAGAGGAGGCGATAAGCACTAGGCGGTCAGAGGTTGGGGAACTGGAGGAGAAGGGGAAGAGGAGGAAGGTGGCACGGCAAAAGCAGCAGCAGCAGCAGCAGCAAGGGAGGGCGAGATGGTACATGCATGGGGATGTTAAGAGTAAAGAAGATGTACATAAAGCAGTAGACGCAGATGAAGAGGATAGGAATGTGGTGGGGCGAGGGCCGGACCACGGGCAGGAGGGGCAGGGTCAGGCGCAGGGGCAGGGGAAAGGCAGGGAGAGATGCGAGATTGGGTCTCCTTTTGACACAGAGTGGGCAAATATGGGCACAAGGGGCGGTGAGAGGGAGAGGGAGAGGGAGGGAAAGGAGTGGGAGGATGTGGAGATGGAGGAGGAGTGGAAGGAGGGGAGGGAGGAGGGTACTGCCGTGGTGAAGACACGTAGTGAAGAACGAAAGGAGGTGACAACAGTGACCTCTATCGAAACCGAATTCCCAGCACAGGCAGCGGCAGCAGCAGCAGAATCAGAATCAGAAGCAGAAGCAGAAGCAGAAGCAGAAGCAGAAGCAGCTGCAGCAACAGAAGAGCAGCAAGCAGGAGTTGAAAGAGGACGTGACGAAGGAGCAGAATCGTCATCAGCACAACCGCCATCAGCAGCAGCAACGGAAGCAGCAGAGCCCACGAGCACGAGCAACAGCAGCAGCAGCAGCAGTGCGAGTGCGAGTGCGTGTGTGTTGCTGCGGCCGCACAGCGACATGACAGAGTGGTACCTGGTGGGGCACAGGGAGGTGGGGCGCGGGCAGTTTGGCGTCATCCGGCCCTGTGTGGAGCGCAGCACGGGGCTTGTGCTCGCATGCAAGAGCATTCACAAGGACGGAGTGGTGCAGGTGCGTGCTTGCCAGGCAGGGCTTGTTTGTATTTTTTCAGTGACTTGACGGTTATGGTCATCCGCCCCTGTGTGGAGCACAACGCAGGCCTTGTGCTCGCGTGCAAGAGCATCCACAAGGATGGAGTGGTGCAGTTGCGTGCTTGGGCTTGCTTGGGGTTGCTGGGGGGTTGCTGGGGGGGTGCTGGGGGGCTGATTTCTCAAAACCAACAGCGCTAATGCCTTGCCCTCCTCCCATGCCCCTCCCATCTGCCCCTCCACCCTGGCCCCCCTACCCCCCCTTCCCGCACGTGCAGTCGGAGAGGGATGCACGGGCCATCCGCAGTGAGGTGCTCTCAATGATTCTCTAGAGGAATTCAAATATTGCTTTGTCCTGTCCCCCCTTCCCGCACGTGCAGTCGGAGCGGGATGCACGGGCCATCCGCAGTGAGGTGCCCTCAATGATTCTCTAGAGGAATTCAAATATTGCTTTGTCCTGTCCCCCCTTCCCGCACGTGCAGTCGGAGCGGGATGCACGGGCCATCCGCAGTGAGGTGCGCACCATGGCACGCGTGCAAGGCCACCCTGCTGTCGTGCACCTGCGTGGGGCGTTTGAGGACGCCAAGGTGAGCCGGATGAAAGGGATTGGTGGGATGCTTTTGGGATCTGTAAGATGGTTGTGACCCATTTCGTCTTGATCCATGTGCTTAACTACCTCCCTCCCACCCCATTCCCTCTCCCCACCCCCCATGTCCTCCTCCCACCCCCTCCCCACCCCTCTCTCCCCATGCAGAGCGTGCATCCCTCCCCACCCCCTCCCCACCCCTCTCTCCCCCCGGCACGACACTTGACCGACCTGCGCTGCGCGCGCGGGACCTTTGAGGACGCCAATATGCGCCATATGATGAAAGGGATTGGTGGGATGCTCTTAGGGTCTATGAGATGGGGGCGCCACGACTCGTTCGGTCTTCTTTCCTACCTCTCTCCCACCCAATTCTTTCCCTCCTCCTACTCCCATATCTTCCCCTCACCCCCTTACCCCATGCAGAGCGTGCACCATGGTGATGGACCTGTGTGATGGGGGAGACCTCTTCGACCTCGTCAAGGCCAGGGACGGCCCGTTCCTCTTTCTCCCACCCCATTCCTTCCCTCCTCCCCCTTTTCCCTCCTCGACTTACCTCCCCCTCCCTTCACACCCCTCTCTCCCCATGCAGACCATGCATCTGGTGATGGACCTGTGTGACGGGGGAGACCTCTTCGACCTCATCAAGGCCACGGACGGCCATTCCCTCCTATGCTCATCCCATTCCCTCCCTCTTGCCCTGCTTCCTCACCTTCCCATTCCCTCCCTCCCCCCTCTTCCCCAAATTGCAGAGCATGCATCTGGTGATGGACCTGTGTGACGGGGGGGACCTCTTTGACCTCATCAAGGCCACGGGTCCTTTACACGAGCGCACGGCAGCACACATCTTCCGCCACCTGCTGCTCGCGCTGCAGCACTGCCACTCCTTGGGGGTTGTCCACCGGGATGTTAAGCCCGAGAACATTCTCCTCGCCTCGCACCCTGCTGCTGCTGCTGCCGCTCTTGCTCGGGATGCTGCTGCCATCGATGGCACTGCTGCTGCTGCTGATGCTGCTGATGCTGCTGCTGGTGCTGGTGCAACTTCTGGGATGCAAGCAGACACTCCGAAGCCGCCAGGCTCTGTGGCGACGGCACCAGCAGGTGCTGCTGCTGCAGCGGAGGCTCTGCAGTGTGCAGGGGCGGTCAAGCTCACGGACTTTGGCGTTGCCACCTTCCTCCCCTCCCCTGGTGAGCCCTGCGTCTCCTGCCGTCCCCCTCCTATTCCCCCCTTCCCCACCCTTCCCCTGCCCCCATCTCCCCTTCCCCTGTATCCTCTTCCTCCCTCACCCCTTCCCCCCTCATCCCTTCTCCTCTCACCCCTTCCCCTTCGACCTGCCCCCCACAGGCGAGACCCTGCGAGTGCAGGAGCTGGTGGGGACCCCAGAGTACATGGCGCCAGAGGCGTGGCAGGGCGAGTACAGCCCCGCCTCCGACATGTGGGCCGCAGGCGTCGTGCTGCACGTGCTGCTGGCGGGAGTCCCTCCCTTCTGGGCAGCAGAGCAGGATGCCCTGGTGGCAGCAGTGCGGGGGAAAGAGGTGGCGTTGAAGGGGCGGCGGTGGCGCGGGGTGTCGGGTGCGGCTAAGGATGTGGTGAAACGGTTGCTGCGGAAGCAGGCTGGGGAGCGGCCGACCGCGAGCGACATGCTAGGTGCGTGGGGTCGTGGGGAAGTGAGGGAGAGGGGGTGCGGGGGTAGGGGAGACGGGGAAGAGCTGATGGGCTAGACATGGGAAGGGGACAGGGCTGGAGGGAAGGGCTGGGTTGGGGGGGTACCAGATCTTGCATCAGAGTATCGGCTCTTAATGAGACTGTAACTCTGCAATTCCTGCATGCAATGACCTGTAGCATGCAATGCAGCTTTCATCATTGTGTGACTATGAATCCCCTCCAGTCCTTCCCTCAAGCCCTGTTTCCCTCCTCACACTGCAGTGGTTCCTCTCCTCCTCACCTCGACCTGCACCTTCATTCTTCTGCCCATCCCCTGCCCATTATTCCGTGTCTGTGTTATTCGTGCTGCAGGTCACCCGTGGCTGCTATTCTAGCTCGTTTCATGCTTCTAGCCCAGCTCCTGTCTACTAGCTATCTTCTCCTAACCAGTAAGGCTGGTTGTGGAGCTACAAGTACCAGTAGGTTAGGTTTCCGTTCCTGCCTGTGGGTCTGTGTACAATTGTCGTTAACTATATATGGTAGTACGTTGGCAGTGATGCCAATACATATATATACTAATAGCATAGAGATATAAAGGTTGGCATGGTGTAGCATATCAGAAAGGAGCGCAGCTCAACAAGCCAACTTCTATGCACAAACCAGGATTCCCATGCTTAGGAAACAAACCAGAAGCATCTGATAAAGGGAGAGCAAAACATATACGGTAAACGGTTTGAGATGCCTGAACACACACACGCAGCATACTTGACAACATCCGATGGTAATGGTAACGCTCAGTTGAGAATGCAGCGATGCAGAGAGTGGAATGGAACAGCATCCAGGTGCCAGAGGGAGATGAGATGAGACGAGTTGAGTGGAGCGGAGTGGGCGTGTTGCATGGCTAGTTGGCCACCCAGATCAGGCTCAGCTCAGACTACTTGCACATACGTGGTCACGCACGCCCTTGCACATTTGCCGCCACATGGCTCTCTTTCTCACACACAATGCCACTTGCAGGGGCTGTGTGCCTGCCCGCACGAACACACACACACACACACTATTCACGCAAGAAAAAACATACACACTCACACATACATACACACACTCACATATTCCAAAACGCCATCTCCACCTCACCCCACAAGAGAATCTCCACAGCTCCCTTTTGAGACGTCTCCACAGCACCCCTTTTGAGACCCCTTTTGAGAATCCCCACAGCTCCCTCTCATATCAGTTCACATGTGCGAGCAAAAGTAACACCCACCACCACTCACTCCGCATGCGCACTGTGCATGCACACTCAACCCTTACTCTCCCACACGCAGTACCCATCACCGTACGTCGCCACAGAATACTCACTACTGCTGGGCAGCAGCTTTCCCATATCAAACTGCGACCCTATCTTCACCACTACCTCCCCCCCCCTCGCCCGCACACTCAACCCTTACTCTCCCACACGCAGTATCCATCCCCATACGTAACCACACTGTACTCACTACTGCTGGGCAGCAGCTTTCCCATATCAAACTGCGACCCTATCTTCACCAATATTTTTCCCCCCCTCGCCCGCACACTCCCATCCCCCCCTCCTCCCTCCGCTCCACCATCTGAACTGGCTTTCCCTGGGCCGATTTCAGCCACGTATAGGTTGGATTCTGCTGCGAGAATGCGGATGGGCGAGTCGGCTCTGATACCATTGCGCTGCCGCACGGCTATGAGCTCCAGAATGGGTTTCTTAAGGCCCCACGTGAACACGTGGTCGTAGAACTGGGGGCGTGGCGGTGAGAGGAAGGAGGGACAAGAGGGGGAGTGCGGAGAGGAGAGGGGGGTGTTTATGAGTGAGTCAACAGTCGCACTCGGCTCTATAGGCCCCAGGTGGACACGTGGTCATAGAACTGGGGGCGTGGCGGTGAGAGAGAGCAAGGAGATGGGGGTGGAAGGGGGGGAGGGGGACTAGCAGGAGTGGGGAGACGGGAGTAAGCAGAGGGGAAGAGCAAGCAGAGGGAAAGAGCAAGCAGAGGGAAAGAGCAAGCGGAGGGAAAGAGATACCAGAGGGAAAGTTCAAGCAGGAGGGGGGGGCAGGGCGAAAGTTCTCACAACGCAGGGCATGCCGGGGTGGGTGAGGATGTAGGCGTATCCCTGCATGACCTTGTCCGCGGGGAACGAGTATTGAGATGTCTAGTTTTGAGACGTCTCGTTGTGAGATGTCTCAAAGCTGGGAGGGCGGAGAGTGCGGGGACAAAAGGCGGGCTTGGCGGAAGGAGGCGGGCGTTGAGTCTCCGCCAGTTAAAGCGCGCAGAGCAGGGAGACGAAGTACCGGGAGACAAGGAGGGCAAAGGTAGAAGGGACGGGCGGCGGAGGTTGCGCAAGTGCGCGGAGATGCTATGGTCCCTCCGCGGAAAACGATCTCGGTGGCGTTCAACGCGGCCATTGCGCGAAGTTTTCAACAAGCGCTTGCGTAACGGAGACGGGTAGGCAATATTCCGTGAACCAAAACGCGTCGCGGGCCGAACGCAGAACAAAAAGCGCGATTCTTGTATTACGTGTCTAACAGAGTGAAATCAGGGTGTTTGAAGCTCCATTGGCAGCGGACACGTACCGTGCTTATGGGCGACTAACAAAAAGCAGCACTTCAACAAAGAAGCTCGGGTATGTGGGTATGTGGTGGACGAATGCCGCCTGCTATTCTTGAACCGATGACTTGCTTGCCTACTGCATTTCCGCCAGTCACTTGTCCGCCAGCGTGCGACTTCCATTCCGCCCCCTTTGCTTCTGTACCTGACGTGACGTGTCATCTGGAGTTGACCGAAACGGGTCCAATATCTGCTGCAGAGAACAAAACGAATCGAAGAAAACTGAACTGAATATATTGGAGTTCAGTTATGCCAATTATGCAGGTCAGTTATCCACTCGAATATTAGGGCGTGTAACCATTTTTGCGGACTTTCCGTAAATTTTGAAATCGACGGTCCGTATTGAAGTTTCGCAACTTTGGCCCGTCCGGATGGAAAAGTGACACTTTTTCCGTGTTGCTTATTTTCGCGATAACTGTAGTCTCGTTAGGGGCTTGTAGCTTCGTAACTTTATTCACGACGTCTCGCAAATAAACTTCGTCCACCATTCATTAGAAGTACTGTACATTGAAATATCGCGCGCCAATCTCTGGCCAGGGCTGTTGGACCGTCCGGTTGGATTTCGGACTGTCCACGGTTCACATTTCGAACTGTGAAAAGGAGGAAAAAGTGTCACGACGGTCCGAATTGTTGGCGACGTCGCACAAGCATTCACGAGTTCCGTAACGACTTTATGCGACGCTAGTAATCCTTCGTTAACCCGGACGGTCCACAGTTCGAACCGTCAGGGTCAAAATGGTTACACGCCCTTAGAAACAGTTCCGGGATTATTCGTTCTCTAAATATCAACGTGCCGTCTTCCCCAAAACATTACGGGCAACATGTTGCCAGCACAAGGTGTGGAAACACGCAGCACCACGTCAGAAACGTCCGATGAAGCGTGGCATCGCTGTACACTCTTAAAATAGGCTAGGAGACAAGTGTCGATAGTGATGATTGAGTAAGGAGAGACAAGGAGATACAAATGTCGACCTAAAGTGTTGTACCCTTTAGAGGGAAACTCACTAAAGCCTATCTAACAATATATAGAATATATAAACATTTGACACACCCCCATAGGCTAAGTGAGGGGCATCAAAACAACCAACGGAAACAAAGGGTCACAAGACCATAAAAAACAAAGCTCAGGGTGGCGCTCAGAGTCACCACACACTCCGAGCACAAGCAAGTGGCCACAAGGCCAGTTCAAGAGTTTACTAGTATATATATAGAAGCACAACAAGTAGAGCAAACAGCAAGTCTACAGCAACCGAGGGCCTACCTCAACAAGCCCCAACTGCACACAGGACCTGTGGTGGTCACCAGGCGCCAAGGCCTTGGTGAAGACGTCGGCAGTGTTGGCCTGTGAGGCCACAAAGTCCAAGCGTGCCTGGCCGCGTCGCTGCAACTCTCGCAGGAGGAAGTACCTCACGTCAATATGCTTCACTCTGCTCTCCAGTCGAGGCTCTCGACACAGGAGGATCATGGCCTTGTTGTCAGCGTACAAGGTCGGTGCAGAGCGAGGCCGCTCACCAAGGTCGGCGAGCAAGAAGGTCAACCAGCGAAGCTCCTGTGCCGCCATGGCACCAGCGTAGATCTCTGCCTCTGCACTGGAAGTAGCCACAGACGACGACCGTGTAGACCTCCACGACACAGCACCAGCTCCCAGACTGAAGCAGTAACCCTGAGTCGAACGCTGAGTCTCCACGTCGTCAGCGTAGGAAGAGTCGCAGTGACCAGTCAACGCCACTGGCTGAGTCCCTCCAAGCACAAGCCCCAAGCCTGATGTAGTCGCCAGGTACTTCGCCCTCACAGCAGCTGTCCAGTGGACAGGGCGGTGTCTCCCAGTCGCAACAAAACGAGAAAGGATGCTGAGTGGAAAGGCGAGGTCCGGTCGAGTACAAGTCATCAGGTACATGAGGCAGCCCACCAGCTCTGCGTAGGGTCCACTGGACTCAAAGGGCTCGTCAGGAAAGGGGCCCGTGAGTCTGTGGTCAACAGCAAGAGGAGTGGGCTGTGTGGTGGAGAACTGGAAGTCGAACCGCCGAAGGACCTGCTGCACCATGTGTGACTGCGTCAGTGTGATGGTGCGAGCGGCTCTGTCCCGGGTGATCTGCAGGCCAAGGTAGCGCTGCAGCTCACCCAGGTCAGTGCACTTGTGTCTCTTCTGCAGTTCGGACTTCACCTGAGCCAAGGCTGCCCTGTCTGCTGTAGCAAACACCAAGTCGCCGACGTAGACAAGGATAAAGAAAGGAGTAGAACCCGCTCGAACAAACAGCGACGGGTCGGCGGAGGACGGGCTGAACCCAAGGTCACGAAGCGTGGAGCGAAGCGTGTCGTGCCACTCACGGGGCGACTGGCGGAGACCGTAGACTGGTCGCCTCAGGCTCCACTGGGTCCCAGGTGGGAAGGTGTCAGTGAAGCCAGGAGGACGGCGCAGCCAGATCTCCTCGTGCAGTCGGCCCTGGAGGAACGCAGTGGAGAAGTCGAGGGAGTGCAGCTCGTAGTCTCGCTGCGCTGCTATGTGGAGTAACACCCGAAGAGTAGTCATCTTCGGGGTCGGGGCGAAGGTCTGGAAGAAGTCAACTCCCTCACGCTGACTGAAGCCCCTAGCCACGTAGCGCGCCTTGAACACCGGCGGTGCTCCAGGCGGCCGCTTCACCTTGAAGAGCCACATGCCATCGACTACGTTCGCCCTGGGAGGGGGAACTGCGTCGACGTAGGTGCCTGTGGATCTCCAAGACGCCAACTCTGAGTCCATAGCCGCTTTCCACTGAGAGGCCCACGCCCCTGACACTGCCTCGCGGTAAGTGCGAGGAGTCGGTATGTCAAGGGCGTCGGGGTCTCCCTCAGGGGAGAGCAGCATGGCACACACAGAGGGAGAAGCGGCTGCCCAGTACTCCAGCTCAGACTCTCTGTCCTCTAGGACGTCACAGCCAAGGGCAAACTCACCCCCGACGGACAGAGGACGGTAGGGAGGAGCTGGCACCACACGGGTGGCGTAGTCAAGGCGGCTGGCAGCAGCAAACTCAGCGACAGCGGCAGTGAGAGCAGAGACCGGCGACGGAGGGAAACGAGAGTCGGTGACAAGAGTGGCGAGGACACGTGCGGCAACAGGACGAATAGTGCGGTAGTAGTCAGTGATAGGAGTGGGGAGGGCTGGGAGAGAGGACGGAGGAGGAGACGGGAGAACGGACACAGGAGAAGGAGAACGACGATGAGACGTACACAGGAGGGCAGTGTGGAGGTCAGTAACAGGGGACGAGTGACGAGCACGCGGAGGACAACGAGTGACCAAGTCGCGACGGACCGAAGGAGGAGGAGACTGGGGAGGAGGAGAAGACCAGACCGCCGGACGGACGTCAGGAGGAGGCAACGGAGGAACAAACACAGGAGGAGACTGGGAGCGGACAGGAGAAGAGGAGGAAAGGCCAAGGGCCCGCAGGCCACTCACAGGTGGGAACAACCGCCGCTCCAGGGGAAGCTGCGGTGGCGGCTGCGGCCGCTGCTGCTGCGGCTGCGGCTGCTGCTGCTGCGGCTGCGGCGGCGGCTGCGGCTGTTGCTGCTGCTGCTGCTGCTGCTGCCGCTGCTGCTCCAGAAGGTCCAGCACCCGCAGCTCCTGCCGCTCCCTCTCCAACCGCTCCTGCTCCTCACGCTCACGCCGACGGGCAGCCTGGAGACGCGTGTCGTGGCGGTGGGGAGGCGGAGTGGACTCCGCAGAACCAGGGTCTCCAGCGTCAGTCCCCTCAGACTCAGCACCCCCAGAACCAGCACCGCCAGTGCCAGGACCTCCAACTCCAGCACCCCCAGAACTAGCACCGCCAGTGCCAGCACCCCCAACTCCAGCACCCCCAGAACCAGCACCTCCAGTGCCGGCACCTCCTGCTCCAGCACCCCCAGAGCTAGCGCCACCTGCGCCAGCACCTCCAGCTCCAGCACCCCCAGAGCTAGCGTCACCTGCGCCAGCACCTCCAGCTCCAGTACCCCGCGACCGAGCACCCCCAGACCGAGCACCGCCAGCGGCTGCACCTCCAGCTCCAACACCAACCGAGTCCACAGTAACCTGTCGCGGAAGTGCCGAAGGCTGCTGAGGGGACTGTGAGGAGGACTGCGGGGAGGGAGACGCTACCTGACGCGCGACCGAGGGTAGAGGGGTAGCGTGGGACACACCAGACGGGGCAGGACCAGGGGGGGGCGGGGGTACCGGAGGAGCGGGAGCAGGAGGAGGAGAGGGTGCGAGGAAGAGAGGGGGAGGGGGTACCGGGAGACCTCGACAGGGGTACCGGGTGTAGTAGGACACGGACTCGTCAAACCGGACGTCACGGGAGTCTAGGAACTGGTGGAGGGGAGGGTGGTAAAAGGACCAGTCAGCAGAGTCCACTGGGAAACCAAGGAAGACACAGGGGACGGCGCGTGCCGAGAGCTTGTCCGCGGAGGTGTCGCGAACAAGTGCAAGGCAGCCCCAGACTCGAAAGGCCGACCCAACACCAGGGGATCCAGTCCAAAGACTGGTCGTTGGCGCGGGGGATGGGATATCGCGATGTGACTGTTACCCGGTTCAGTGCGCGGTAGTCGAAAAAACCTCCGTCTTTTTTCGGTGTGAACAGTATCGGTGCGGCGAACGGTGACGAGCTCGGTCGGATTATTTTTTTTCTAACAGGTAATCTAACTGCTTCCTCAGTTCGTCGAGCTCGGGCTGTGTCAGTCTGAACTGTCGTTGTACAGTTGGCTGTGCCCCCGGTTCTAGTTCTATGCGGTGGTCGTGTGCTCGCTGAGGTGGCAATCCCTCCGGCAAATCGTCCGGAAAAATCCCCGGGTACCGTTCAGTAGTTCCTGTAGTTCGTGCGGTACGGCTGCTAGCAGTTTCTGAAAATCGCTCGGCTACTCGGCTTCTCCCACCAATGCGATATCCACCGCGTACACGTCAGCTCCAGCGGCGACAGCCCGTTTCATCGTGATGGCGTTGAAGTGGACCGTCCAAGACTCGGGTGACCGCCAGCGAGGTAGTTCGACCCAGTTACCACTATTTCGCACAGTGCAGCTACCCGTCGTCCAGTCAATTCGCGGGTTGTAGCGTCGCAGCCAATCACGCCCCAGTAAAATGTCATGCCCATCCAGTGTCGTCGCGAGCATTTCCTGTGTAAACCCAAAATTTCCCCCGCAACGAACTTTCACTCTCTCCACCTTCTCTCGTATGGCCAGTGGCGTGCCGTCCACTAAACGTGCGTCGATCTATGGTAAACAGCGACTAAGTGTCCGTTGCAGTTTCCGTGCGGTGGCGGTATTAACTAAGCTGTGACTTGCTCCTCCGTTTATAAAATCTTCACTGCTGTCCACTGCATTTTCCCGTAAATCCGTATTGGGCAATCCGTCGATGTACCCTTCTTATTCATCCGAGCCCGATCGATGGCGTGAATCGGTACTGTGACTCGGTGAGGGTCAGTGGGGTCGGACCAGCAGTGAGTCTCGTCAGTAGTGGGCCCGATCTCTACTGACTGTTGGCGTTTCCCTGCCTCCCAGACTCCCTCCCCTGCTCTGCTCCACGGCGTCTCAGCTCCTCTGGGCACTCGCTCTTGCGGTGGCCCGGCCTGTTGCAAGCAAAGCAGCGCCGCTTAAATGGCGCACCAGCTGCATTTGCCACAATGGCATGTACAGTGGCGTGCTCGATCGGTCCCCGAGGACGATGTCCGTAGTAGGACCCCGGTCTCGGACGGCGCAAAATGTCGATTTTCTCGGCGAGCCCGAGGATTTTGTTGAAATTCGATAGCCCGCGTAGCATGATTTCGTGCGAGATGTCCGGCTTCCGCCCTCCGACGTAACGGTCCACCCGCTCCGCCTCGTGCATGTAACCGACTTGCTCGCATAGTGCGAGAATGCGGAGAGTCACTCTACAACGGTAGTAAGCTTGACTACGGGGGTTGGCACGAACTACTAGGAGTGATCGTAGCTTTGCTTAGTTCCTTAGTGCTTGCGCATACACGGGAGAAATCGGCAAGAGTTTCACTAGGCAAAGTTGGAATTACAGAATGGTTGAACAAGCAATGACAGAATTGACTACATCAGGCACCTAGCAACCCTGCAGCTAGCCTGGTTGACCGCCAGCATAGCTTGGTCGACCGCCTGCCAGCGTTGCGTAGAGGAGCCGCGCCAGCACTGCAGAAGGGCGACCTGCCAACACTGCAGGTCGACGGCGTGCCAACGCTGCAGCAAAGCGGCTGTCCAGCGTTGCCCCGTAGAAGACAGCAGTGCGCACGCTCGCAGGTGCGAGCAGACGATTGGCCCGACTTGCACCGTTGTGCATCCGTCGGCTGTTGTCTGCGCCTGACGAGACACATCGACTTCGGGATACCAGCCCGAAGTCGCCTTCGCCATCGCGACCTCGACGACGTTCGCGTGCCTCCGCAGAACTCGTCGAACAGGTTACCCGGTCGACCTGGTCGATCACCAAGTGCTCCGGTCGACCACCAGTGCCTCTGGTCGACCACTGGGTCCCTCTGGTCGACCACCAGGTCCCTCTGGTCGACCACAGCTCCCGTCGAGCTACCCTATGGTCGACGGACCCCTTCCGTCGACCAGAATTGGCAGATGATGTCGCCGAGCTCCCCTTGTCGACCGCTGCTCAGTTGTCAGGTCGACGGACTGCTCCGGTCGAATTGCACCTCCTGGTAGACGGCCCACCCGTCGCCTAGACCAGTCAGTTGCAGCTGTCGAGCTCCCTGGTCAACAGCAACACCACAGCGGTCCCCTGCAGCTCGACGAAGCCTGTCGAGCAGCTCTCCCACTGTGAACGGTCGGCTGCTACTCCCGTACATCCAACCAAGTCGTCGGCGTTGCCCAAGCGAGGGCGGGGCCAACACTCCATTCCCGTTAACAGAGAAAACCTCTCGTGTAATCTTGGACCGATCCAAGCTGTCGCCAAGTACGCAGTTTTCGACGCGTCGAAATAGAAGCCGCGATCGGCTCGAAGCGCGCTCGAAGCCCTGCACACCACGCATCCCACGTGCTGTACTGGGCGGTCTCGCAGAACGAACTCCAGGTGACGGCTGGACCCGCTGGCCCTTCCTCTTGCAACGGCGGCTCGTAGGCGCGTGGCGACGTCACAATGACTCGCCACCAGTCCATGGCGGAGCCCCGTAGCAGCGAGACGGCGTATCGTATCTTCGCTGCGTCCGACTCGACGTAATTCGCGTCGAAGAAGACGTTCATCGTGAAGACCCACGATTGAACCGTCGGACCTCCACGTTGGCTGGGATCGAAACAGGGCGGGCGTTGCGGCTTGAGCGGCATCGGTGCGACGATGTTGTCGTTACCGCTTGTTGCTGCAAATTCGACGTGACGACGGGCTTCGCGAGGCCCGCTCGTGCTTGGTGCGGCCCTGTTTCTCTCCATGCCGGGCATTCATTGGGCGGCGCCATCACTGGCTGCGCCTGAGCGGTGTCCCACGCTGTCGTGATGTGACGGTGTGCCGGATGAGATGACAATCGGCTCATCCAACTGCGCAGGTGCATTTGCAGGTGCTTGTGTTGGTGCTGGTGCATTCACCGTTGATTGCTGGCGGGCGGAGTCACGTTCCGTTGTGAGAGTTGCGATTTCGAGCGCCGAATCTTCTAGTTGGTGCACGAGACGGTCGAGATGTTCCTGCGTCAACGTCGCAACGTTGAGTTCGGCCATGGCGGGGGTGTCGGGCAAGCTCAGCGAGAGCCTCAGTCGTGGCCGTGCGTGCTTCCGAGAGAGCACTTCGAGCGGCGGTGCCTGAACGCTGAGGGACGTCTACCCCCCAAAAAAATAGATAGTGGGGAAGCGAAGGTGTGGGTGCGGTCCGAGAAGAGATCGTAGGCTCTGAATACCAAGTGTTACGAGTGCAATTGAGCGAGCGAGCGAGAATTGCATTATCGAAGCAAAAAAATACATTGAGCGAAGGCATGAGCGAAGAATATAGAGCGAAGCTAGTGTGGTAACGGTAACGCGAGAAATTGGGGTGCGCTACGAGCCTAGCGCCGAGGTTGGGAAATGTCGAGGCGGAGGTCCGGAGCGCGGGTTACCAACCGAACCGTGCGGTTGGGTCGCATCGTGAACAGTGGCGGGAGTCGTGGTCGAGGCGAGTGTCGCGACCGAGTAACGTTTCACTGTTGGGTGCCGATGGCGGGAATGGTCATGTACGCGGTAAGCAGGGGCGCGAAGTAAAGAAAAGGAGATTTCCTTACACGTAGTCTATATCTCCGCAACATTTATGTTCTAAACCTGACTTTTCTCTGTTCATTTGCTCCAGCATTACCGTAGCTTTCTTCGACCACGTTTTCTAGCCCACAGTTTCGAGTGTGGATGTTTTGCATATATCTCATCCTTGAAAAAACACCTTTCCTAGCCCAGATTCATCAACAGCATTGAGCTATTCATTATGGTCAGCATTATCACATATGTGGTCGCCAAAAAAATCCATTCCAGTTGTCCCGTAACGTATGTCCATAAACATTGCCTACCCGTGCGTTTGTGTTGTGTTAGGTCTGTACATTCTGCAATGTAATGCAATGGGGATCTGCAATTTAAAGCTCGAGTTCTACATGGCAATTTTCAAGTTCAAGATTCCTGAATATGAACCCTGCCCTGCTTCCCCATGAACCCATCTCGCACACTTGTCACCCTCCCTTTTCTCTCCCTACTCCCTCTTTTCCCTCCCTCCAATAATCGCCTTCCTTCCCCCAACTTATACCCCTTCCCTGCTTCCCCCCATCCCCTGCCCTGCTTCCCCCCATCCTCTTCATTCTTTCCCCGTATCCCCAGCCCTGCTTCCCCCCATCCCCTTCCCTGCTTCCCCCCATCTCCTTCCCTTCTTCCCCCCATCTCCGTCCCTGCTTCCCCCCATCCCCCTCCCTGCTTCCCCCCATACCCCTTCCCTGCTTCCCCCCATCCCCTTCCCTGCTTCCCCCCATCCCCTTCCCTGCTTCCCCCCATCCCCTTCCCTGCTCCCCCCCATCTGCATCCCTGCTTCGCCCCATACCCCTCCCTGCTTCCCCCCATCCCCCTCTCTGCTTCCCCCATACCCCTCCCTGCTTCCCCCTATCCCCTTCCCTGTTCCCCCCCATCCCCTTCCCTGCTTCCCCCCCATCCCCCTCCCTGCTTCCCCCCATCCCCTTCCCTGCTCCCCCCCATCCCCTTCCCTGCTCCCCCCCATTCCCTTCCCTGCTTCCCTCATCCCCTGCCCTGCTTCCCCATGAACCCTGCCCTGCTTCCCCCAATCCCCTTCCCTGCTTCCCCCCATCTCCTTCCCTTCTTCCCCCCATCTCCGTCCCTGCTTCCCCCCATCCCCCTCCCTGCTTCCCCCCATACCCCTCCCTGCTTCCCCCCATCCCCCTCTCTGCTTCCCCCCATACCCCTCCCTGCTTCCCCCCATCCCCTTCCCTGTTCCCCCCCATCCCCTTCCCTGCTCCCCCCCATCTCCCTCCCTGCTTCCCCCCATCCCCTTCCCTGTTCCCCCCCATCCCCTTCCCTGCTTCCCCCCCATCCCCCTCCCTGCTTCCCCCCATCCCCTTCCCTGTTCCCCCCCATCCCCTTCCCTGCTTCCCCCCCATCCCCCTCCCTGCTTCCCCCCATCCCCTTCCCTGTTCCCCCCATCCTCTTCCCTGCTTCCCCCCATCCCCTTCCCTGTTCCTCCCCATCCCCTTCCCTGCTTCCCCCCATCCCCTTCCCTGCTTCCCCCCATCCCCTTCCCTGCTTCCCCCCATCTCCTTCCCTGCTTCCCCCCATCCCCTTCCCTGCTTCCCCCCATCCCGTTCCCTGCTTCCCCCCATCCCCTTCCCTGCTTCCCCCCATCCCCTTCCCTGCTTCCCCCCATCCCCTTCCCTGCTCCCCCCCATAATCTCTGCCCAGGTGTCCTTCCTATTCATTCTGTTCCGCTCACCCTCTCCCATTCCGTTCTGCCGCCACCTCTCATTCTTCCCACCCTCTCTCTCCCTCCTCCCGCACTCTCTCTCTCTCCTCGCACCCGCACTATCTCTCTCCTTCCTCCCGCACTCTCACAATCCTTCCCACCACCCTCAGCCCTCCTTCCCCCCCCCCTCTGCCATGTTCCCACCTGCCCTGCCCTCCCTATCCCTGCCTTTCCCTCCCTGCCCTGCGCTTCCTTTCCCCATCCCTTCTCAACCCTTTCCTTCCTTTTCATGCCTTCCCCTTCCCCCTCACTACTCACCTACCACTCTCTAGTTCCCATGCATGTGGACCCATCACTGTCTCCCCGTACACGCTTTCATCATGTGCTGTTGCTGTTGCCGTTGGTCCCTTGCACCTCACACCACCTCCCCCATGTTCCTTCACACAATTCTTTCTGCCTTCTCCATTCCCCTATTTTTCAGTGGTGAAGCAAAGGAGCAACAATTGCTAGCTGAGGCGCAGCTAGTCGATGCTTTACACCGTAACACCACCTGTTACGTGTCTGTTGTATGCGCGCATCGTACTGTATTACTGTTGGAGATATGCATCCCAAAGGCACACTATGTACGGTACTTTTGTTTCTGCAGTGCAAGATATTCTTCTAAGATGCATAGGCATGTACGCATGTTCTAATACTTTTGATTGTAGGCAAGGGTCAAGGGAAGCAATACATATACGACTGAACCTTTCTCAAGGCCCTGAAAAAACACAGGAGGGGAACTGTAACTCTACGAGCATGGGATGGGATGATGGGTTGAGGTGAGTTGAAGTACCAGAAAAATCTTCAGTGTAGTTACTGCAATAGCCAGGGGGAGGGAGAGAATACAAGGGATTGGGAGGGGGAACAAGAGAAAAGTCAAACAGATAGAGATTAGAAGAGTGGAGATAGGGGAGACAGGGAAGAGGGTGAAGAGAAGAGAGAAGCAGGGGGGGAAGAGAAAGGGGGAGATAAGACGATGGGAAACAGAGGGGGAAATCCTGGGAAGCAGAGGGGGAAATGAGGAGAAGCAGGGGGGGGAATGAGGGGAAGCAGGTAAAAACAGGGAAAGCAGGGAGGGAAATGAGGTGAAGCAGGGAGGGAAATGAGGGGAAGCAAGGGGGGAAATGAGAGGAATCAAGGGGGGGAATCAGGGGAAGCAGGAGGGTACAAACATGGAAAGCAGGGAGAAAAATGGGGTGAAGCAGGGAGGGAAATGAGGGGAAGCAGGGGAGTAAATGAGGAGAAGCAGGGTGGAGGGGAAGCAGGAGGGATAATGAGGAAAGGCAGAGCTGGAAATGAGGGGAAGGAGGGGGAAAAAATGAGGGGAAGGAGGGGGGGAAATGAGGGGAAGGAGGGGGGGGAATTAGGGGAAGCAGAGGGGGAAACAATGAGAGCAGACGGGGAAACGAGGGGAAGCAGCGGGGTAAATGAGGGGAACGAGGAGAAAGGGAAGCAAAGGGAGGAATGAAGGGAAGTAGAGCAGGAAACGAGGGGAAGCAGGAGGGTAAAAATTAGGGAAATCAGGGGGGAAATAGGGGAAGCAGAGGGGAAAACGAGAGGAAGCAGCGGAGTAAATGAGGGGAAGCAGAGGGAAGAATGAGGGGAAGCAGGCGGAGAAATGAAGGGAAGAAGGGGAGGGGAAGGAGAGGGGGAAATGAGGGGAAGGGAATGAGGGGAAGCATAGGCAAAAATAAGGGGAAGGTAACACGTGGGAATGAAAGTGCAGGGAAGCGAGGGCAAGGTATGGGCAGGTGGGAGAAGGGCAGCGGGAGTGGAGGCGTGAGGAGGGGCAGCGCGACGAGGGTGCTGGCGCACTGATGGCAGGGGATGCGCGGCGAGGTGAGCGAGGCGCGGCGAGGCGAGCGGAGGCGCGGCGAGGCGAGCGGAGGCGCGGCGAGGCGAGCGGAGGCGCTGCGAGGCGAGCGGAGGCGCGGCGAGGCAATCGGAGGCGGGGCGAGGCTAGCGGAGGCGCGGCGAGGCTAGCGGAGGCGCGGCGAGGCTAGCGGAGACGCGGCGAGGCGATCGGAGGCGCGGCGCCGCGAGCAGAGGCGCTGCGAGGCGAGCGGAGGCGCGGCGAGGCGAGCGGAGGAGCGGCGAGGCTTGCGGAGGCGCGGCGAGGCTAGCGGAGACGCGGCGGGGCGAGCGGCGGCGCGACTAACGGAGGCTCCCAGGAACTGAGGGTCGGCGTGACGATGGGACAGGAGGCGCGGCGAGGTGAGGCGCGACGACGGGAGGCGAGGCAATGGGAAGCGCGACGAGGGGAAGAGCTCGATGAGGAAGGGGAGGCTAGACTTGTACAGCGGCTACGTATTCTACTCTTTGATGCGCTGTCGAGATGCTTTTTCCTCCTATATTGTTTCTAGGCCGAAGTAGTGAGGTTGGGCTTCCACACTCCGTGGTTTCTCCTCATTCGGTTGGGTTGGTTTGTCGCACGCTCCAACTGATGTTGAGTGACGACTACACAATCTCCTCGTTGCTCATTTCGCTTTCGCCACGCCCATCTTCCCGAAGTGAACCTTTTTTCCATTTCGCCAACACAGTTAAGGCCCTTCAGTAGTTTTGGCAAAAACCATGCTGACCTCGGGCTTTAACCTAATGGAGATCTACTTGTTATGGAGATAACAAAGTGATGCAAAAAGTCTTCGATTTAGAGTCACGCGTCATGATTTGCTCAAAGCCTGCACCATACACCATTCCTTCGCGGATGTCAGCATTGCAAATCCGCGCGGCGCCTGTAACCGCGCCGCAAATTTGCCACGAAGGGAGCTCGCGCTGCGGTTGCTGCCACATGCTGTATATCCGCAAACATATCGGCCCCAAACCAAACCAGCTCAACCGAACTCCATAGCACTACACCCCGCCCTCCAGGAGGTAGAACTCCTAGGCATGCCGTCGTTGGACAAACGCCGTCATTGTGAAATGTTGGGCTTTTCGTCTGGTCCCATCCCAATCCCAGTCTGCAGCAGCACGGGAAGTGACCAGCAATCCCTTCACGACTTTCATGAAGTCCCTCGCCTAGGTCAGCAGTTCGGCATAGCGAGGCACCATAGAACCTTTAGTACTGGAAACTGGTTTGGTTCAGTGGATGGTCTGCTGGAACCATCCATGTGACGTAAACATATACTTACGCCTGTTCATCGTAGCCAACTTTCGTGAATAATCCATTACTACTGAGTCTCGCTTCCATTTTCGTACGCTTTTTTGTGTGTGGAAATCAACTCTTCGTTATGGGAAACAGCGAGAGCAGGCCAGCAGACAAGCGGTCGCGCGAAAGGGCGAGCGTAGTGTCGGGACGAAGCAGCAACGGATCCGTGGCGCAGCTTATTGCGAGGGAGCGATCCGCAACTGTCGGCAGCATGATGTCCTCTCGTCGCAACCCCATGATCGCTGCCGCTGCTGCTGGAAATGTCGAGGTGGGTAGATCCACTATCAGCTCCCATTCTGAAACGTCTAAGAAATCACGTTCTCTCCATCTTTTCTACTCACCCCCGCTCTGTCTTCGTCGCGTTGTAACCTGACTGATGACCTCCTTTCGTCTGCATTCGCAGCTCGTCGCACGACTTTTGGCAAGCGGGGTGGACAGAAATGGCTGCTGCTCCACAGGCAAGGTACGTCTCTGCGTCGATCATCCATCATACGCCATACGCACGTCCAGATTGCAGTTAAGTGGGCTTTACCTCCAGTGGGGTGCCAGCACTCCCTTTTTATTGCCTGAACCGCTGGGTTTTACCTTGCGTGTGTGGGTGCAGACCCCGCTAATGGCGGCAGCGAGAGGAGGACACGTGGCGGTCGTCACGCTGCTGCTGATAAACGACGCCTCGGTACGTCGCCGACTCGTTTTCCCGCCCTTTTATGCCGCATCGACTTGCGCACATCCAGTCCCTTCGCGACGTGCAATGTTGTGCTCACTGAGACACGTGGCACCCGTCCTAAACCTGGAGATTCTGCCCAAAACTCCGTGACCGAGTAATATGCTTTTGTAACCTCTGGACCTTGGGTTTTAAGCTCCCCTCCCCCTCCCCTACTCTCGTCACATATTCCCCCCTCTTTGTCTCTCTCTTCGCAGCTGCTGCGATTTGATAAGACCAGCGCGCGATCGTGCCTGCACATGGCGGCTCGCGCGGGCAGCGCGGAGTGCGTCGAGGCTGTCTTGGTGGCGGCCAAGGCGTCGCACGAACTGCGCAACTCATGGTGAGAGGGTGATGATGCTGCTGCTTCTGCTAATGTTTCAAACGTCTTGCTGCTCCTTCGCTCCGGACGTCGTTCCCGGTTCCTTTTCCTGCTTTCCGATCTTCTCGTTACTACCGTATGGATGCCCAGTTTCATCTTACTCGCGCTTCCCGTCCTTCGTCCCTTTATCGCTCGTCGCTCGTCGCCCATCGCCAGGGGCTACCGTCGCTTCGTCAACGCGCGCGACGCCACGGGGTGCACGGCGCTGCATCTAGCGGCAGCAGCGGGTGCGGAGGGCGCGGTGCGCGTGCTACTGCGGGAGGGCGCGGCGGTCAGCATCACGACGGCGTCGACGGGCCACGCGTGAGTGCGGACACGCCGAAAATGACATCACGCGTCGAAAATAAATATATTCTGAAGCCGCAATCATGTGGTGAAACTGGGTGAAACAGTAACCGTAACTGTAGCTGCAGCTGCGTCGTTTGTAGCCCAGCCTCGGCGCTGCAGCAGTTCCTGGATCTGATCTTATCCCTTGAATCCCCAACCCTAACCCTGTCCGCGGCAGTCCCGGGAACCACGCGCTGCACATGGCCGCGCGGAGCGGGAGCGTGGGGACGGTGTTGGCGCTGCTGGCGTGGGGCGCGGACAGAACCGCGCTCAACCACTCCAAGATGACGCCGCACGCCTTGGCAGTGCGCGCGGAGCGGGAGCGCGGGTGGAAAGCGCGCGTGGAAGCGGGGAAGAACGCGCTCGCGGAGAAGGGGGTGCGCGCGGAGAGGCGCGGCAGTGCACGCGCGGGTGGGGGGAAGAGCGGCTCCGGTGGTGCCAGCGCCAGCGCCGGCGGCGGCGGCGTCCTCCCACAATGCGATTTCAAGCGCGTGGTGGCGCTCCTGAACCCTAAGTCCCCCGCGCCCCTGGTGTGGCCCTCCCCCTGGGCGCAGCTGCTCGCGCGCGCGCCCCCCCAGGTAGTCTGGCTGCTCCGCGCTGCCCTGGCGCAGGCGGGGGGGGAGGATGCGGAAGGGGAAGGGGGAGGAGGGCAGCGGGAAGTAAAAGGGGAAACGGAAGGGGTGAAGGGTAGCGGCGTGAAGAGGAGGGAGGATGGGGTGAGTGAGCGGTTGTGCGACATTCGTGGTGGCGGTGGCAGCGGTAGCAGAGGCGGCAGATGCGGTGTGGATGGTGATGGTGATGGTGGTGGGGATGTCGTTAGAGAGGGTTGGGTGGAGGGCCGAAGTGGCAGCAGAGGCATGGGCATGGGTGCTGGCACAGGCGGGGAGGTGAGTGAGGAGAGGGGGGCGCATGAAGCGTTGGAGCATGCGGCAGAGCAGGGTGAAGGGGGGAATGTAACGGCGGGGAGCAGGCATGGGGAGGGGTGTGGAGGGCGCGAGGGGGGTGGGGCTGGGAGGACGAGAGAGGAGGAGGGAGAGGGAGGGGAGTCTGGGGAGTGTGGTAGGGTTGATAGAGAGATGGGAGAGGGTGTGTGTGCGGGTGTGGAGTCAGGAATGGGGGGGATGTTTGAGGTGGGTCAAAAGAGAATGGAGGAAGGACAGGGAGCGCAGGGAGCGCAGGGAGGGCAGGGAGGCGAGGGAGGGGAGGACGGGCAGGAGGCGCAGGAGGCACAGGAGGCACAGGGAGGGGTGGGTGGTGGTCAGAAACAGGTGGAGAGTACAAGAGGAGTGGTGAAGGCAGAGGTGGAAGAAGGGAGTGCAGGGGAGGGGGGAGAAGGCAGAGAGAATGGCAGTGGCAGTGGCAGTGGTGGTGGCAGTGATATACGGTGCATGGTTCCGACTGTATGCCCCCTGGTAGCTTCAGAGAGGTGGAATGGGGTAGAAAGCGGTGCAGTGGAGGGCGGAGCGGGCGGGAGAGAAGGCCGGGCAGAGCAGCAGGAGGAGCACCCAGTGGAGGGGCAAGCAGGGAATGCAGATGGAGAGTTGTGGGAACGAAGTCTGGGCGAGTTAACAGGGATGACAGCACAGAAAAAGGATCGGCGAGGGGTGAGAGTGATGGCACGGGAGCAGGTGGGGAGGGTGGAGGACGGACGGAGGGATGGAGATCTGGCGGTGGGGGACGATGGGAGCCGGAGGGGGAGCGGAGGGGAGGCCGATGGCAGTGTGTGCCTCATCTGCTGCGAACCTTGCCCTCTTGCTGCACACTACTTGAGCAACAGTGGTAAAATTGGCAGAAGTGGGAACAACAACAGTGGCAGCAGTGGCGGCAGCAGCAGTGGTTTGGCTTCTCTCTTCAGCATGTGTTCATCTCCTTTGAGTGTGTGTTCCCCTGTTAGCGGGCAGAGCAGCAGTGCCACTACTAGCCCTTTCTCTAGCGGACCACTCAGCATCAGTACCGGTAGCAGCAACAGCAACCTGACCACCCACACTCACTCCCACACCCACTCCCACACTCACTCCCACACTCACTCCCACACTCACTCATACACTCTCTCTCCTCCGCTCTCACCCTCCGGTGGCCGACCCCCGCCTCCACCTGGGTATTTGCTCGCCCTGCTGCCCTGCTCTCACCGCCTGTGCCCCACGTGTGTGCTCTCCCTGCTGGCACACACCAAGCCAAACTCGCACGTGGCCCTGCCGCCCAGTCCTGTTTGTCCTTTCTGCCGGTGTGGGATCGAGGGCTTGGATGTGGCACGGTGAGATGGGGGAGGAAAGGATGGAGAGGTTGGAGGGAGAGGGAAGTGGGGAGGAATGGAGAGGGGGGAGGGAGTTGAGGGGTGGGGGATGAAGTCAGGGGGAACGGAGGGAAGGAGAGATGGCCGGAGGGGGGATGGAAGCAAAGGAGTGGAGAGGGTGGGGAGTGAAGGGTTGCAGTCGGCCATTTGAGTGACAACGAAGATAGTATGCGGTTGGATGGATTGCGGAGGTTGGTCAGGAGCATGGGAGGAGCAAGTTGATAGGTGGGGGCCTAACTACCGTATCTCATTTGTAACTTGATGCAAGCGGAGTGGTACGGTAGATGCATGACGGCCTAGGAATAGGGTGTAGGTCTTCTTATGGGGAATAAAAGCTTGGCAATTGGGGCAGTCACGGTCCCATCCCATCAGCATGTATGTATGTGTGTTGTTTGTGTATGTACGGCGATGATTAATATACGAAGGTATAACTTACTGTGGATAACAACCTGATTTTAGAGGAATCACGGGAAACCATTTTCACTACTCGATCACTGATCCTGCAAAATGATTCTAACAAAGCCGCAGCTGGCGCTGGGCCTGACCTGAAGTGTGAAACAGAGAGCCACAGACAAATCAGTCAGTCCTTAACTCCAAGGAACGTCCCTTCCTCTCTTGCCATCCCCTCGGTCTCATAATACCAGTTGTATCTACACATGTCGTTGTCCGGGTCATAGAACCACAGCCCGCCCTTGCGCAGGCGAGCGAGCTTGTTCTCCTTCCCGCGCACCCAGTTGTTGTGCAGCGTGGCACACTTGTGCTTGCGGCACTCGAGAGCGGGCCACTTGCGGAACCACACGCGGTGGGACAGCCCGTTGGGATGCAACCACCGGTCCATGAAGTGGATCCGCAGCCCGTTCCCCGGCCACACGCACTCGTCCTCGCCCTCCGTGTTCTCCCCTTTCGGCCCGCATAGCACGTGGTAGAAGCTCGGCTGTTCGGACGTCTTTGTCGTTGCGGCATGCGCGACAATGGCTTCAAAAGCCTGGATGACCATGGGCTCGGCCCGAGCGAAGTAAAACCCAGAGTTGATAAACCCGTGCGGGGAGGTGATCCCCTGCCCGTTGGGTGGTTCCTTGTCATATCCCGCATCGCTCTGTACTGGTAGAACACCCGATCCGAATTCCAGGAGCTCCGGAAGCGGGTCGCGGAACCAGACTATGTCCACGTCGGACCACAGCACGTGGATACCGCGTTTGAGCACCTGGAGGACTGCCCTGGACTTGACTTTTGTGATGCGCTGGAAGCACTTGGTGCCGTACGTGCAGGAGGGGTCGCGGCCGGCGGGGCCGGTGTCGGCACGGAACACCGGGAGGCCGTGGAGGGAGGCGAAGCGGAACATGTCGTCGTCGAATGCGGCGATGAGCGGGAGAGGGAGGAGCAGGCGGCGCAGGTTGCAGACGAAGGACATGAGCATGGAGGCGTAGGAGCCGGTGGCGGCGACGAGTATGACGATGTTGCGATGGTCCACGGCCAGAGGGAGCAGCTCGTCGAGCCCTCTGCGCTGTAACTCCGCCCCGCTGCTGGTCGTGGGATCAGTGCCGCCGTTGCTGCTGCTGCTGCTGCTGCTGGTGCTGTCTAAGGCAGTGTTGCTGTCGATGAGGCTTTGGTGGGTGGCAGGGTTGTGGTCTGGGGGAAGGTAGCCGGACGAGTGCATGTGCAGGAGCCCCCCTGACCCGCCAAACCCGCTGCCGGCTGCTGTTGACGCCATGCCGCACAGCCACTGGGAGGCGGGATGCCCGGGGGATAGGGAGGAGGAGGCGGAGGAGGAGGAGGTGGAGGAGAAGACCGAGGTGAGGACTGAGGAGAAGGAGGAAAAGGAGGAGGAGGAGGGGGTGTTGGGGTTGGTGGTGGAAGTGAGGCCAGTGGTGGAGCCCTGCTGGCAGCAGGCCGAGGGAGAGAAGCACACTGGTAGAGGGAGAGAGCGAGAGAGGGAGAGAGGTTGCGGGGAGGAGGGGAGAGGGGAGAGGGGAGAAGAGAAAAGGGTGAGGTGAGGGGATGGGAGGGGTGTGGGAAGGAGGGGATAAGGAGAGTGAGGTGAGGGGAGTGTGGGCGATGGAACTAAGCCTTGACTATATTTTCAGCGAAATGAGTGTGTCAGGGAAGGGGCAGGAGCAGGACGAGCGTGTGTGGGAGCAGGGGAAACGGAAAATCAGGTGCATTCATTCTACCTTGGCTGCTGTCGGATTGCCGCCCGTCGCATGGCACGACCACCCACGCGGAATCACACACTCCTGCACTACCAGAACCGCCAACACCACCATCAGCGCCACTCGCTCCCTCCGCGCCTCCCTCTCCCCCTGCCGCGCCCTCTCCGCCCTGTTTCCACTGCTGCACCAGCTCCCAATTCACCACCACCTGCTTGTGCGGATTCCGCCTCCTCCCCTCCTGCTGCTCCTCGCAGTCCCCCTGCCCGCGCCCAAACGGGCAGCTCCAAATTCTCAGCGCGGGCAGCAGCGCGCCAGCCTCTTCTAGACTCTCCTGATGCGCCACTGCCTCCTCCACCACTGTTCCTCTCCACGTTCTCCGAACTATTTTCTTCTCTGCCCGTACAGGGGATTTTATTTCAGGAATCAGGGTCTGGGCAGCCACAGAAATTCCCCACTTGCGCAACTCCTCCGCTAAAACCTCAAACCCCGCTTCTCCCCCATCGCCCTTCCCGCTCCCGCCCCCCGCGGCCTCGATCTGAGCGGAATCGGCAGTGGCGGCGGAAGCGTTAGAAAGTATATCTGGGGGGATCAGCGCCCGCGCGGATATACACGCGAATGCACTGCCGTCCGCATCCGCCAGCAATTGCCTCCCTGCCGTCCCGCCGCTCCCCGTATCTGCGCCCCCAGAGGCGGCGGCGGTGGCGGCGCGGAGAGCTGCGCGAGCGAGCCAGACGTCGTGGAATCCGCGGTCGTAGGCGAATGGCGGAACAAAACACGCGCGCGCATCAGCGGCGGCGGCGGAAAGGGTGCTGTTGGGCGGTGCGAGAGACGCACAGAGCGGCGCGGGCGAGATGTTCCACAGCCACACCCCCACTTTAGACCGCGAACTAATATCCCCCATGCGCCGCGCAGCCTCCCCCAGTTTCGCCGCATCCACCGCTATCGACGTGTCCATGCGCTGCTCCGCTTCTTCGCTTCCGCCCACTTGCGCAACCGCCGCCGCGGCCGCCGCAGAAACCGCCTCAGCATCCCCCCGGCGCTCTCGCTCCGGCGCTAGCAGCAAGAAGTTGCCAAAGCGCGCTTCAGCGGCAAGTGCGGCGGTAAGGATGCTTGGCGAGAGTAGCGCAGACGGGCGGACGATAGCGACGAAGCGCGTGGGTGCCGCCATGGCTCGAGCGAGCATGGAGTTAAAGAGCGGCTGACCGTACAGATCGGCGTCCACGTAAGGATCCGCTAACACGTGGCCCGCAAAAAGCGGGTCGGTCTCGGCGTCCTTAAACGATGGGTGGTTGCCTAAGAGGTAGATCACAGGCGCGGGCTCGATGCAGAGCCAGGATATTATCGCGAGCCGTTGGATCGTGCCTGCTGGTCCATCGAACGGTCGTGGCGCAGTGAAGATCGTTAGCTCCGCGGGGCGATCTCCGCCGTTGCCCCCTCGTCCCCCTCCCCCTCCGCCCCTCCCCCTTCCCAGCAATCGGCGGCGTGCGCCCGCGTCGTCTGCGCCAAAGAATTGCTGATTAGGTGTCGCTTGTCTACGGGCAGTGTCAGCGTGAATTCCGGCATGAATCCCGGTGCCGATTCTAGCGCCTTCAGCTAAAATATCTGAATTCAGTGGGGGGTCGACGTCATGGAAGGGGAGAACCGAGTTGGAGAGGAGGGAGGGACGCGCATCGGGTTCGTCGCTTGTCGATACGGCGGCTGGCGCGGAGATCGTAAAGCGGGGAGAGCGGGCGACAAGACAATGCGAAGGATTCGACGCGCATAAGAGGAGGAAAGCGAGATATAACGTTGCCAGGCATTTCATTCTGCTACACCCCGCACATGTCGAAAGCGCGAGCCGACGGCATGCGGCCATGTCAGAAAAACGGTACCTGCTCCACTCGCCAAATAAACGAGTCACTATAACGACGCCATGCCTGATAGTGACCGCATACTCATCATATACTCCTGTCCCTGATACTCAGAGTCCCTTACAACTGTTGCCACGACAGGGCCGCGAAGCGAGTGGGGGAAGCAAAAGCCGAGAAGCGGGAGGTGCAGGATACTATAAAGGTGCCTATGGTTCCAGTGGCAACTGTTGCAGCGAGTAATGACCGACTCATGAGCCCCAGTGGGAGAGGTAGGTGGGGGTGATGGGAAGGCAAGCTTTGATTAGGATATGCAAATGCCACATTTATGATGAAAGCTGATCGCGAGTACAGTTTACTACAATCCGAAGTCGAGGCTGATACTAAGAAGGTAGTGTTTCGCGATTGGCTACAAAATCACAGCTGCGCGATGTGATGAAGGTTTAGCCGGCTCGCAAGTGCGTGAAAGCCCAATCACGTCGCTGGGCATTGGGATCTGCGGTCTCGAGGGTTCAAACTCCAATACTTACGACAACGCAATGTACACCACTCCCCCCCCCTGGATGCTTTATTAAGCTTATTGGTGTATCAGGGGTTTCTTGGGATGGTGTTGTCTGTGAGCGACCAACAAGAAAAGCCACGCACCCAAAGCACAGGGAAGCGCAGAGCAGACACGAGACGAGACGAGGCAGGCCTCCCCCCAGAGAGTCATATCAACGAGAGCCACGCTGCCAGAGCCGCACCAATGCCCACCATCATGTTGTTGCCGTGCTGTGTGCTGCGCTGCTGCTGACCTGACCCATGTTTGTTCCATATGCCTGGTACAAACACCATTCCGGCAGAGCTAACTTCTCCCATTCCAGCAATAGACGATTCGTGCGTGTCATTGCTTGCCATTCCCTCGGTTTAGGCTTCACTGCTGTATCGTTGCGTCTTATTGTGTGAAGCTCCGGGCAATAGTGAAATTTACCCGTCCGAACAAATGCAAGATTAGGTCAGGAAGTCGCATCGGCCCTCGCGCGAAAAAAACAGGGACAGCTCCAGGCTTGCCTGAAAAACATATCAGTCACCCCAATAAAATATCTTGCTGGAAGCAGGAAGACGAACTGCCGGCCACACAATGCAGCAGCTTGCTATCGTGCTTCGCTGCTGCATGTCCTATGTCCCGGTCTGGACCCCATATACTATGACCCGTTACCAGGACGATTAGGTCGTTCGGCGAGAGAGTGCGTGCGCCATGCTTCGTAATTCCCTCGCCGGCGTCGACGCGGCAAGGCGCGCCGAGCTGGTGGAATGGGCGGAGTCGACATGGGAGAGCGGCGAGAAGGACACGGCCATGGCTCAGCAGGTGTCGTCCGATCGCACGTCGCTAGCAGCAGAAGCAGCTGTGGGGCAGAACGCATCGGGAATATCAGGAACGTGGGGAAGGGTTGGAGTTATCGAGGGTGTTGGTGTTCTGAGCGCGGTTCCCAGCCCTAACTCGCTGCCGTCCGTTGCTGCAAACCCTTTCACGCGGAACCTCACAGATCCCAGCAACCGCGTCAGCAGCGCGGAGAATGCGCAGTCGTCGCAGGGATACGACTGGGCGCAGGATGCGAGAGGGGGGAAGAGGCGGACGAACTCAGGGGGCTCCGTTGCTGCAATAGACCTGGGCGTGCATTCCCACGGAGCGACGCAGCTTCCCCAGCAAGTTTCCCCCCACCATCAGTATTCTCCGCACCACAGGGTAGCATCCCCGCAAATGCGCCTGTTATCTCCGCAACACCCGCTGCAATCTCGTCTGCTCTCCCCGCAGCTTCCCCCGCAACGGCGCCTGCTTTCCCCGCAGCTTTCTCCACAGCCTCGCCTACTCTCACCGCAGCACACCTCGATGCTCTCTCCCCACCATTCTCCCCATCGCTCCCCACACCTCTCCCCCCACCACTCCCCCCACCGCTCCCCCCACCTCTCTCCCCATCGCTCCCCCCACCTCTCCCCCCAGACCCGCCACTTCTCCCCGCAGCGCTCCCCCCAGCCTCGACTTCTCTCCCCGCAGCTCTCCCCGCAGCCTCGGCTTTTCTCTCCGCAGCTCTCCCCCCAGCCTCGGCTCCTCTCCCCGCAACTCTCTCCGCACGTCCCCTCCCCCAACATTGCATTTCAGCCGCCCCATCGGCTACTCACCCCGCAACACCCCGGGGCAGATCCGCGTGAACGAGCCATCCGCCGCACGATCTCCATGCCTGAGGCGGATTTTGACGCCGCGCTTCCCTTTCCGCGCGCGCACGGCGCTTCCGCGGAGGGCGCAGCATTCGCGCCCGGGAGCAGGAACGCGCTGGGCGCCGGGGGGGTGCTTCCGCGGTTGCGGAGCCCGCAACTGGCGACGGGGGTGCGCGGAGTGATGCTGCGCGCGATTGAGGGGCACAAGAGGGGCGCCTCCGCGGACATCGTGGAGACCGCGCAGAGGGCGCTGCGCAAGAGCAGGTGGGCCGGCGGGGGTCCGGGCGGGGAAGGGCGGTGGGGGCCGATGAGCGCAAGGGAATGGAGGCCCGGAATGGAAGTGAAAGGCCTTAACGGAGCAGGAATAGCAGCAGAAGGAGAAGGAGGAGGAGGCAACTGGGGAGGCGGAAGAGGTGGGGTGATGGGGGAAGAGGCCGCTGGCGGTAGCAGTAATGACAGCATCAACATCATGGTTATCGAGAGAAGTAACGACGGTGTTACTGCTGCTCCTGGTGGGCTCGGCTCCCCTCTCCCCCTAAGTCCCCACAGCGTTACAGCCGCACGGGGCTTTCCAGACGCAGCAGCGCGAGCAGCAGCAGCAGCAGCACCGAAAGCACGAGCAGCAGCAACAGCAGTAGCAGCGGGGGGCAGTGGGAGCAGGCCTGTAATGTTCAGGAGCAACAGCGACAAGGGACCCAACACGGGCTCCAGCACTCCCACCAGCAGGCGCGGCGACGTGCCAAGCCAAGGGCAAGGGGGGCACACGGCACGGCCTGTCACCTCAGTCACCCCAGGTGCAGCCCGCAAAATGGGTGGGCGAGGCGGAAGGGGACAGGGCGCGCAAGGGGCAGTGGCGCAAGGGGGGCCAGTGGGGGCAGGTGATAGGACGGGCAGTGGAGCAAGCGAGGCGGTGGCAGGTGAATCCGTATCTCAGGACCTTGCAAGAGGCGGTGATGTGACTCCCAGGGGTCAGAGCAGGCCCGCCTCCGTCTCTGCCTCTGCTTCTGCCTCCGCGTCTGCCTCCGTTTCGGCCAACGCAGCTGATTCGTCCTCTTCTGTCTCTTCTCCCGCCACCTCTGCTGCTGCTGCTGGTGGTGCTGGTGCTGGTGCTACTGCCACAGGTTCCGCGGCTGTTGGTGCACGGGGAGGCTCGTCCGGTGCAGGCGTTGCTGGTGAAGGTGTGCCTGCTGGAGGCAGGGGGTCTGGCACCGGTGTGGGAAGGGGTCAAGGCAGGGTTGGAGCGCAGGGACGAGGAGGGGGAGGGGGAAGGGGTGGGGGAGGGGGAGGAGGAGGAGAGGAAGGAGAGCAGGCGCGGTGGGCGGAATCACCCAAGGGGGCTTCACCACGCGGATTGAATCTGGGAAGCGTTACTCCTCGTGCTGTCACATCCAGCAGTGCTGCGTTTGGGACCCCTACTCCAGGAAGCGGGACTCCGGGGAGTGTGACTCCGGGGAGTGTGACTCCAGGGAGTGTGACCCCAGGGAGTGTGACTCCAGGGAGCATGGGTTCTCGAGGCAGGGGCTTGGGAATGGGTGTGAGGAGGCCACCAAGAGGAGGAGGTCCTGTGCCTGCCAACACCATGTTCCGCTCTAAAAGCCTCACAGACGGCCAACACCACCACCAGCAACAGCAGCAGCAGCAGCTGACCTCTCCCCGTCTGCACCGACCCCCCCCGCAGCAGCTGCCTGGCCGTGGGGAGCCATCCCCCACAGCGCTGGCAGCAGCAGCAGCAGCAGCAGCGAGAAACGCGTTCCCAGGCAAGGCCAGACCAGTCACACCTGTTCCAGAAGGCGAGGTGCAAAGCATGCTAGTAGCCACTAGTGCTTCTGCTTCTGCTGCTGCTGGTGCTGCTGCTGGTGCTGATACTGGTGCTGGTGCTGGTGCAGCCGACGTAGGAGCCGTTTCTGCAGCTGGCCTGTCAGGTTCGACAGGGGCAACAGGGGTAGCAGACGCAGTAGGTGCAATAGGAGCACTAGGAGCGACGGGAGCAGCAGAAAGAGCGGGAGGTTTAGGTGTGGGGAACGGTGGAGTGGTAGGGAGAGGGGTAGTGGGAGGTGCAGGTGCAGGTGTAGGGACAGAACGAATAGGTGCAGAAGGAGCAGCAGGAGCAGGAGCATCAGGAGGAGCAGCAGGGGCAGCAGGAGGAGCAGCAGCGAGAGGCACAGGCACAGGCACAGGAGGGCGTGTGCCGTTTGGTGCTGTGTCACCGCGGCCAGGGGGAGCTGCGAGTAGGGTTGCTGCAGGAGGAGGGGCTGTAGCAGGAGGGGCCATAACAGGTAACTCTTTAGGTGAAGGTGCATTCCCCAGGCCAGGAAGAGGAGGAGCGGCTGGAGGGGCAATGGCCGTGGGGGCGAGCTCACCCAGAACACCAGGAGCAACAGGAGCAGCAACTGGGGCAAGAAGCAGCAACGGCCCTGTGCCAGCATCACCTTCAGGTTCAAATTCAGGGTCAGGTTCAGGGTTAGGAACAGGACTGGGAGCGGAGTTAGGGTCAGGGCAGGGGTCGAGGACAGGGTGGGGACTGGGGTTTGGTCGGTCCATGTCTGAGAGTGGTGCTGTGAGGAGACCAGTTGGTGCGGGTGGTGCGGGTGGTGTGGGTGTGGTGGGTGGGGTGGGTGGGTTGGGTGGGGTGGGTGGGGTGGGTGGGGTGGGTGGAGTGGGTGGAGTGGGTGGAGTGGGGTTTGAAGTGGGGGAGTTTGCGAGCTTGGCTACAGTTGACGAAGTTGATGGGGCTGTAGCAGCAGAGGCTGTTGCTGATGGCGATGATCGAGCAGCAGGGGCAGGCAGAGCAGCCGGGGCAGCCGGTGCAGGCGGAGCAGGAAGAGCTGGAGGCGGTGATGTTGCACTGGGGGAGAGCACAACAGGGGTGTCGTTGCTCTCCTCTGCTTCTCTTGCTGCCTCTCAACCCCCGGTGAGCCCGCGTCCGTTAGGCCCCACTCGCCCCGCCATGGAGCAACGACAGCAGCAGCAGGGGCAGCAGCGGCAACAAGCAGCGCAGGGAGGAGGGGCAGGAGGGGCAGGAGGAGCAGGAGGAGCAGGAGGAGCAGGAGGAGCAGGAGGAGTGGGGCAGAAGCATCCGAAGCAGCACCACGGCAAGTACAGCAGTGGCAGGCCTCCCCCAGTGACCATCCACAACCCCACAGTGGCACAGGGGCGGGCACTGAGCAAGTCAACCAGCGAGCCTGGGTGGCGCCTGGAGGACGTGTCTATGCGCTCGCCTGTCTCCCCCCGAATGCTCCCCCCACCGTATCCCCATGGCGTTGCGTCGTCTCCTAGGCAATCTCACCCGTTCCAGCATAACCTGCAGCAGCAGCAGCAGCAGCAGCAGCAGCAGCAGCAGCAGCAGCCGTTTATGCAGCTACACGAGGTGCTACAGGCACAGCAGTCGCCTGGGTGGTTCTCTCCCGGGGTGAACCCGCGCCAACAAGGCCGCTCCTCCCTGCCGTCTCCCTCTCACATCCCCCACTCCCCCACCTCGTCCAGCCTTCGAAGCCCGCGATTCCCAGCCCTCAACTCACCATCCTTTTCTGCTTCTGCCGCCACCACCACTGCTGATGCCTCTGCTTTCTCTGCCGCTGCTCTCACCTCACCTCGTCCCCTTGCTCACGCTCCTGCTCCTTCTCCCACTGCTGCTGCGGCTGCTGCTGCACCCAGCCCCAGTGGAGCAGCAGCGAGCGGGCACAGCAGTGCGATGGCAGCGCGGCTGCAGGGGGGAGTAGCGGGGCTGCGGAGGCTGCGCAAGGCGCTCACAGCACCCGCACAGGACCTGGCAGAGGAGCACAAGAAGCAGGAGGAGGAGGAGGAGGCAGTGGCGCTGCTCAAGAGCGGCAACCTGCCCTGGAACCACAGCCCTGTCGCGTTTTCCGTGCATGCCACCGCTGCTGCTCCTGCTGCTGGTGCTGCCGGTGCGGGTGGTGGGGGTGGTGCTGCCGGTGCGGGTGGTACAGGTGGAGTGGGTGGAACGGCAGCTGAGCCAGATGATTCTGTTCCCTGTCTCATGCACTCCAACTCTATCCACCTCAGCCCTGGCCAGCGAGCAGCTGCAGAGGCTGCTGTTGCCGCTGCGGCTGCCACTGCCGCTACTGCCGCTGCTTCTGCCGCTGCGGTTTCGAAGCCCATGTGGCCTCCGTCACCATCTGCTGCTGCTGCTGCAGCTGGTGCGGATGGGGCAGCATGCAGTAGCGGTGGAGGCAGGGCGAGGCGTGCCCACTCCATGTCTTTCTCAAGCCTCTCTGCTGCTGTGCCTGCCCATGCCGGAGGTGGGGCAGCAGGGGGAGCAGGGGCGGGCGCAGGGGCGGGAGCAGGGAGGGCGGGGAATCCAGGGGGGTATGACCCCATGGCGCTGGGTCTGGTGTCCCCTGCAGGCAAAGGTCCTATGTTTCACCGCACCTGGACCGACCCTGCTGAACGAACAGATAAGGTGCTTGCTGCTAGAAGGGCTGTTTCCGTAGCTTCTGCTGCTGCTGCTGCTGCTGCTGCTGCTGCTGCTGCTGCTGCTGCTGCTGCTGCTGCTGGTGCTGGTGCTACTTCTGGTACTGGTACGGCTGGTACGTTTTCTGGTTTTGCCTCGTATTCTGCTGCCAACGGTGATGTTAGAGGAGGGGGAGGAGGAGGAGGAGCAGCAGCAGCAGCACAGGTGGTATCACCATCAGCACAGCATCTTCCTGGGGTGGCAGCAGCCGCAACCTCTTTGCCCTCTCGCACCCACCAGGCGTCACCTCGAGCAGGTGCTTCTCTCGCGTCACCACACTCACCACAGCCATCGCCATCTGCCTTCCAGCAACAGCCCCACCCACTGCACCAATCCCCACAACTCCTTCCATCCCCGTCAGTACCGCCATTTGCAGGAGCAGTAGCAGCAACTGCAGCAGCGGCAGCGGGTACGTTCAGTCCAACAAACGCAAGGCGGGCTGCCTTCCGCAAGGCGCGCAGTGTGCCCAAGCGCCTGCTCAGCGAAGTCAGTGGCTTCGGGTCCCCCGCAGGCTCCCCTGGGGGACCGCTCTCCGCTTCCCCCCTTGCCCTCCGTCCCCCCAGGGTCGGAATTAGCGCGGATGGGACGAGGGCCAGTCGCATGGTGGGGGGAGGCGCAGGGGGAGGGGCAGGGGCAGCGGGAGGAGGCGGTGGTGGTGGTGGGGGAGGTGGGAAGGGAAGACCGGGACGAAGAGGCCCATTGGATGTGCATGCTGATCTGTCAATCCTTCAGGAGCTTGAGCTGCCCATTTTCTTTCAGAATGGCAGACCAGGAGCAGGGAAGGGAGGCGCTGGGGGGAGGAACGGGGGAGGTGGAGGTCGAGGAGGCGGAGTGGCAGCAGTGGCGACGACGGCTGTGGCAGGGGTAGCGGAGGGGGTGGGTGGGGCGAGCACAGTGCATCTGAACAGGCGGGGGTATGCGCACCGAGTGTTTCGCACGCATAACTTCCCGCTGTCAGTGGGGGCTGTACTGGGAGCGGTTTCAGACCATAACGACGCTATCACTGTCACCCCTGCCTCGCCCAATGCTGGCAACTCTGCCCCCATTGCTTCCCCTTGGACCCCGCCTTCCTCTGCTCATGCTGTTGCTGCTGGCGGTGGCGGTGGCGGTGGTGGTGGTGGTGCTGCTGCTGCTGCTTCTACCTCTGCTTCCTTTCGTCAGCACTCCTCCTCGCCTTCCACTCAGACAGTGCTCTCATCGCCCTCTCCACCCGTCACTCCTCCGATTCTCGCTCCTGCTGTTTCTTCAGCAAGCTCAGGAACACAGGTGGGAGGGAGAGGAGGAGGCGGTGCAGCGGGCACAGCAGACGAGCCAGGAGCAGCAGAAGCCGCGGGTATGCTAACAGGGTTTGCGTTCCTGCCTGATGGGAAGAACACTGAGTCAATCAACGCACCCGCCGAAACCGCAACATCACCATCAGCTGCAGCAGCTGCGCCTCCCGCGTTTTTGGCCAGGGGAGCGGGAGGAGGAGGAGGAGGGGCCCTTGCAGGGCCACCACCAGGCAGTCTGATTCGCAAGCTGTCGCTCTCGCTCTCGCCTCTCCTCATCCCACATACCGACTCTGTGGATAGTGACGAGGGAGGCGCTCCTGTCCCTATCGCTGTTCCAGCAACTCAAGCGTCCACTGCTGCGGCTACTGCTGGTGGTGGTGGTGCTGCTAATGGTACTTCTGGTGTACCTGTAACTGCTGTTCCATTGGAAGCGTTCCCAGCAGCTGCAGGCAGCAGTGCAGCAGGAGTAGTGCCTCCCCCATGGCTCCCAGTGGCCTCTCCCCGTCCCATGCCATCCAAGGCACTCGCCCCTCGCACCCCTGCCGCCACCACTCCCACTCTTCCTACGGCCACCACCCCCACCTTCGGAAGCCAAACCGCGAGCAACAGCAACAGCGGTGGTGGCGGTGGCGGCAGCAGCAACACCCGGGGAGCGGGGAGCTGGGGGGAATCAACAGCTTCTACTAGTGCCTTTGCCATGGGTATGCTGAGTCCGATGTCTGGCGGGAGGGGAAGGGGCATGGGTGCAGGCCGGGGCAGCGGGTTTGTTGCCCACTCCATCTCCCAGTCCCCTTCCTCCTCCTCTACAGGGCGTGTCAGCAGCCCTGTGCTCGGGAGTGCAGGAGCAGGAGCAGCAGCAGTCAACGCACGGCATAGATCAAACGGCCCTCCCAGTCCCATGGGGTCAATGGGGTCCATAGGGTCAAACGGGTTCTCAAATGGGTTCTCAAGCGGGCCTCTCAGCCCGCTCGGGTCAATGGGGTCAACCAACGGGCCTCTCAGTCCCCTCCGCTCCATGGGGAGTCTAGGCCTGATCAGTCCCAGAGGAGGCGGAGCAGGAGCAGCAGCAGCAGCGGCAGGCGTGGGTGTGAGCCACCTCATGCGGCATGCGTCTGTGGGTGCATCATCTGGCACTGCGCCCCTGGGTCTCATGAGCCCTGTGGGTGGCAGGGGTGGCGGGCGTCTCTTCAGCCCAGTGCTTGCGGGACCGCATGGGACCGGCAGAGGCCGAGGGGGAGTACCGCTGGGGACTGCAGGAACAGCAGCAGCAACAGGGGGAGGAGGAGCAGCAGGGGGAGCAGTAGCAACAGCAGGAGGAGGAGGGGCAGGGGCAGGGGCAGGGGCAGGGGCAGGGGCAGCGGCAGGGGCAGCCGCAGGGAAGTACCCTCGGTTCCCTTCTGAGGGCGGGCAGTCAGCAGTGGCAGCGCTGGGCGCTCTCAGCGGCCTGCTGAGCCCCCGTGGAGCAGCAGGACTGGTCCCCGCTCACAGCCTCCCTGCCAAGTCCCGCCTTACGCAGCATGGATCGCTCTTATGGGGCATGCCTGGTTCTGCTTCCCTCTCTGCAGTCCCTGGTGGGGGGGGTGGGGGTGGGGGTGGGGAAGAGACGACGGGGGGGTTTGCGGGTTTTACGGGCGCGTTTGGGGGGAGCGTTGGGGATGGGGATGGGGGTGAGCGGGTGTCTACTGGTGGGGGTGCAGAGGATCTGTATTCTGAGTCGGGATCGACTACAGGGGACGGCACAGGGGGAGGCGGAGGGGGAGCGGGAGGGGGAGAGATGGGAGGGTTGAGTGAGGATGGTGTGGGAGCGGGTGAGGTGCGGACAGCAGCAGGGATAGTGGGGGAGAGGGAGGTGGTGCGATCAGAGATTCTCGTAGTGGACTATTTCGACAGCGAATCAGATACCTCGGTAGCCAACTCCCCCTCTATCGCCAGCAGCCGCGCTTCCACTGCTTCTGGAGCAGCTTCTGGGGCTGCTGCTGCTGCGACTGCTGCTGCTGCTGCCGCAATCAGAAACGCTTTTGGCGGCCATGGCAATGGGTTCAGCGTCAATGGCAGCACAGACAGTCCAGCGTCAGTCAATTCGAGCACATGGGGTGGAGGGAGTGGTGGCAGTGCTGGCAGCGCTAGGCATGGCATGGGCATGGGCATGGGTATGGGAATGAATGGCAGGGTGCACAGTCCTACCCTGCCTCTGAGTCCCTTGAGCCCTTTCAGTTCCTCAACCAACCCCTACAGCCCTCTCCGCCCTACCAGCCCTCACCACAGCCCAAATCCCATCAACCTCCCGCCTCCTGCTGTGTCTGTTGCCAGTGCTGATGCTGCTGCTGCTGGTGCTGCTGCTGCTGCCGCTGCTGATGGTAGCGCTGCTACTGGGAGTAGTGCTGGTGGTGGTGGTGCGAGTGCTGCTAGAGGGAAAAAGACTCGTGGTCGAGGGTTTTGGCGGGTATCCGGTGATCACTCAGGTGCCAGCATCTCTCCCTCTCGTATGGTCTTCAGCAAGAAACAGCAGCAGCTCAAGAAGCAACAGCAGCAGCAGCAGCAGCGGGAGCAGCAGGAGCAGCAGGGAACAGCGTCATTACCCCTGTCATCATCAGCATCAGCATCGCCTGATGCACACTCCACCGCATCAGCATCCCCCCTGTCATCATCAGCGTCAACACCCGCTGCCAGCAGCAGCAGGCGTCTCTTCCCACTCTCCGCGTCCGCCTCCTCTGCTGCTCAACACGCCATTCCCCTGGGCTCCAGCATTCGCTCGCTCTCCATGCCCTCCCACCCTCCAGGCACCCCCAGCACCCCATCCACCCCGCCAGACACAGCAGCCTTTTCCATGGGACAGGCTGAACCCACTGTCAGCAGCAGCAGCAGCAGCAGCAACAGTGGTGGCGCTGGTGCTGGTGGTGGGGTTGGAAGCAACAATGGTGGTGTTAGCGGTGGTGGTGCTGCTGCTGCAGGGGATGGTGGTACTGGTGGTGGTGCAAGCAGCAGCATCAGTGTGAAGGGCGCACAGGCAGACCCCCCCTCCTCGCCTTTGGTCCAGGGCAAGATGAACATGATGGGGTGTGGGCCTCCCTTGGGGGTGTTCCGATCGCCCGCCGTCACTTCCTCTGTCTCTGCTGTGCTACGCCATGCAAGCAAAAGCAGAGGGGGGCTGGACCAGTTCCCCCAGCAGCAGCAGCAGCAGCAGCAGCAGGAAGGGGGGGTTGAGGGGGAGAGTGAGAAGGTTGTGAGTGGCAGCAGCAGCGGTTTGGGGGCCGCAGGCATGGGGGACACGAGTGGAGTGAGAGAGGATGGGGAGGGGACAGGTCGAGGGGAATGTGATGGCGGAGCTTCGGCAGCTGCCAGTGGTGTGGTGAACAGGGAGAAGGGAGTAAAAGGAGCAGGGGGGGCTGTGGGGGCAGGGGAAGCAGTGGAGAGAGTAGGAGGTGTAGGTAACGAGGAGGGAGGAGGAGGAGGAGAAGGAGGAGGAGGAGGAGGAGGAGGAGGAGGAGGAGGAGGAGGAGGAGGAGGAGGAGGAGGAGGAGGAGGAGGAGGAGGAGGAGGAGGAGGAGGGGGAGGAGGAGGGAGGGGAGGAGGGGGAGGAGGGGGAGGAGGAAAGGGAGGAGGCCATAAGCAGTCGCACTCGCGTTCAGGATCCCTCATGGAAGGGGTTCGCAACTGGGGAAGGTCTAAGGTGAGCATGCGAGGGAGTTTTGACCCTCCTTGCAATCCCCAGTTTGTTTTTCTTTGATTTGAATCCCTGGTGTGCGCGCGCCTCCTAATGTTTGTGTTCTTACTGATTCTCTTCCCTCCAAACAAGGCTCCTGTGTGTTCCTCGTTTGCATCCTCAATTTGCCCATGCCTATACTTGGATGTACAGCCAATCTTGCGTCGTCCTGCCTCTATGTTGTGACTTGCCCATCCTGCAGTCCTCGAGCTCATCGCATCACTAACTCCTCTCGGCCATACCATCTGCTGTTGCTGCCGCCACTCCGATTGCGGCTGTCACCACTGATAGCAGCAGCAGCAGCAGCTGCTGCAAGGGGTGGCATATCAGTTGCAATGTAGAATGCACGCCAAGCAAAGTTGAAGAGAATCAATGAGGGTCATCTGCCATGGCACTTGGGTGGTTCTCAAGGGAAGGTTCTGGTTTGCTTGCTACAGGTGTTTGCAGGGACTCGAGTCAGGAGGAGCTCTTTGTATAGCAAAATCGCTTAGATGCGCGTACAATATTGATGTGCAGAAGCAGTCCCAGGATAGAATTTCCTTTTGTTGCCACGATTAGCTCTGGATTAGAAACTTGTAATGCATAGGTGTTTCGAAGTAGTTGGTATAAGTATTGTTAAAATTCAATCATTTTAATCTGTAGCGTGGTATTTGGTGACAAGCTGAAAACGTCCCATCAGAAACGGCTCATCGGGTTTTTTTTTTTTTTTTTTTTTTTTTTTTTTTTGAACTCCTACACTTCGATATTGTTTTCTCCCAGCAGACAGAGGAAGAAATGTAAAACTGCCAAAAAGACCCAAATGCAACACACATAACAACCCCCCTCAAGATACCCAATCGAAACGCCCAGTCAAGACACCCCATCCCGCACCCCATTTCGCCCCCCCCCAATCACAACTGTACATCCACCATGTACGGGGCCTCCACCCAGAGAGCCCCGCCTTCCACATCGACATCGTCCCTATCCCGGTCCACCAAATCTACGTTGATCCCCCCCATGGAAGACGCCGCTCGAAGCAGGATGACACGGGCTTGCGCCCGTTGTAACGCCACCCCGATGAGCGCCTTCAGGGACCCTAAAAGATAAGCCGAAAACACAGTGTCGTCTTCCCGACAAGCCCCCCGCGACACAGCTAACCCCACGTGCGCATCCCCCTGCTGACGAAGCCACCGCCGAAAACGACCGCCGAGACACCCCCACGTCTCTACTATCAGAGGGGTGAACTGCACGACCCGGTTGCGTGCGAGCAGAGGCACGTAATCACTCGTTTTGCGACGCTCCCACTCTCTTGCCGCGGGTCTGCCGGGTCAACATACGCTGTGCCACAAACACACCTCCCCACCACCTGCAGCTGCTGAATTGGGAGCCCGAGCCGTATAGCAGCAGCAATGCCCCACTCAGCCGCAGTGAATGTGAGATCTGAGTGAGCTGGAAACGCCGAAACCCATGCACCCGCCCCCGGGCCCTGAAGGGATGTGAAACGGGCCAGGGTAGCATCGTCACGAGCCGAGCTGCGCAGTGCTTGGAGCTCCTCTACAGCTAACTGCCGGTGCCGCGCCTGGAAGAGCCGAAGAGGAGGGGCCGCTACACACAGAGGAAAGCTCGGCATCTCCTGGCGGATAGTCGTTGGCAGCTGCTCAAGAGCCTTGACAAACCACGGGTCAAGAAACTCTGCCCCTGTCGAAGTGGTGAGGTACTCTGCAAACATCGCCTCCTCGTCCGCCACCCCTAACTGTGCAATGTCACGCGCGGCCTGCGCCCACCCACAAACGTAGGACAGTGGGCTCAAAGAGGCCGCCGCCCGGATCCCGAACCCTCCGAGTCGCACAGGGAGATGCAGCTGCATGCGTGCTCGCCTAGACCGGTCGGGGTCCTGCTCCCAAGTGCCAGGTGGGAAAAGCTGCCAGTGGTGTGGTGAACAGGGAGAAGGGAGTAAAAGGAGCAGGGGGGGCTGTGGGGGCAGGGGAAGCAGTGGAGAGAGTAGGAGGTGTAGGTAACGAGGAGGGAGGAGGAGGAGGAGGAGGAGGAGGAGGAGGAGGAGGAGGAGGAGGAGGAGGTGTTAGAATCTTAGGCAAGGTGGTTTGAACTATCGAGGAGTTTGGTACAAAAGTAAAACCTAAGGGGTTGTACCCCACAGTGAGTACCCCACTAAAGCCTACCTAAACTATAACATATAAACATATGTTTGACACACCCCCATAGGCAAAGTGGGGGAGAACAGAGGGTCACAAGGCCAGGCAGGAAGTGCAAAGCAAGCTCAGGGTGGATCACAACGTCACCACGCAGTCTGAGCACAAGCAAAAGGCCACAAGGCCAGTTCACATGCAGAGATATATATGTAACAAGAACAGCACAGTGATCTCTAGCTAGCAAGAGCAAGCATGCAGGTATATATATATAGATCACAGTACAAGCAGAGACTACAGCAAGTGTGGAAACGTAGGCACAAGGCCCAACAAAGTACAAAAGCGCTGATGGTCACCAGACGGAAGTGCCTTGGCGAATATATCAGCAGTGTTGGCCCGAGTGGCCACGTGAGCAAGGCGAAGCTGACCCCGCTGCTGCAACTCTTGAGCCAGGAAGTAACGCAGAGCGATGTGCTTCGTTTTGTGCTCCAGTCTGTGCTCCTGACACAAGGCAATGGCGGCCTTGTTGTCTACGTACAGAACTGGAGGAGAACGAGGCCGCTCTCCCAGGTCGGTCAGCAGGTAGGTGAGCCAGCGTAACTCCTGTGCAGCCATGGCTGTGGCGTAGATCTCAGCCTCACAACTGGAGCTGAGAACAGAAGACGAGCGTGTAGACCGCCAAGAAACAGAGCCAGAGCCAATGCTGAAGGTGTAACCCTGTGACGACCGCTGCGTAGCCTGGTCGTCAACCCAAGAAGCGTCTGAGTGGCCAGTAAGGACTACGTCGCTCCGTCCTCCAAGCACGAGCCCCATGCCCGATGTACTGCACAAGTAGCGTAGTACCCTCTTAGCAGCATCCATGTGCACCTTTCGGTGCCGACCAGGAGCCACGTAGCGAGCCAGAAGGCCAAGAGGGTACGCAAGTTCAGGACGAGTGCAGGTCATCAGGTACATGAGGCAGCCCACTAGCTCTGGGTAAGGACCACTCGGCTCTACGGACTCGTCCGAAGGTGGAGATGAGAGCGAGTGACCTGTAGCCAGAGGAGTGGCCTGTGCCGAGGACCAGGTGAAGCCGAAGCGCTGAAGGACCTGCTGCACCATGTGTGACTGAGTCAGTGTGATGGTGCGGCGTGCTCTGTCCCGGGTGATCCGCAAGCCAAGATAGCTTGTCAGCTCACCCAGGTCTGTGCACGTGTGTCTCTTCTGCAGCTCCGACTTCACCAGGGCGAGAGCCTCAGTGTCAGCAGTGGCAAAGACCAAGTCGTCGACGTACACGAGGATGTAGAACGGCGGCAGCGAAGTGTCGGTGCGCAGAAACAGCGACGGGTCAGCAGTCGAAGGAGCAAACCCAAGAGCCGCAAGTGTCGTCCTCAGTGTGTCGTGCCACTCACGTGGCGCCTGGCGGAGACCGTAGACCGGCCGCCGGAGGCTCCACTGGGTACCAGGAGGGAACGACCCAGTGAAGCCAGGTGGGCGGCGCAGCCAGATCTCCTCGTGCAGGCTGCCCTGTAGGAAAGCAGTGCTGAAGTCAAGACAGTGGAGCTCGTAGTCACGCTGAGCGGCGACGTGCAGCAGAACCCGAAGAGTGGTCATCTTCGGGGTGGGGGAGAAAGTCTGGAAGAAGTCAACTCCCTCTCGCTGACTGAAGCCTCCAGCAACGTAACGAGCCTTGAAGACAGGCGGAGAACCCGGCGGCCGCTTCACCCTGAAAATCCACATGCCACTGACGATGTTCGCCCCAGGAGGGGGAACCTCGTCGACGTAGGTGCCTGTGGACTTCCAGGATGCCATCTCTGCGTCCATGGCTGTCTGCCACTGAGAGGAGTACTCACCCGCGATCGCCTCAGCGTAAGAGCGCGGGGTCGGGATGTCTGGTGCATCCGGGTCTCCCTCAGGGGCAAGCAGCATGGCCACGAGATGAGGCGCAGTGGCGGCAAGACACTCAAGGTCCTCCTGCCTGTCCTCAAGGACGTCCGTGCCAAGAGCACACTCACCCCCGACGGACGGAGGACAGACAGACTCAGACTCAGCAACAAGACTAGCAGCGTAGTTTAGACGACAGGCAGCAGCAAAGTCAACCAGCTCAGCGACAAAGGCAGACGCAGCAGTAGACTCAAACGACGGTTCAGTGACAACAGTGGCTAGCAGACGCGTGACAGTAGGGTGCTCAGCACAAAACCGGTCAGACTCAGGGTCCGCAACGACAGGCAGAGAAGACGCAGGAGGAGACGGCAGAGGAACACGCTGCGGAGGAGAGGAAGGACGACGGACTACGAGGTGGGTGTCGGGGACAGCCGGCTGACGCAGACGAGGAACACGACAACCGGAACGACCAGAACAGACAGGCGAGACAGGACGCGACGCAGGCTCACAACGCACAGTAAGACCTCCTGGCTGCTCAGTGTAAGGAGAAGGAGCAGGCAGAGGTGAGCCAGGCTGTAACGGAAGACCAGTAGACGACGGGAGGCTAAGAACCTGGCGAAGTACGGAGTCAGGCGGTTACAGAGACGACGGAGTCGGTGGAGCAAAGAACAGGCGCGGCTGTGCAGTGCCACCAGTACCAGCAGCACCAGCACCCTCAGCAGCTCCAGCACCTCCAGCAGCTCCAGTACCCTCAGCAGCTCCAGTACCTCCAGCAGCTGCAGCACCCTCAGCAGCTCCAGTACCCTCAGCAGCTCCAGTACCTCCAGCAGCTGCAGCACCCTCAGCAGCTCCAGTACCCTCAGCAGCTCCAGCACCTCCAGCAGCTCCAGCACCCTCAACAGCCCCAGCACCTCCAGCAGCTCCAGTACCCTCAGCAGCACCCCCAGAACCGGCACCTCCAGTTCCAGGGTCTCCAGCCTCCGTGTCTCCAGCAACAGCACCCCCAGACCCAGGGTCTCCAGCAGTAGCACTCTCAGGCTCAGCAGTACCTCCAGCCCCAGCAGCTCCAGCACCTCCAGTACGAGCACCTCCGGGACCAGCACCACTCCCAGCTCCAGTGGCGTCAGCAGAAGTACCTCCAGCGGCAGAGCCCCGAGCTCCAGAAGCACGACCCTGACGGCGACCGTACCAGTCGTGCAGCTGCTGTGAGGTGAGAGGCACACGCGTACGAAGGCGGCTACTCCAAGGAGACCGCGCAGGAGCAGACTCAGAACCCTCAGGCGTCGCACCCCCAGACTCAGCACCCCCAGGCTCAGGACCTCCAGGCTCCTCACGCTCAGGCTCAGCGCCCCGAGACTCCGCACCCCCCGGCTCAGCACCCTCAAGCTCCGCACCCCCAAGCTCCGCACCCCCAGGCTCAGCACCCCCAAGCTCCGCACCCCCAGGCTCAGCACCCCCAGGCTCCGCACCCCCAGGCCCAGCACCCCCAAAGACAGCACCACCCCCAGCAGGACCTGAGTCACCAGTTACCTCAACAGGCGCAGGCACGGGAGGGTCTACCTGAGAAACACCTGAAGGAGCAGGACCTGGCGCGGGGAGGGGGTCTACCTGGGGAGGACCTGGGGCGAGAAAGAGCGGCGGGGGGGGGCGAGGGGCAGTGCGGTAGGGAAAGAGACGGTAAAAGGGGACGGACTCGTCAAAGGTGACGTCCTGAGATGGAAAGACACGACGCGATGCTGGGTCGTAAAACTGCCAGCCAGGCGCGTCAGGGAAAAAGCCAAGGAAGACGCAGGGAATGGCGCGAGCGGAGAGTTTGTCCGCGGTGGTATCGCGGACAAAGGCACGAGCACCCCAGACCCGGAAACGCGACGCATCGCCAACCTTCCCCGTCCACAGCAGTGTGGGCGAGGTCTCCGGCAAGGAGACACGGGGCCAGAGGTTGAGCTGATGCGCGGCGTACCGGACCGCAAACGGCCACAGAAAATGGGGGGCAGCCGCATGGATCATGGAGGTACGAGCGACCTCCATGACTAAGCCAATGCGGCGCTCAGCAACCCCATTCTGCTGCGGAGAGGCCGGAAGCGTGAACGTCTGGCGGATGCCGTGCTCCGCACAGAAGGCTGCCAAGAGGTCTGAGGAGAACTCACCACCTCTGTCAGAGTGCAGACGCAGGACAGGAAAGTCCGACTGGAACCGCTCGCGGAGCTGGAGACGAACAGCGCGGATCCAGGGGACCAAAACATCAGGGACCTCCCCCTTGCTGCGCAAGGGGAAGACCGTGGTGTAACGCGTGTAGTCGTCGACGACCAGCAGGAAGTACCGCTCGTGGCCCTGTCCACGGACGCGGGCTGGGCCCCACACGTCCATGTGGAGGGTCTGCAGGGGAGCCTCTGTGGGAGGAAACGAGGAGGAGTGAGGAGCGGCGCGCTGCCGCCCCTCGACGCAAGGAATGCAGGGCGGCGCAGGCGAGGGAGGGAGGGCAGGCAGAGACTCAGGAAGGCCAGAGACCAGGTAGCGAGAGTGCATGCTACGAAGGCGAGGCAGGGAGGGGTGACCAAGGCGGTGGTGCCACAGAAGAGTGTCGTGCGACAGGCGGCGACACTCATACTGGGTAGCTACCTGAGCAGACGCGTACAGCTGGGGGGAAAAGGGGGTGTAGCGTGACGCAGTGGTGAGGGTGTACAGACTAGACCCAGGCGCACGTGTGAACGTCGCCAGGTGACGGCCGGTCCGGGAGCACGTGCAGATCGCCACACGCTGTCCTCCAGGAGTAAAGGTGTCAACCCAGTGATCCTGAAGAACGGCGTTGCTCACCAAGTTCGTAGAGAACGAGGGGAGGTGGAGACCAGACAGCTCACCAGACGGGACCGCCGGACACGGAAGCACAGTGGAAGATCGTGCAAGCACTGGGCCCCCAGAGGGGTCAGCCAGCGAGACAGGAACAGGTGCAGGGAGGGGAGTGACTGTGGTGCTGTCGCGAAAGAAACAGCGGGAAGCACCAGAGTCAAGTGTGAAGGTGTGCAAGGCCTGTGCGGACGCAGTACCAGGGGGAGCAGACTCACAAGCACCTAGTGCCACAGGCGCTATACCTGGGGCTATACCTGGGTCAGGCGGCACACACAAGTAGCAGTCACCCTCAGCACTAACAGTCATTGCATACATGGCAGCAAGAATAGCCTCATAGTCAAGATCAAAGATAGGTACATCACGCCTAAGCAGGTCTGCCCAGTTGGGGAACTCAGTAGCATCAGGAAACTTGGCGCGCCAGGCGTCGCTAAGCCGAGCGAAGCAGCGCTGCTCAGTGTGAAACCCTGTGCACTGACGACCAGTGCGGGGACCTGTGCGAATCATATAGGGGCAGCGACCAGGACCCCCAGAAGCCCCACGCCCGGCATACCAGTCAAGAAGCTGCTGGGAAGTGGGGGTCTGGCGCTGACGCTGCTGCTGCTGCTGCTGCTGCTGCTGCTGCGACTGCTGCTGGCCCTGACCACCACTGCCACCACCGCTCCCTCCTCCCCCACCGCCGCTGCTGCCACCTCCACCGCTCCCAGTGCCTCCGCTGCCCCCACCACCACCTCCACCACCTCCACCCCCACGACCGCCTCCACCACCTCCACCTCCCCCGCCGCCACCTCCACCGCCACCTCCACCGCCACCCCAACCTCCCCTGCCACCCTTGCCGCCCCTGCCGCTGCGACGCTTCCCACTAGGAGCGGAAGCAGCCCCGACCTCCTCAGCACCAAGGTAGTCGTGAGCAGCAGCTGCGGAGGCGTAGGAGGGGGTGAGAGGGGAGGGGGAGCACCCCTCAAAGAGGGGAGAGCGAGGAGTGTGTCAGAAGAATAGCGAGAGTAAGGAGCCATAGCTAGGGTTTACCTAGCTAGGCAAGCGAGAATTAGGCAAAGGAGGGTTTGAACTAGAAAGGAGAGGGATACAAATAGCAAGCCCACAAGGGTTATACTCACTAGTGAGTACCCCACTACAGACTAGACAAGCATTATATTCTGACACACCCCCATAGTCAAAGTGGGGTATAATCAGCAGAGCAAGCAGTCATAGAGCAGGTTCACAATTGCAAGCAAAGCTAGAGGCATTTACAAAGGACAAGTGAGGAGGAGGAGGCGGGACTGTAAGAGGAGAGGAGATAGGAGGTGACGGCTGAAGCTGCAGACACACGGGCAATAGGAGCGGCTGGCACAGTGACTACTGGGACAGCGCCCCGGACTACTGGAGTAACTGGCTCGGCGGCTACGAAGAGCGGCAGGAGCAACGGACCCACGGGCGACAGGCGCAGCAGACTCTCTGGGCTACCAGGACAGCGCCCCGGACTACAGGTGCTGCGGACGACAAGACGGCAGCCTCCGCTCAACCTCCCCCAACTGTCCCACCCCTCTTTCACACACCCCCTGCTGAAACCCTAGCTCCACTCCCACGGCACCCCCCTTAAACCCTAAACCCTCGGCTCCCACACACCCACCCCCCTCAGCGGCAGCTGCAGCAGTGGGAGACGGAGGAGGAGGAGGAGCTGCAGGTTACCCACACCGGTCACCCCCATGCCCGCCACCCCCAAACCCTAACGCAGGCAGGAGCGCGGGAAGCAGCAGGGGCGGTTCACGGAGGGAAAGGGAGGCGGCGGGGGGGTCTCCTGGGCGCCACGAAGGAGCAGGGCGCGGGCCCCCTGAGGGCGCCACGGCGGGTGACGGGAGGGGGGCCGCGCACGGGCCTCCGAGGGCGGCTCGACGGGCGACGGGAGGGGCCGCGCGCGGGCCCCCAAGGCGCCGCGACGAGGCGACGGGAGGGGGCGACGCGCGGGCCCCCAAGGCGCCGCGACGAGGCGACGGGAGGGGGCGACGCGCGGGCCCCCAAGGTGCCGCAACGAGGCGACGGGAGGGGGGGACGCGCGGGCCCCTAAGGCGCCGCGACGAGGCGACGGGAGGGGCCGGCGCACGGGCCCCCAGGGCGCCGCGACGAGGCGACGGGAGGAGGGCGACGCGCGGGCCCCCAGGGCGCCGCGACGGGCGACGGGGGGCAGCGCGCTGGTCCCCGGGGGCGACGCGAGGGTCGACGGGGGGGCGCGCCATGCAGAAAACCGCCGCGCGCCCCGGGGCACACGGCGGGCAGAAAACCGCCATGCGCCCCGAGCGCGTGGCGGGAAGAAAAAAGCGTCGCGCGCCACGGGGCGCGCGACAGACAGGAAGGCAGCGGAAGCAAGTGGGGCCCACAGGCTAGGACTTAACAGTCTCTGATTCCATGTCAGAAGAATAGCGAGAGTAAGGAGCCATAGCTAGGGTTTACCTAGCTAGGCAAGCGAGAATTAGGCAAAGGAGGGTTTGAACTAGAAAGGAGAGGGATACAAATAGCAAGCCCACAAGGGTTATACTCACTAGTGAGTACCCCACTACAGACTAGACAAGCATTATATTCTGACAGAGTGCCACGAGCAGCACCTACAGCGAGGATGTTCTTCTCTGCTGCAAGGAGGTGCTTCTCGAAGTCGTCGACAGTGAGAGTGGGGGGGTCTAGCGCTAGGAAGTGGTCCCTGATTGAGCTAAGAGTGTCAGGGAGGCGGGTAACGAGGAAATAGAGAGTGAAGTACATCGGGGGGGGGGGTTGCGGCGCAGAACTCGGTTGAAAGGGCGGCACGAAAGCGAGTGTCAGTAGCGCGCAGGTGGGAAATGAGGTCCTCAGCAGTGGTGAACGAGGAAAGGTCGGGGAACAGGTAGGGTAGCATGAGTCGACCTATGGCTGCAGTGGCCGGGGAGGAGTAGCGCGCAACTACAGCGTCGTACAGCGTCTTAGCAGTTTTGTGCTGGCTGAAATGCGCGCGCTCAGGAATCGGCAGATGGTTCCTAATAGCTAGGCGTGCAGCAGCATCGCGAGTCTGCCACTGTGAGCGTTCGAGAGCAGGAGCATCGGCAGCAGGAGCAACGGCAGTGCCAGACACGTAATCGAACAGTGAAACACCCTCTTTGGCATCAGTCAGAAGGAACAGTTGCAAGTCGTCGAGCCATACAGCGAACTCTATGGGGCGACCGTCAGGCTCGAACGCTATAACATTAGGCTCGTCATAACGGCAGCAGGCAAAGGCAGCAGGAAGCAGGCAGGCAGTAGACCGCAGGCTAAGACAGAGGCAGTAGGCAGCAGGCAACACAGGCAACGTGCAGGGCAGTAGCTTGCTGCACTCGAGCTCCTAAGGTGGCGCTCTAGACAGTAGCAGGCCGCGCACTTCTAAGGCAGCGGGCTCGGCAGCAGTGAGCCGCACAGGCAGGTACACGAGTAGGGCACGCGCGGCTGCTGGCTGCGTGCGGCTGAGGGCTGCGCGCGGCTCCTGGCTGCGCGTGGCGACTTGCTGCGCGTGGCTCCTGGCTGCGCGTGGCGACGGGCTGCGCGCGGCTCCTGGCTGCGCGTGGCGACGGGCAGCGCGCGCGGCTGCGGGCTGCGTGCGGCGACGAGCTGCGCGGGCGTGGCCTAAGCAGGCTGCGCGCGGGCGGCGTAAGGGGCGCACGGGCGGGGCCGAAACGGGCTGCGCGGGCGGGGCCTAAACGAGTCGCGCGGGCTGCTTAAGAGGCGCGCGCGGGAAAAAAAAAGAGGGCCACGCGCGTGCAGCCGAGGCGCGCGCGGGCACTAGGCAAGGCAGGTACGTTTTAGTGAGGTGAAATAGTGAACGGTGGGCCCTAATCCTAGGTCCTAAGGACCTATGCTCTAGATGCCATGTTAGAATCTTAGGCAAGGTGGTTTGAACTATCGAGGAGTTTGGTACAAAAGTAAAACCTAAGGGGTTGTACCCCACAGTGAGTACCCCACTAAAGCCTACCTAAACTATAACATATAAACATATGTTTGACAGGAGGAGGAAGAGGAGGGGGGGGAGGAGGGAGGGGAGGAGGGGGAGGAGGGGGAGGAGGAAAGGGAGGAGGCCATAAGCAGTCGCACTCGCGTTCAGGATCCCTCATAGAAGGGGTTCGCAACTGGGGAAGGTCTAAGGTGAGCATGCGAGGGAGTTTTGACCCTCCTTGCAATCCCCAGTTTGTTTTTCTTTGATTTGAATCCCTGATGTGCGCGCGCCTCCTAATGTTTGTGTTCTGACTGATTCTCTTCCCTCCAAACAAGGCTCCTGTGTGTTCCTCGTTTGCATCCTCAATTTGCCCATGCCTATACTTGGATGTACAGCCAATCTTGCGTCGTCCTGCCTCTATGTTGTGACTTGCCCATCCTGCAGTCCTCGAGCTCATCGCATCACTAACTCCTCTCGGCCATACCATCTGCTGTTGCTGCCGCCACTCCGATTGCGGCTGTCACCACTGATAGCAGCAGCAGCAGCAGCTACCGCAAGGGGTGGCATATCAGTTGCAATGTAGAATGCACGCCAAGCAAAGTTGAAGAGAATCAATGAGGGCCATCTGCCACGGCACTTGGGTGGTTCTCAAGGGAAGGTTCTGGTTTGCTTGTTACAGGTGTTTGCAGGGACTCGAGTCAGGAGGAGCTCTTTGTATAGCAAAATCGCTTAGATGCGCGTACAATATTGATGTGCAGAAGCAGTCCCAGGATAGAATTTCCTTTTGTTGCCACGATTAGCTCTGGATTAGAAACTTGTAATGCATAGGTGTTTCGAAGTAGTTGGTATAAGTATTGTTAAAATTCAATCATTTTAATCTGTAGCGTGGTATTTGGTGACAAGCTGAAAACATCCCATCAGAAACGGCTCATCGGTTGGTTGTTGACAGCACCTGAAAGTACAGTAGTGCTATGGTAGAGAACGTGGGGATTTGCGCCATTCGTTCTAGTCTCAATACTCGATATCAGAACCTTTCGTGCAAGAACACATGTGCTGGCCGAAAGCATTGCTACTGGTGAAGACTTTTCTGGGTCACCGCCAAAACTAACGATCAAGCCCCATCACACCTTTTGCTGACGTGGGTGAGCTCGCTTTCTGCCAGCAAGGCCCAGCCAAGTCATCGAGCCAGCGCAGCGTTGACAATACATACGCGGCGCGCGGAGCCGACGGTCGCGAACTGATGGAATGTTCGCCCCGGCTCGTTGCATAATGCTGGTGGCGGCGATCGGGCAGCAAAGATTGCAAGCGGGGCAGGGTGGGACAGTGCCACTTTGGGTGCTGGTATGGTTGATATGGTTTGATGTGGTTTAGTCGGGTGCTGTCGTTTCACCAAAAGGATTTCGACCCCATTCGGCTCGAGAAGTGAACCTGTATCAAGTGGAATGACGCAGTAGTGTACTCCACACGCGTGGGCATCTGGGAATCTGCAAGGCGATGGCTGGCTGAGTGGGTATCTGCACTGCATGCACCCCTTCCTTCTCCCCTCAATCCACGCATCCATCCATCCACCCGCCCATCCACCCAACCACCGGTTTCCCCTCCCATACCATGCCATACATGCCATGCGGCATAACATCCCCATTTCCATTCCCTCCCCAATCACACCTCCTCCTTGTTGCCCACCGCAATACAGTACACCTCGAAGCCTCCAATAGCTGAGCACTGCTTGCGGTGCACGTCAACTCACCTCACCTTCCGCCCCTCTTGCCTCGCCTCGCCACGCCCCCAACACAAACAACTCACCCAACCAACCTGTCATCCGCCTCCTCTCGCACTTACCATCTGCGCCACAAGCCGCACGCGAAGGATCGTCTCGACTCGTTTCGCCTGACGGGAAAACCAGTTTCTCGCGCTCGCGTTAGTTGGTGGCTGGCAGGCAACGTTGCGCGCAGCGCGCAGGGGTGAGGGGGAATCAGCCCCAAATCTCCGCCCTTCGCGCCCCACCGTGGGCAGACCTGGAACGACACATTTTTATCGCCTCAAAACGCTATTCTTCCTCCACATTCCTCACACACGCACTGTGAAACAGCCCCTTTCATCAGTCAAATTATCAATCTCGAATTGACCAGCTCACTCCAGTGCGTGTTTCCCGCAAGCCCTCTAAGGAGGATTCGCCTAGCGTCCACTATACCTCGCGAGTCACGCCAATACAACAGCCGCTCAGTCTTCATCACGCCACTTTATCCACCCAGCTCAAAAATACCTCCTGTCACACGTGATCATTTTGTCGACTCAGAAGCTTCTTGCCGCAACTTCTTTGCGCCGTCGATTTAGACTTTCACCTGGGTCGTTTCGTTTCCATCCGTACGATGGCATCGGACTCCGTCCATCGCGACACGGGGATGATCGAGCTGGACCTGCCTCTCCCCGACGTCATCACCGCGACGGATGCGGCGGGAACTTCGGCGATATCTACGCTTGTCGCAGGCCCAGGGAGCGTCAAACCCGTCTCCGCCGCCGAAGAAGCAGCAGCAGCAGCAGCCGGCATGTTTCTTGCCAATACCCCTGGCGTTGTCACTGCGTGCGGCGTGCATGTGTGCGCGTGCTCGGACTACAAGGAGGCCATTTACGACCTCGCGAATGCGAGCTGGAGGCAGCTCGGGGACGTTTGTGTCATGAACAACAATCCCCGCAACTCTGGCAATTCCATCCCTGCGCGCTCCCACACTCTGCTCGAGAAGCGTGCCGATGATCCCGAGCTTCTCCTTTCGGCTGAAACTGCTGAGCAGGTCAACCAGCAGCACCCGCCCCAGCAGCAGGAGGAGCCGGCGCAGGAGGAGTTTTCGTTTTTCCAGTTTCCCGTCGTGCCCCAGCGCACCATGTCCCTCCCGCTTGTGGATCGTCCCCGCCTCGGGGAAGCCTCGCCCTTGGGAAACGACGGCTGGGCCGTGACGGGCGTTGCGGGAGCTGTGCCCGACTGGCGCGACATGTCGGCTGCGGAGGAGGTGCGGTGCGCCGCGATGCGCGAGCAGGGGTACTGTCTGTTCGCCAGGGGCGGCGGCGTGTGCTCCCCTGGCGGCCTTGGCGGGTTCTCCGTACCCGTGCAGTGATTGGCGCCCGTCTCTGACCCAGGCTGCTGCGATTGTGCTGAAAAGAAGAAACAAACGGACGGCTCTCTGCAGGGTTTTGTACATTGGATTCGGTGTCACACTCGGAAACACGGTGTTGGGACCAGCTGCGCTCGGGTGTGTGATGATGGCTACAGCACTCTGCGGGGGCGAGGCAGAGACACGATGCGGAGATTAAGGAGCAGGGTGACAACGGAGTCTGCAAGAGAAGCACGAGGGAAATTCGACAACAGCGGTTTGAGCGATTTGTGAGAGTGGGGATTCCAGACGGATGGAGGCGAGTGGGGATTCAGTCAGGGGAGTTCTCAGCCCTTTCCACGTTTACATTTTTGTACAGGAGCAAGTTTCTCACCACACTGTGCATGGCTACTTATGGCCGACTTCTGGTGGGGGGAGATAGCTGGTAGGGTTTTTTAGCTTGTACATAGCTGTCATGCTTGTTTTGAGGGTGTCCTTTCTATGGTGGCTGTGCTATGTACATGTTTAGCCATAGTGAGCTTCTGTATTATAATTTACTGCTGATGTTACCATGTTGAGCCAGTGGAGTATGCTGAACGAAGTACTAGTGCTCTCCCATCCTTGCAGCTTCAGATATACCGTATTACTTCAGTCAGACAAGGGATATAATACCAGATATATTACACAAGCTCTCTCTGTTTTAACTGACAAGGTTTACTGTATAAGTATGTTACGATTTGTGTACATTCAGGTTTCAGGGAGCAAGCAATTCCAAGCCTGCGAGCTGCACTCCACATTCGGACTTCACGAGTTTGCCAACGTCACCAGAACGCCCGCGTGACTAGGAGCTGCGTCTTGCCAAGTTTGCCACATCACGATCCACGGCCTCTTCTGTGCCCAGACTTCACAGAACTCAAGAGATCGCATCTGAGGCGTTGAGAAGAATCACCAAACATCTGTTTTGAGTGAAAGTTGTTGAAGAGCTGGACACGTCAAGGGAGGCTGGAAAAGTCCCGTCCTGGCGTGTCACTTGTTTACCGTGGAATGAGGAGGAAGCGGTTGGAAAATCGGGGTGCGTTTCAGACCGCTTCAAGCCCCATTATGTAAAGACTACCGCATTTTCGAAGTTCTAGCACGATTTCGCGGTTTCACGAATCGACCCCCTATCCCAAACAGCTTCGGGATTCAACAAGGAGTGGCACGAAAGGTGGTTCCCGAGTCGACACTCCATCCCAGATTTGTAAACGCGTCCTGAAGACGTGCTTTCCCATTTTCCCGACTGCTCACATCCCTTCCACCACATCACACTTGCACAGCATTTTTTTCGTTCCATATCACATTTGCTGCATCACAAGCACAACAAGCACCACCAGCACAAGCTTCAGCCTGCCTTCAGGACGCTGTGTCACCTCCTCTCCTGCGTCGGTTCGAGGCGAGGCTTGCAGCGTCGAGATCATAGACTTGTTTCGGCGAGCTTGCTTCTGCTCTCGCCGGTTTTCGTGGTGCGTGTTCGCTCGTGCTTGCCGACTCGGAGTAGCTATCCTCTTGCATCCCACGTGCCGCGTTTGGCGGAAACTATCACATAGCTTGCAGAGGCGACGCGTACGTCCCGCGAAATCCGCGAATCCCGCTACTCCACGTCGTTTCACAGTCGTCCCGTCTCTGGTCGCATGGCGGCCGTGCGAAGAACCGCAGTCGCTGCGACGCGACTGCTGGACTGCGTCGCCGCAGTCGCCGCATCTGGGCGGCACCACATGATTGCGGTGGATTTTTCTTCCCAATCCATCCCCGATAAACGCATGCCACGGGAATACCACACCGCGCCTATATCCTCTCCAAGTAACCTCATCCGTTGCTCCTCCTCGTCCGTCGCGTCTTATTCTTCGCCGCACAACGCGCCATGCTTTTCCGAGTCGCAGTCGACTCGGAGAAACCACCCTGCTGGTTTACTTCACGGCGCACTCTTCCGCGGAACAGGATACGCGCGCCGATTCCATCCCCCACTACCCGCCGCTATTTCCCCCATCTCCGCGCGCGGAATCGCTGGAAGCGCTACTAGTGGCGCGGAGCCTGGCGGAGGCGCGGAGGACTGCGGGGGCGGGCACGCGATTTTGGAGCTGAAGCTGGCGCAGACCGGCGAGGGGATTGCGGAGTGCGAGTTGCTGCAGTGGTTCGTGGAAGAGGTGAGCGGTGGGGCAACGCGGGGCGAGACGGGGAGGGCCGGGAGGGCGGGGGATGACGGGAGGTGAGGGGGGGTGAGGGGAGGGACGGGGAGGGTGCGTGAGGGTGGGCGACTGGATATTACTTCTCACTCGCGAAACTTTATGCATCCTAGAAATATTCACTCAGGATCCCGACAACCTCGCGCGTTTCTGTCGCCCCCTCATGTTCTCCTCCCCCAAATCTCCCCCTCTTCTTCCCCCTTCCTTTCACCTTCCCTCCCTACCCGCCCGCTCCTCCCGCTCCCCCCACCCCCCACTCTCCTCCGCGCGAGCGCAGGGCGAGGAGGTGCGCGCGTTCCAGCGCGTGTGCCAGGTGCAGAGCGACAAGGCTACGGTGGACATCACGAGCCGCTTCCACGGCCGCATCCTGCGCACGCACTTCATGCCGGGGGACGTCGTCAAGGTGCGCTCCGCCACGCGCGGGGGAGAAAAGGATGAGGGGGAGGAGGATGTGGGGGAGGATGGGAAGGTGCAGGGAAGTGTTTTTGACGCGGGTGGCAGGGGGGGTGTTTGAAGGGAAGGGGATGGTGGAGCGGATGAGGTGCTGAACAATGCTTCGAGGTTTTTTCTTTCTTTCTTTCTTGTTTCTTCTTTTTGTTTATCTGATGTCACAACTTCCTTTGTGTCACGACTCTCTCTCTCTCTCCATCCATCCATCCATTGCACCATGACAGGTTGGAGAGACGTTAGCGGACATCCTTCCTCCCGGCGCAGGCGAACCTGTAGCCACGTCAGCACCGCCACCTCACGACACGTCATCAGAGCCACAATCATCGTCAGCCTCCTCCACCTCTTCTTCTTCCACCACATCGCAATCTCACTCCGATCAAAGCCACGAAGTGCTGGCAGTGCCAGCGGTGCGCCACCTGGCGAGGACGCACGGGATCAACCTGGCTGACGTGGAGGGCACGGGCCGGGACGGGCGCGTGACTAAAGAGGATGTGCTTGCATACGTGCAGTCACGGCAAGGCGTGGAGGAGGAGATGAGGATGGAAGAACATGTGCTGGAAGGACCAGAACCAGCCATGGCTGAACCAGGGGGGCTAGGAGCAGCAGCAGCAGGAGGAGGAGGAGGAGGAGCAGGAGGAAAGGGAGGAGTGCTGGTTGGAGGGGGGGTGGAGGCTGGGGCAGGAGAGGCGGTGGGGCGGATGGGTGTTGCTGCTGCTGCTGTTGGTGTGCAAGGAGAGGGTGTGGGCGCGGGTGCGTGTGCGAGAGCACGCGTTGAAGACTCTAACGACATCCTGCTGCCAATGCGGTGAGATGGTCGGGGCGTGTGGTGACGTAGATGTATTGAAAAAAGCATGGAAGGAATGGGATTAACAGACTAAATACTGTGTTAGTGGGCAATACATGGCACTGCGTGCATTCCAGTGGGAAGCCACAATCGGTCCAACGTCAACACCACACATACTCGAGAAAGCATTAAATCCCTCTGCGAAATGTCTCTATCGCCCACGCTCCGCTCCTACCCACTCGCTGGACTCTCCGCTCTTCCCCCATGCGCCCCCGCCTCCCTGCCTCATTGCACCTCCTGATCCTCCCCCTCAACGTGATAACGCGTTTTGACCCGTTCCAATACTCCCCTGCTCAGCTTCGCCTCCTCATCTCCCTCATATCCTCATCTTTCCACCACCCCATCTTCCAATCCCCCCCATGCAGAGGGTACCGGAGGGCCATGGCGAGGGCAATGGCAGCAGCGCTGGCAGTGCCGCACTTCACCTTCATGGACGAGGTCGCCATGGATGCTGCTCTCTCCCTGCGCTCCCAGCTCAACTCCGCCTCCTCCTCTGCTGCTGCCTCTGCCGCTGCTGCTGCTGCTGCCAGTGCCGGTGGTGGTGGTTCTGCTGCTAAGCCTGCTGCAGCTGACAAGGCAGGAGGAGCGGCGGCGGTGCGGTTGACGCATCTGCCGATTCTGGTGAAGGCTCTGTCGGTAGCGCTGCACGACTACCCCACGCTCAACAGCACTCTCGATGACGCTTCCATGAACCACCTCCGCTGCAAACGTAAGACGCCCCTGCTGCTGCTGCTGCTGCTGCTGGCACTGACGCTACCCCACATCCAGCTGTTAACGCTTTTGCTTCCAGGGCTGTTCGACCTAAGTTTTAACATCTTTTGATGCCTATGTTTCGCCCTTGTCATCCCTCCCCACACATCCTCCCACGTGTGAGCATGCAGGAGCGCACAACATTGGAATTGCCATGGCAACGCCATCAGGCCTCGTGGTTCCCAATGTCAAGAACTGCCAGAGCAAGTCCATTCCCCAGGTAGGTATACCGCCGCCCATTTTTCAAGAGCTCTAACTTTTTTCTGCAAGTATGTTTTACGCACGCTAGTTGACGCCATTCCAAGCTGCGAACGGTATTTCTAACGTCTAAGCCCTTTTGACTTCGGCCCACTTGCCTCCCATTCCTTAACGTCTTCCGGCGCCTCCTCCACCAATCAGATCGCAGAGGACATTGCCCGACTGCGCCGCCTGGCGCTGCTGAACCAGCTGCCCAATGAGGACGTGACAGGTGGCACCATCTCCATCTCCAACATCGGCAGCATCGGTGGCACGTACGCCACGCCCCTGGTGCATCTGCCAGAGGTGGCCATAGTGGCGCTGGGCCGTGTGCACACCGTGCCCCGCTTCGATTCCTGTGGGAACGTGGTTCCGGTGGCATTCATGAATGTACGTGGGGCGGTGTGGTGGGGTGGGGTGTGGTGGGGTGAGGTGGGGTGGGGTGGGGTGCCATGAATGGCGCAATCATCGACGCCGCTGGTTCATCTGCCAGAGGTGGCTATCGTGGCTCAGGGCCGCGTGCACACCGTGCCTCGATTCGATGCCCATGGGAACGTGGTGCCTGTGGCACTCATGAATGTACGTGGTGTGGTGCAATGGGATGGGTGCGGTGGGGGGGGGGGGGGGGGGGGGTTGGGGTGTGGTGTGGTGGCATGGGTGGCGTAGTGGTGCGGTGGAGTGATCAAGTGTGGGTGTGTGGTTGTAAACACAGGGCGAGGCTTGGCATGGCGTGGCATCCTCTAACAGACATTTGGTCTTCACCTACCGACAATGTCTCCAACCCCTTCCCCTCCTGTGTGTCCCTTGTGTATCTTTCTTTCACATCGCCCAATACTCTTCTGAACCCCATCTGTGTAAGCCATGCCATGACGGACTGCCCGTCTTGCTGTGGTCCCCTTGCCCCAACCCTCTGAGATTCTTCCACCCACTGTGACCTTCACTCAACTGACACCCCCCCTGCCCCTGCACCCCTCTGCAACCCTGTCACCCCACTGACACCCCTGCGCCGCCCCCCACAGGTGAGCTGGTCAGCGGACCATCGGGTTATTGACGGTGCCACGCTAGCTGCCTTCTCCTCGCACTGGAAGTCCTTTATTGAGTGCCCCACCAACCTGCTGCTGCACCTCATGTAGACTGTAGATGGAGAGCGTACATGGCAAGTCTTAATGGGGCTGTATATAGGCTGTGCTTGTGGCGCTATTTCTGAGCTTGCACTGTGTGTAGGTATGTGTACAGTCTTTTTTCCTGTAAATATTTGTCATTTCTTTTTGCTTTCAAGCCTCATATGGATGGTGGTAAAACCTCGAATGCACCATAGTATCCCCGCCCTTGGCCATCTTCGGATAGGTATGTGCTCCATCATTGATTCACTGTCAGGCTGTCGTGCAAAGAATACGAGCAATAAAGCAATCAAGCTAACAAGCAAGCAAGGTTTTCACGGCGCACAAGTCAAGCAGCCATAACTCCCTCCCAGCAAGCCACTAGGACGGGCAAGGCAGGCGAATACGTAAGACCACAGCCCGGCAGCAGACAACCTAAGCCAAGTTAACCAAGCCACACAAATACGGTAACATATACGGTACCATCAAATACGGTAGTGGGGTGGGGACCTAGCATTACTCTGTAATGAAGAGTGACGACGCCACCAAACACCGATCACTGGGCAGTAGACAATGGAGCACATCGATACCGTTGCTGCCTGCCATGTTGACAAACGGGGGGACCGTTGGTCCTTCGCTGAATACCCACCCACAGTGCAACCATAACTGCCCCCCACCAACCTGGACTCACAAAGTTAGCGAACAACGGAATCTGTGAACTAGGGAAACAAGGGATACAAATAGCAACCCTAAAAGTGTTGTACTCCCTAGAGTGCTACTCACTGTAGCCTAAGAACCTATAATAACATTTGACACACCCCCATAGGCTAAGTGAGGGGCATCAAAGCAAGCAGGGTGAACAAACGGTCACAAGACCAGTCAATGCAAGAAGCAAAGCAAGCTCAGGGTGGATCTCAAGGACACCACACAAATTCCGAGCACAAGCAAGCGGCCACAAGGCCAGTTCAAGAGTTCACTAGGATATATATAGCAAAGCACAACAAGCAGAGCAAACAGCAAGTCTACAGCAACCGAGGGCCTACCTCAACAAGCCCCAACTGCACACAGAACCTGTGGTGGTCACCAAGCGCTAGGGCCTTGGTGAAGACGTCTGCAGTGTTGGCCTCTGAGGCCACAAAGTCCAGGCGTGCCTGGCCGCGTCGCTGCAGCTCTCGCAGAAGGAAGTACCTCACGTCAATATGCTTCACTCTGCTCTCCAGTCGAGGCTCTCGACAGAGGAGGATCATGGCCTTGTTGTCAGCGTACAAGGTCGGTGCAGAGCGAGGCCGCTCACCAAGGTCGGTGAGCAAGAAGGTCAACCAGCGAAGCTCCTGTGCCGCCATGGCACCAGCGTAGATCTCTGCCTCTGCACTGGAAGTAGCCACAGACGACGACCGTGTAGACCTCCACGACATAGCACCAGCACCCAGACTAAAGCAGTAACCCTGAGTCGAGCGCTGAGTCTCCACGTCGTCAGCGTAGGAAGAGTCGCAGTGACCAGTCAACGCCACTGGCTGAGTCCCTCCAAGCACAAGCCCCATGCCTGATGTAGTCGCCAGGTACTTCGCCACCCTCACAGCAGCTGTCCAGTGGACAGGACGGTGTCTCCCAGTCGCAACAAAGCGAGAAAGTATGCTGAGGGGAAAGGCGAGGTCCGGCCGAGTACAAGTCATCAGGTACATGAGGCAGCCCACCAGCTCTGCGTAGGGACCACTGGACTCAAAGGCTCGTCGGGAAAGGGGCCAGTGAGTCTGTGGTCAACAGCAAGAGGTGTGGGCTGTGTGGTGGAGAACTGGAAGTCGAACCGCCGAAGGACCTGCTGCACCATGTGTGACTGAGTCAGTGTGATGGTGCGAGTGGCTCTGTCCCTGGTGATCTGCAGGCCAAGGTAGCGCTGCAGTTCACCTAGGTCAGTGCACGTGTGTCTCTTCTGCAGTTCGGACTTCACCTGAGCCATAGCTGCCCTGTCTGCTGTGGCAAAGACCAAGTCGTCGACGTACACTAGTATAAAGAAAGGAGTGGAACCAGTGCGAACAAACAGCGACGGGTCGGCAGAGGAAGGACAAAACCCAAGGTCACGAAGCGTGGAGCGAAGAGTGTCGTGCCACTCACGGGGTGACTGGCGGAGACCGTAGACTGGCCGTCTCAGGCTCCACTGGGTCCCAGGTGGGAAGGTGTTAGTGAAGCCAGGAGGGCGGCGCAGCCAGATCTCCTCGTGTAGTCGGCCCTGAAGAAACGCAGTAGAGAATTCAAGGGAGTGCAGCTCGTAGTCTCGCTGTGCTGCTACGTGTAGTAACACACGAAGAGTAGTCATCTTCGGGGTCGGGGCGAAGGTCTGGAAGAAGTCAACTCCCTCACGCTGACTGAAACCCCTAGCCACGTAGCGCGCCTTGAACACAGGTGGTGAACCAGGCGGCCGCTTCACCTTGAAGAGCCACATGCCATCGACTACGTTCGCCCTGGGAGGGGGGACTGCGTCGACGTAGGTGCCTGTGGATCTCCAAGACGCTAACTCCGAGGCCATAGCCGCTTTCCACTGTGAGGCCCACGCCCCTGACACTGCCTCGCGGTAAGTGCGAGGAGTCGGTATGTCAAGGGCGTCGGGGTCTCCCTCAGGGGATAGCAGCATGGCACAGACAGAGGGAGAAGCGGCTGCCCAGTACTCCAGCTCAGACTCTCTGTCCTCTAGGACGTCACAGCCAAGGGCAAACCCACCCCCGACGGACAGAGAACGGGAGGGAGGAGCTGGCACCACACGGGTGGTGTAGTCAAGGCGACTGGCGGCAGCAAACTCAGCGACAGCGGCAGTGAGAGCCGATACAGACGACGGAGGGAAACGAGAGTCGGTGACAAGAGTGGCGAGGACACGAGAGACAACAGGACGAACAGCGCGGTAGTAGTCAGTGACAGGAGTAGGGGGGAAAGGGAGAGAGGACGGAGGCGGAGACGGGAGAACGGACTCAGGAGGAGGACGACGAAGAGACGAACAAAGGAGGGCAGTGCGGAGGTCGGTAACGGGAGACGAGTGACGAGCACGCGGAGGACAGGGACGGACACGAGAGTGCGGGACACCAGGTGGAGGACACTGCGGTGGAGGAGAAGACCAGACCGCCGGACTGGCGTCAGGAGGAGGAAACGTGGGACCAAACGCTGGAGGGGACGGAGTGTGAACAGGAGGAGAGGAGGGAAGACCAAGGGCCCGAAGGCCACTCACGGGTGGGAACAACTGCCGCTCCAGAGGGAGCTGCTGTGGTCGCAGCTGCGGCGGCGGTGTCTGCTGCTGCTGCGGCTGCTGCTGCTGCTGCTGCTGCTGCTGCTGCTGCTGCTGCTGCTGCTGCTGCTGCTGCTGCTGCTGCTGCTGCTGCTGCTGCTGCTGCTGCTGCTGCTGCTCCAGCAGGTCCAACTGCCGCAACTCCTGCCGCTCCCTCTCCAACAGCACCTGCTCCTCACGCTCACGCCGACGGGCCGCCTGGAGACGTGTGTCGTGGCGGTGGGGAGGCGGAGTCGACTCTGCAGAACTAGTGTCTCCAGCTCCAGTCTCCTCAGAACCAGCACCTCCAGTGCCAGCGCCTCCAGCACCAGCACCCCCAGAACCAGCACCCCCAGGACCAGCACCCCCAGAACCAGCACCTCCTGTGCCAGCACCTCCAGCTCCAGCACCCCCAGAACTAGCACCTCCAGTGCCAGCACCTCCAACTCCAGCACCCCCAGAGCTAGCGCCTCCAGTGCCAGCACCTCCAGCTCCAGCACCCCCAGAGCTAGCGCCACCTGCGCCAGCACCTCCAGCTCCAGCACCCCCAGGACTAGCACCTCCAGTGCCAGGACCTCCAGCTCCAGCACCCCCAGGGCTAGCGCCACCTGCGCCAGCACCTCCAACTCCAGCACCCCTCAAACGAGCACCCCCGGACCGAGTACCGCCAGTGGCTGCACCTCCAGCTCCAAAACCAACCGAGTCCACAGTAGCCTGACGCGGAAGTACCGAAGGCTGCTGAGGGGACTGTGAGGAGGACTGCGGGGAGGGAGCCGCCACCTGACGCGCGACCGAGGGTAGAGGGGTAGCGTGAGACACACCTGACGGGGCAGGACCAGGGGGGGGTGGGGGTACCGGAGGAGCGGGAGCAGGAGGAAGAGAGGGTGCGAGGAAAAGGGGGGGAAGGGGAACCGGGAGACCTCGACAGGGGTACCGGGTGTAGTATGACACTGACTCGTCGAACCGGACGTCACGGGAGTCTAGGAACTGGTGGAGGGGCGGGTGGTAAAAGGACCAGTCGGCCGAGGCTACTGGGAAACCAAGGAAGACACAGGGGACGGCGCGAGCCGAGAGCTTGTCCGCAGAGGTGTCGCGGACAAGCGCAAGGCAGCCCCAGACACGAAAAGCTGACCCAATACCAGGGGACCCGGTCCAAAGACTGGTCGGTGAAGCCTCTGGCCGCGAGACGCGCGGCTGGAGGTTCAGCTGGTGAGCGGCGTAGCGAACCGCGTAGGGCCACAGAAAATGGGGCGCACGGGCATGAATCATGGACGTGCGGGCGATGTCCATGACCAAGCCAATGCGGCGCTCAGCAACCCCATTCTGCTGTGGGGACTCCGGCAGCGTCCAGGACTGTACGATGCCCTGCTCGTCGCAGAATCCGGCAAGAATGCCTGAGCGAAACTCACCCCCACGGTCAGAGTAGAGACAGGAGACACGACGGCCACGAGTGCCCTCAGTGGCTAGAAGCCACCGGATCAGCGTAGAAGTCACCTCTGACTTCTTCGCGAGAGGAAACACCGTGGTGTACCTGGAGAAGTCGCCGACAACCACCAGAAAGTAGCGCTCCCTCTCAGGTCCCTGCGTAGGTGCAGGGCCCCAGACATCCAAGTGGAGTGTCTGGAAGGGAGCAGTGGCCGGACGAAGGGAGGAGGAGTGCGGAGTGGCACGAAGACGGCCGGCGACGCAAGGAGTGCACGGCGGCGCAGGTGAGGGAGGGAGCGACGGGAAGACGCGAAGGAGACCAGAGACAAGACGGTGACTAGCCATAGTGCGGAGGCGGGGGATCGACGCGTGGCCAAGACGGTGGTGCCACAAGACGGTCCGGTGGGTGAAAGACCGACACGAGCAAGACGCAGCAACTAGACCGGACACAGCAACCTGACCGGACACAGCAACCTGACCGGACACAGCAACCGGTGGGGACGCAGTAACCTGACCGGACTCTGCTACCGGGGGGGACGAAGCAACCTGACCAGACGCAGCTACCTGCGGGGGCGGAGTGTACAGGACGAAGAGACCTGAGTGGGGCTCTCTAGTGAACGTGGCAAGAACTGCCCCGGTGGAAGAGTCCGTACAGATCGCAGTCCTCCCATGCGCAGGAAAAGTGACTGTGATCCCCTGGTCCTGAAGGTATCCAACACCCACCAAGTTCCGAGAGAACGAGGGGATGTAGAGACCAGTGAGGAAACCAGAGGGGACAGCTGGGCACGGGAGGGTGGTCGAGCTGCGAGCAACGGCTGGTCCTGAAGTAGGATCAGCCAGGGCAACTGGGACTGGAGCCGAAAGAGGTCTGACAGTGGTGTGGTCGCGGGAGAAGCACTGAGACGCGCCGGAGTCCAGCGTGAAGGAGAGCGACGCAACAGCAGTCGTCACGGCCGGGCTAGTGACTACACAATCACCTACACTAAAAGCACAAGTACCGACACTAGCAACAGGCAAAGGTCCTAAGCTAGGTACACGTAAGCCAAGAGATCTGTACGTGACAGAATAAACAGCATTCATAGACATATCAAACACAGGGTAACCACTACGAAACAGACCGGGCCAGATCGGGGGAGCCGACTCAGGCCCAAAACGCTCACGGTAAAGGTCGTCGAGGCGGCTGTAGCAGCGCTGTGCAGAGTGGTCAGGACGCCAGCAGGTAGTGCCAGCACCAGGGCCGGTCAGGATCCGGTACTGGCAGGGGCCGACGTCGCGGCCACCGCGACGAGCCCCCCAGCTGGCTGGGCCGCTGCTGCAGCCAGCGCGACCTGAACCACCAGGCCCCCACGGCTGCTGAGGGCGCCACAGCTGCTGAGGGCGCCCCTGCTGCTGCGGAAGCCACTGCTGAAACGGCCGCTGCTGTTGTCCCTGCTGCTGGAGAACCCTAGTGGACTCCATGATAAAAGCTAGCGGGGTGCAGGAGCGGCAGGCTAGGAGCGACAGGAGCTAAGGACGGCTGCAGTGAAAAACGAGAACAACTAGGAGCGCCAGGTGAAACTAGGCGAGTAACTGCTGGAGCACGGAGCGAACTAAGCTAGGAGCGCCCGGTGAAACTAGGCGAGGAACGGCTGGAGCACGGAGCAAACTGAGCTACGAGCGAGGAGCGAGAACGGCTGGAGCGAGAACGGCTGGAGCGAGAACGGCTGGAGCTAGAACGGCTGGAGCGAGAAACGGCGAGCTAGGGCTGGCTGGAGGTAGGAACGGCCGGAGCTAGAGACCGTAAGTGCGGCTGTCGGCTGCCGCTAGTAGAGCCACTGGCAGTGGAACGTACGTGCGACAGTAGGGGCTGCATTACTGACGGCTGCGGGATGCAGGCAACTGTGCAGGTCGTCCGGCAAGCAGGAACGCGGGCGACAGTTGCAGGCCCCCACCTTAAACCCTTTTTTTTTGTTTTTTTGTTTTTTTTTTTGGTTTTTTTTTTTTTTTTGGGTTTGATTTTTATTTATTTATTTATTTTCTGGCGCGAAAGCGCTCCGGGGTGCGCTGCCTGCAGGGTGTGTTGCCTGCGGGGCGCGCTACCCGCGGGGCGCGCCGCCTGCGGGGCGCGCTACCCGCGGGGCGCGCTACCCGCGCGGTGCGCTGCCTGCGGGGCTGGGGCGACGGGCCAGGGCGCGAGCTGGGGCGACGGGCTAGGGCGCGGGCTGGGGCGACGGGCTAGGGCGCGGGCTGGGGCGACGGGCCAGGGCGCGGGCTGGGGCGACGGGCTAGGGCGCGGGCCTGGGCGACGGGCTAGGGCGTGGGCCTGGGCGACGGGCGAGGGCGGGCGCCTGGGCGACGGGCTAGGGCGGGCGCCTGGGCGACGGGCTAGGGTGGGCGCCTAGGCGACGGGCTAGGGCGGGCGCCTGGGCGACGGGCTAGGGCGGGCGCCTGGGCGACGGGCTAGGGCGGGCGCCTGGGCGTCGGGCTAGGGCGTGGGCCTGGGCGTCGGGCTAGGGCGTGGGCCTGGGCCTGGGCGACGGGCTAGGGGCGCAGGCTAGGGGCGCGGAGGGCGCTAACGCGCGGAGGAGGAGGGCGCTAAGGCGCGGAGATGGCGCGGAGGGCGCGGAGGCTAAGGCGCGGAGGGCGCGGAGGGCGCGGAGGGCGCGGAGGGCGCTAGGGCGCGGAGGCGCTATGGCGCGAGCAAGGCTAGGCTAGGCGAGAGGATCGACACCTACTCATGATACCATCACAAAGGTAGCGAACAACGGAATCTGTGAACTAGGGAAACAAGGGATACAAATAGCAACCCTAAAAGTGTTGTACTCCCTAGAGTGCTACTCACTGTAGCCTAAGAACCTATAATAACATTTGACATGGACCATCAAAGGATGACGCAAGTGGTAGGCTCAAAGGATTGCTGCCCCAATCCCAAATCCCAAATCTCTGCCCCATCAAGTCATGTACGTTACGTTCCTCCTCCTCCTTCCATCACCACCACCACCACCACCACCACCACGACCCACCACGATAGCACGCACAATGACCACAGACACAGGCAAGAGATGTAGAGTAGAGTAAAGTAGAGTAGAGTAGAGATGGATGCTACTCCACCGTCTCCCCCGATCACCGTATGCCCCCGTCCCGTACAGTACTTGCAGAGAGACGGCTTTGAGGTGTCTCGTCTCGAGTGTATCAAGGCAGTAATCATGGAGGCAGGTGTTACTTGAGTGTCTTTACGGTCATCGTACACTCACGGTACGATGATGAGTATGCATGATACAGGAACAGGCGCATTGAAGAGAGTCTTGGTTTCGCTGCTTTGGCAGCGAATCAATTCGTTTCTTCCCGAACCTCCAGAGAATCAGCAAGCACTCAAAGCAGCATTGCTCGCCTTCTCTCCTCCCTCTCCCTCTCCCTCCAGCGTTGCCCCTAGGGTTTAAAGCCTGCCATTGCTAGACCAAACTGATGCATTGATTGCATCACCTGCAATGGGACGACTTTCTAGTGCTCCGTGACTCAACTCAACTAGCGTATGGCTTACAAAGCGTAGAAGTAAGCCATATTAATCAAAAACCAGCCCGCCACAAACCATGCCTACTGCTGCTACTGCTGCTGCTGCTGCTGCTGCCACTATGTGTCGCCCCCATTGCCGCCGTTGCCAGTGCTGCCAGCAATACCACTGCCAGTGTGACTACTGGTGCTGTCACCTAGTCTGCCTGTGGCAAGTGAACGAGCAGCAAGGCTCATGGAAGGAGGCTTCTGCCCCTGCTTGCGGTTCAGGCACAAAGGCCCACCTGATGCACTACTGACACTGCTGCTGCTGCTGCTGCTGCTGCTGCTGCTGCCTGTGGAGGCAGAGGGAGATGCGCTTTCCACAGACCAGAGAAAGGATGCATATGCTGCCAACACATAGCTGAGGTGGAGAGCGGCCGGGAGAGTGGACGGGGCAAGTGGAGGGGGAAGGGAGAAAGTGAATCGACTAAACAATCATCTCCTGCACGCACCACTCATGAGGTGCCACTTGCATACCATGGTCAAACGCTTCACATATAAAGCACACCAGGCATGAGGCGCCTTAGAAATCAACTCATGGCATGGCACGCACCAGCCACGAGGCGCCACTTCCACAGCATGGTCAAAGAGGGCCAGAGCATGCTCGCTGTGTGATGAGACAAATGTTTGAGTAAACTGACTATCATCTCGTGCCCTGCACGTACCAGTCATGAGGCGCCACTTCCACAGCATGGTCAAAGAGGGCCAGAGCACGCTCGCCGTCACGCCACCCCTCCCACACCGCCTTAGCCCACAGCACCAGCACCTCCCCCTCCTCCACCCCTGTCACCCCCTTCACTCCTGTGGCTCCTTTCGCTCCTTTCACTCCTTTCAACCCCTTCAGCCCCCCGCTGTTTGTGGGGCTGCTAGGGCTCTGATCCATTCCTGCTGCCCGTCCTTTCACACGCGCCCGCCCCTCTGCTTGGCTGGCTGCAACTGCCCGCCGGAACATTTCGTCTGCCCGATGATAGTCCTTGATCTGGAGGATCAGGAGGGTACAGATGGAGAGGAGGGACGTTGTAGGGAGCAGGAAGTAAAGCAGCAGCGAATTTGAGGGGAGGAAGGAGGACGAGGAGAGTGATAGTGGGGTGCGGAACATCAGCACAAAAAAAAAAAAAAAAAAAAAAAGCATACAAACGCTAGGGCACACACCTCACAGAGGAAGCGGGCATAGTCGCAGAGCAACAGAGCGTTGATGGGATCGGTCTTTGAGTCGACTCAAAAACAGACTCATCACACGCGGTACAAACGCCACGGCAGGGCACAGCAGCAGCACAGCGCACCTCACAGAGGAAGCGCGCGTAGTCGCAGAGCAAGAGAGCGTTGGTGGGATCGTCTTTTGAGACGTCTCAAAAGCACACCTCACCTCACAGAGGAAGCGCGCGTAGTCGCAGAGCAAGAGAGCGTTGGTGGGATCGTCTTTTGAGACGTCTCAAAAGCACACCTCACCTCACAGAGGAAGCGGGCATAGTCGCAGAGCAAGAGAGCGTTGGTGGGATCGTCTTTTGAGACGTCTCAAAAGCACACCTCACCTCACAGAGGAAGCGGGCGTAGTCGCAGAGCAAGAGAGCGTTGGTGGGATCGTCTTTTGAGACGTCTCAAAAGCACACCTCACCTCACAGAGGAAGCGCGCGTAGTTGCAGAGCAAGAGAGCGTTGGTGGGATCGTCTTTTGAGACGTCTCAAAAGCACACCTCACCTCACAGAGGAAGCGCGCGTAGTCGCAGAGCAAGAGAGCGTTGGTGGGATCGTCTTTTGAGACGTCTCAAAAGCACACCTCACCTCACAGAGGAAGCGCGCGTAGTCGCAGAGCAAGAGAGCGTTGGTGGGATCGTCTTTTGAGACGTCTCAAAAGCACACCTCACCTCACAGAGGAAGCGGGCATAGTCGCAGAGCAAGAGAGCGTTGGTGGGATCGTCTTTTGAGACGTCTCAAAAGCACACCTCACCTCACAGAGGAAGCGCGCGTAGTCGCAGAGCAAGAGAGCGTTGGTGGGATCGTCTTTTGAGACGTCTCAAAAGCACACCTCACCTCACAGAGGAAGCGCGCGTAGTCGCAGAGCAAGAGAGCGTTGGTGGGATCGTCTTTTGAGACGTCTCAAAAGCACACCTCACCTCACAGAGGAAGCAGGCATAGTCGCAGAGCAAGAGAGCGTTGGTGGGATCGTCTTTTGAGACGTCTCAAAAGCACACCTCACCTCACAGAGGAAGCGCGCGTAGTCGCAGAGCAACAGAGCGTTGGTGGGATCTCTGCGCACAGCCCGTGAGTACTGCTCGTCCTCCTCCTCTACACTCGCTGCTGCTCTCCCCCCCACTGCCGGCCCCTCCAATGTTGTCCCACCACGCACCGCTGCTCCCTCTTCACCTCCCCTTCTCTCTTTCCCTCCTCCTTCCCTCTCGCTATCTCCTCCTCTCCTCTCGCTGTCCAGACCCACACCAGCGCTGAGATTTGTAAAAGAGGATTTTCCGCTGCGTCTACTACTTTCCCTCTCGTCCCTCCCGTACCTCTCATCCCTTTTGTTCCTCTCGTCTCTCTCTTTCCTAGCGTTACTCCCTTCCCTAGCCTCCCCACCATCTCTCCCCTCTGCCGTCTTTCTCCCATTCGTAATCCCACCGTGGTCCCAACCAGACCTTGCCCCACGCTCATCCTCCCTTCTTTCAAACTCCATTATCGCCTCTCCACCCCCTTCCACCACCGCCAATCCATTTTCACCCTTCCCAACCGGCCTCCTCTCCCTTTCCCCCTCGCCTCCCCCTCCCACACCCCCGCCATCCTCAGCCTCTCCCCCCACCACCCCCCCTTCTCCCCATACACTTTCCCCAACATCTCCCCCCCAAATCTCCCCCACTCCGCCCATGCCCAACCCAGCGTCTCCCCCCTCCATTTCCCCCACGCCCCCCCCTTCCGCAAGCCTGCCCGCGCCGTTGGGCAGCTGCGAAAGGCTCTGGGGCAGCCCGTGCCGGTCCACAAAACTTTCGTCTACCCGCACGGGGCGGCATCCCCTGGCATTACAGACGACAGACATGCCATTAGCGCCCACATCAACGCTCGTGAATCCCTCGCCATCCTCTGCTCGAAACAGGTACTGCCCCGGCCCCTTGCCCTTCACCACTCGCCCTGCACACACCGACCCCACGCCTGCTGCACCCCCCGACATGCCATCCTCTGCCATACCTCCTCCTCCTCCTCCTCCTGCTGCTGCTGCTGCTGCAGCCGTTGCGGATGCTTCAGGAGGCGTGCTAAGGTCATCCATGGCTGCTGTCTCGCCTGAAGCAGGCGCTTCAGCTGAAGCGACTGCCTGCCACACACCAGGACCCCTCTCACTGCTGCTGCCTCCTACAGCCTCTCCCCCCTCCTCTTCCCCCTCCTCCTCTCCCTCCCCCCCTCCCTCGACCTCTTCCTCCTGCTGCTGCTGCTGCCGCTGCTGCGCACCCTGCAGGCCTGCACTGCCATCAATCTGCGCACCTCCCTGGGAAACTCCCCGCACATTATATTTCGCCTTGCTCAAATGCGGAGCCTCCGCATCGACCACTAGCCCCCCTGCGCCATTCCCCTCCTCCCCCCTCGCACCTCCGCCCTCCGCCTCCCTCTCTGCGCCGCCTCTCCCCCCTCCAATCTCCGCCACCCCACCCCACCGTGCCCCTCGGTTCGCCCTACCCGCAAATATATTCCCCGGGGCAATCCCCGCGGCAGCGCATTCAACCGACTCAGAAGCATCAGCAGCACGGATAATACCAGCACCCCCTGCGCGTGTCCGTGCCAACCCTCCGCCTCTGCTGCTAGACACAGCGCCTGTCACGGGCCTTCCTTCTCTCGCCTTGCTCGCACCTTCCCAGTGCCTATCCTGCTCTCTCCCTCCTTTCCTCTCTCCCCCTATCGTCCTCTCCTCCCCCGTCGCCCTCCTCCCCTTGCCTCTCCTCCTCCGTCTTTTTCCAACCACCACCGACTCGTTCGGGGAAACTTCTCGCTCCGCACCTACCGTCGCAGCTCCCGCCGCAGATCCCGCCGGGATGTCCGCGCGCTGAATAGGGCACACGAGGGTGCGCCGTACGATGACGTAGTTGGGTCCCTGCAGATCTAACCCCTCCACGCGCCACGGGTCGTGCATCACGTCTAATACTACCGAGCCTAACGCTTCTTCACCCGCTGCTGCGCCTAACGCCCCGCGCGAAACGCCAAACGCCTCGCCGGAACCGTCAATCGAACCGTCGACTGAAACGTCGACGGAAGCGTCGTCTAGCAGCTGAGAAACACGATCTGATTCGTGCGGTACCGTGCTCGTGCTCGTGCTCGTGCTCGCAGTCCCGTGCGCCATGGTATCCGTCGTCGACTTCCGCGGCGCCTCAAAGGGTATCGTCCTCGCAGTCTCACAGGCCATGGTGTCTTCGAGCTGTACCAGCGTTTGCGCCGTCACGACGAAATCCGTGTCAAATACCGACATGGGCGCATCAATCTCGACTGCCACATCGGAAACATCACCATCACCAACATCATCACCATTACCATCGCGATGACCATCATCATCGCCGTCTGCTGCAGCGCCGCGACTGGTGTTGGTTTCTGTTCGCCGCGGCTCGCTCGCCGCGTTCTGCGGGGGCCTAAGGCCACGAGCTGCCGTTTCAACGCCACTAAAACTTCCACTCGCTGCGGCGCCAGCGGCAGAGGCGGAGCTCGTTTCCAAAACGGCGCCGCCGTTAGCGGCGCCACTAGCGCTAGCGGCGCCTCCGCTGGCGGCTGCAGCAGGGGCGCAGGCGTCACTGCTGCTGCTGCTGCTGCTGCTACTGCTGCTCTCCGCCCTCCTCGCATCGCTATCGCCATCGCCGCTCGTCACGGCGGCGCCAGAGCTGCTGCCGCCATTGCCGCTTCGTCGCCTATTACACGACGACAGCGGGAATGCCGACCCGCCGCCGCCACTCGCAAGACCGCCGCCTTTTCTCCTACCAGGCTTCCTGTCGTAACCACCCGCAGCCACATACCCGCCGCCGCCGCAGCCGCTCGGCGGCGAACGCGTCGACCCTCCCCCGCCAGCATTGGTATGTAACGAAGACGCTGACAACGGCACCACGGCTGTTGTTTTCACGTTGCGGAAAGCAGCAGCAGATTGGTCGCTTGTGCCGTTGCGCCGACCGTCTTGACGGCCGGTCGGCCGTTTCCCGGCTTTTCCGGAAGGCGAGGACGAGGAGAGCGAAGCGCGTGAGGCGGAAAGCGACGCGGGCGACGCGGACTGCGACGACGCGGAGAGTGCGGGCAGAACAGGTGCGATGTCTGGACGACTCGTCTCGAAGCGTCTGCGAAACGGCTTCAAGTGACGCGAGTCGCGGAGTTCTTCCCGGAAACTGGCTTCCGGGGGAAAATGGAGCGAGAGCGGGCGCGCCACGGGTGCAGCCATGGACGCTGCGAGGGGGAGGATAGCGGGTGTCGCCGATGATTAAAGCCAAAGCAAGCCAACGCGGGTGTCGTTTCCCGCTCCTCCCTCCTCTCGCAACACCCTCTCTTCCAACTGCTCCTTAGTAACCAGTGACCGCTAGCTGCTATCTGTTATGTCTGCTTCAGCGACTCGCTTCGTTCTTTGTTTTCCTTCTGGCCGAATGCTTGAGCTATATCTACTGCAACGACGAATCGCTTCAAGGCGGCTCAACGACGAGCCTAAGGCCGCCAGGGTGCGGAGTAATAGCCGCAATTCACGACAGGCGCATACTCAACTGTGATAAAAACACATGAACGGTCTGCGGTTGAAGGGAATACCGAAAATAAAAAAGAAGGAACTGTCGCCGAAGAGCTTGGGATGCCGTTGGTCCCCTCTGTTCAGTGGCAGGGACTACTGCGAAGGCATCCTAGGCTAACTTAGGGAGCTAAGAGAGCAGGTGAGGAGGGAGCGGGTAGACCAATCCACTAGAGGAGGAGAGGAGGAACTGTTGGGTCTTGAGGTTCTGTTGCGAATGAATGGGGACGAAATTCCGGCAACAGTGCCAGAAACGGAAGCAGGGAAGAGCAGAGAGGCTATGTGCTGCTCGCAGGGACAGACGACGACGCGCACCAAACCAAGATCGTAATGCGTAAAAGCAGAACTGGAGGACGGAGCAGAAAAACACTCTCATAGAGTTGTTTGTAGCTCTCCAACCTTTCCTAGCGTTTCAATTGAGAGCAAGGCTAGTGCTGTATCCATCCACACCTCACACCCTAGCACTGCCCGAAAACTATACCTGCGCTTTCCTTGGAATTTGCAGGGTATTCGTTTGGTAGTGGGGACTGTAAACTCGGCTGCTACCATAGACGTTTTGAACGCTCTCTCGAATATCTGCACATCCGTCACAAAATAGGTCAATCCGTCACGATCCCATCCCAACCAAGAATAGACTAGTCGACACGTGACTTTGCAGCGGAATGTCGTCAGTCTTTCCCTCCAAATTTCATCGTCAGGGTGCCCTGGAAAATCTTGGAAAATCGCGAAGGTTCGGGACCAGAGAACAGATTTGGACAGGCGAAGACGGGAAACCACGTACGCGAAATTCTGCGAAGGACGTCACGATCAAAGCGGCTCTCCCGCAGATGTGCCCACCTGCTTGGAACAAAAAAATATCCATGGTACTGTACGCCACAAGCTCAAGCGCCCTCAGGCCAAAGCTGGCGACGATGACGACATAAACCACAACTAGAGAACTCTGTAACATGAAACTACATTAACTAGAATCTTAATAGTAGAGAGCCTTTACACACACTGCCACTTCAAGGGAAACATGTACGGTATTATGGACTCTTCAGCTTAACAACATACGGTACAAGGAACAGAAGTGATGGTATAACCTTGGGCAACAGATAAGTGAGACACTAATTTATAGTTCAAGGAGGCGACATGCCGCCCGCACCAGCAGCCCGGACAAAACTTTCCAAGATTGGCCCAACCTGTGAATGCAAGCAAAAAGAGGAGAACAAGGAAACACACACCAAGGCGCGAGCGGAAAAAAAATGCATATAAAGGGGGTGAGGGCGCGCGGAAGAATGTGGGAGGGAGAGCGATAGGGAAGGAAAAATAGACAAAAAGCAGGGAAAACCTTATGTTGAGAGCTCTCGGTACCTCTGCATCATTGAGAAATGTGTAAATGGCATGCGGGTTGTCCTGCATGTCACTGATTGCTGCTCCACACGCACACACAGGGAGGGGGGGATGGAATGGAACGGGAGCAACAGGGGAAGAGACCGCGGAGGACGGACATCAGTCAAGAACAAATCCATAATGAAAACCTACGCAGAACTGATGTGCAGAATCCATGAAAATGCCTAAAGCAACAGCCAGACCCCTCTCCGTCCCCTCTTTTCACCCCATCTCTCTTTCCCCACCCGCTCCTCCCTTTCCTCCCTCCCCTTCTCTTGCAGTTGGCATGAACCCTGTCAAGCCTAAACTCACCATGCCGAACCCGCGGGTTTGTGAGCCCGAGACGAAGCATCTCATTGGCCATGGCCCACAAAGGGGCGCCCTCAACATCCATGGCCTCCTCCTCCCCTCCCTCCCCCCTTCCTACAGTTGGAATAAACCCTGGCAATCATGAACTCACCCTGCCGGACCCGCGGGTTAGTCAGCCCGTGCCGAAGCATCTCATTCGCCATGGCCCACAAAGCAGCCCCCTCAACATCCATGGCCTCCTCCTCCCCTCCCTCCCCACCCTCCACCTCAACCACAAAAGGGTCCCGAGCTTCGTGCGGTGGCAGGGAGGCGGAGGAGGAGGAGAGGTGAGACGGAGAGGTTGAGCCGGATGCGCCCATGATGGTCTGGAGGGCCATCATTCGGTTCCACGCACGCACCGACCGCTCATCCTGAAGCCACCACAGGGGACCGGTGGAGACGGGGTAGCGTGGAGCGGAAGGGGGGAGAAGGGGGGGAAGGGGCGAGTACGGATGAGAACGGAGGCGATTCGATGGGCTCACCAAAGTGAAGTGGGAGGACGGACGGATTGGCATGTGCTGTGGCCGCTTTCTTAGGAAACCCGGCCGATTAATAACAGCGAGTGGAATAACCGGAGCATACGTGTGAATGATAGAACTCACCACATGCATGCCTGCAATCTGAGCCCATGCCTCTCTCAACTCAGCAGGCAGGTCCCCCTGTAACGGCGGTTGAGAGTCCCCTAACGTAGCTGCCGGCGCCTCCCCTGTCCCTGCACGCACTCCCTCTTGCACTGCTGCTGCTGCTGCTGCTGCTGCTGCCACACCCATGGGTACACCCGAACCTGCTGCTGCCCCTGCCACTGCCCCTGCTCCTGCTGCTCCTGCTGGTGCTGCTGCTCCCGCCTCGCCACTCACCCCTGAACACATCATCCCTCCACTTGCTGCCACTGCTGAGGAAGAAGGTGGATCCATTTCGGCCGCTTCTCCTGCTGCGACTGCAGGCAGGCCTTCGCTGTTCCCGGCTGCTACCCCAGCCCCCTCACCACCACCACCAGCAGCACCACTGTCAGCTGCACCAGTAGCACCAGCGTCAACTCCTGCACCACCAGCACTTAAAGAGACCCCTGTGCTATCCCCACTGGCAAGACCTCCTGCTGCCGCCCCGCTTCCTCCTTCATCCCCTCCTCCTCCCGCTCCTTCTCCAGCCCCCCCTGCTCCTGCTGCCCCTGCTGCCCCTGCTTCTCCTGCTGCACCTCCCCCACCCCCTTCCCCACCCCGTCCCCCCGGCCCAGCAGGTGCAGCAGGCGCATCAGCAGCGGCGGATTCTGCCTGCAGTGCCTGCTCCTCCGCGTCTGGGTTCTCTATCAGCCACTCTATCGCTGCTGCCACGCGGTTGCTGCTCGTGGCACCGGCATGGCAGCAGGCAGCGGCACGGGCAGAGCGGGCAGAAGAGAGGATAGAGAGGAGAAATGGGAATTCAATGTGGGATCAGATCAGCCATGGCATGTATGAGTGAGGTAGTGTTGGAGTGGGGAGAGGCAGGGTGGGATGGGATCGAACCAAGGGTACGTTAGCAGAACGATCATGCAAACCAGTACAGACACCAGATTGCAGATTATCCCAACGCGGTAACCAGGCACCCAGGCTGGCGGACGCATGCATGGGTTGAGAGTGGTGGCAGGCAAGGCCGGGCGAGCGGCCGGGCGGGTGGGCAGGAGGGAGGGAGGAAGGGAGGGAGCACTGACCGGTGCAGCTGCAGGGCATGGCGGGCCATGAGGCGCGGGAATCCCATCTCTGCCAGGCGATCCACCAGCACCGGATCTGCCACCACCCGCACCCGCTGCTGCTAGGGGCGATGGGGGAGGCACGGGGGGTGTGGGGGGGGGGGGACCAGGGGAAAGCATGGGCTTAGTTTTGAGGCGCCTCAAGAACAGACACCAGCACCGGGTCTGCCACCACGCGCACCCGCTGCTTCTGGCCCGGGGAGCGTGGACATGGAGGGGCGAGATGGAAAGGCGAAATGGAGAGGCGAGATGGAGAGGCGAGATGGAGAGGCGAGATGGAGAGGCGAGATGGAGAGGCGAGATGGAGAGGCGAGATGGAGGGGGGGGGGGAGTTGGTGGCCAGAAACGGGTGCCAAATGGGGAGCTGGCAGGAGGACCGTACAGGGAACGTGCGGGGGCGATACAGAACGAGAGAGAACGCGAAGTGGGTGGTGTGTGTGAGAGAGGGAGAGAGTGACAGGCAGGCGAGGCAGGGTAGATCCAGGGGATAGATAGATGGACGAGTGGATCGATCATGGAGGTTGGGTTCGCTATCTGAATGCTTACAGCAGCAGCTATAGCAGCGGCGGCGGCGGCGGCTGTGGTGGTATGCAATCCAAGCCCGGAGGTGGCAGCAGGAGGAGGAGGTAGAGGAACACCTCTCCTCGCGCACTCTGCTTCAATGGCCCGGTCTATGCTCTCCCTCGTCGGAATCGCCTCTGCTGCTGCTGCTGCAGTCTCTGCGGACGAATCAGGAGCTGCCAGCTGGCAAGGTGTTGGGGCCCGGATGCGGGTGATAACAAGAGTGTCTGCATACCGCGGGGAGGGAGGGGGAAAGGGGGGGTTGGGAGGGGGAAGGGGGGGGAAGGGAGGGGGAAGGGGGGGGGGAGGGAGGGGGAAGGGGGGCGGAGGGAGGGAAGGGGGGAGAAGACGAATGGCGCACGAGGGAGGAGAAAGGGAGGGGGATGGCTTGATTCGAGTGCAACGGTTCGGAAGGTAAATGCTGGACTGAAGGGCGGGACTGGATCGGACAGGATGGATGGACGAGAAGCAAGCAAGGCATGTGAAATTGAAAATTCTCCCATGCACACATCAGCACACCACGATGGTCCCTCCACCTAAAACGGTTTTTTTCAGTGAAAGAGAGCTTTGCCTTTCGCGGTTTTTTTTTCTCGGTTGCGTCCTGAAACGAGTCATCACTATGACGTTCCGGGCTTGATTTGATCGACCACTCGCCCCTACACGCCCAAACCCCAACCCCAGCACTGCAACCCCTTTCCCCGCACGCACACCTACCCTGCACACTGTATCACATCACAGTCCATGCTTTTTAACCGCCATTCTCGCCATGCGCACACTCACCGCCACTATCCACACCACACTCTCCAACTGTTAGAAGCTTCGACGAAAGGACCTTTGGCCGACTTCCCCCAACCCCCCCCAGGTAACCGCTCGCTTCCGCCACCTCCTTCACGCTCGTCCGCCTCTCTTGCGCAGATGGCCCCGCGGATTCCCCCGAACGGCCAGCCGCCGGGGGAGCCGCGGAGAAGGGGACGTGGATAAGGCGCACGTCCCGCGCGGGGAGGTTGGGGGGGATGAGACCGCGGGTTTGCAGCTCGGCGCGCAGCTTGTGGATGGTGATGCCACGTGGCACGCGCACGGGCTGCACCGCGCCGTTCAACAGGCGCACGCGCAAATCCATGGTCGATGCCGCCTGCGCCTGCGCCTGCGCTTGCGGCTGCGATTGCGGCTGCGCTTGCACTTGCGCAGTTAGCTGATCGGCGGAGATCTGTTGCGGTGGTGTAGGAGAGGCGGAGGAAGCGGGGAGGTGGGCGTGCGAATGCGGAAAATTCTCCGCATGGTTCGTCATGGCGGGATCGACAACAACGAGCGAGGATGCGTGTGGAACGCGAATCAGACGACGCGACTAAATTTCGCACGAGGCATGCTTCTAACGACCCGTGTCACAGTTCCGTCTCGTGAGGCGTTGAGATCTAGGAAAGGAGGCGCTAAAACCGGTTTCCCATTGTCCAGGGTTATTTAGGTTCTAAAAAGGAATGGTTCGAATAGCGTGCGAGGCAAAGAGGGGAGAGACGGACAACCAATTAACCGGCGGCGGGGACGCGTCGGCTTGTTGGAAAGGAATCATCCGAGCGATTGAGGAGGAGGAGGAGATATGACCCGTTATGTGCCAAAACGAGAAATCCTGCAACAATGAGTGATGCGGGACGGGCTATGCAATATGGTCCAATACTACGGTATGTTGACACGGGACATGCTGCAGTGAACGCGATGCTTGCGGTGCTACATTAGATGGTGCTGACACAAGAACGGCGATGCGTAATGATGACTAGGAATCACGGATAGCTGCTTTGTTCATGGTACTAGGCTCGCTAATCGCCAGCGCCATGCACTGCGACGCGACCTGCCAGTCAGTCAGTCAAGCCCAGTTTGACGGATTGTCCTGTGGGCCAGCAGACAACCCTTGGGATGTACGCGTACGCGTTATGAGTGCGTGTTAGCGAGGACGGATTCGCTGTAGAGGAGTCCACTGAGTCCCAAACAATAAAAATCATCCCTTCGGCATACGAATCATTGCCACGCCCACCCTCCCCCGTACAGTCACAAATTACTCGTGGCGAACTCACGAAGGCTAGCGAACGCTTTGCGGATTTCGCTGTTGACTGTCACCCGAAAAGTAGTGCTGCAGGGTCGGACTTCAGCATAATTTTTTTCTGTAGAGTAGAGCATACAAAAACTGATAAACTACATACATTCAAGGTCTTTCTTTCCAGCGAAGTCGGTTGTATTGTACAGTACATCCACAGCCCAAGCCGCCAACCATTTCCGCCAACTTCCCCCCTCAGTCTCTGGTAACTTCCGTCACGCTTCCGCGCATCAGCTCCGCTCCCCGCAGTTTCTTCCGCCGCCCGTCTCCCCGCACCCAGCACAACTGCCCTCCTGCTCTGCCAGGCAACTCTCTCTTCCTTTCTTTCTAGTCTCGTCTCGTCTTGTCCTCGTCTCGTCGTGTTCTCTGAGCGACGCACGCTAAAGTCAGGAATTTTTTATTCGGCCACCACATCGCGCCAGCCCAGTAGTTATTCTGCCTGTTGTTCCCGACACCATACCCGGCCAACTCGCCCGAGTTTCTCTCAAGTTACCAGCTTCTATTGAGACGTGCATAACCGCTCCGCATAATCCACCACGGCGACTCCAGTTTCATTTTGCTATCGGCTGCCATGAGTACCGAGGACGTGCCTTCCCTTCGCGATCTTCCGGATGACGTCATTCTTGTCATTCTGAATCGAGTCGGGGACGTCAAGTGTAAGCCTCACGGATTCGTCGCCATAACATGCATTTCACGCTCCGTTTTCACTTGCACACCCAATCTCCCGTTCTTTTCACACTCCATCCGCTCCCCGGTTTGCCGCTCACCCCGCGCTTTTCTAATACAAGTTACCCCGTCGCTCTTTACCATCCTCCGGTCGTCCCTCCCATGCAGCGCTCGGCGCGTGCGCTGCATCTTGCAGTCGGCTGCGCGCCTGTGTGCCACGTGTCAGCACGGCAGTGGTATCCGTTGACAACCTTCTAAAGGCAGGAGCGGCGGCGGACACTACAGGACCGGCGTCCGCCTCTTCTTCTTCTTCTTCGTCCTCCGCCTCTTCCTCGGCCGGGAAGGGCAAAGCCATGACTCAGCTGAAGAGCGCCATGGCCAGCCTTCTGCGATCCTTCCAGGTGAGAGCACGAGAAGCACGAACGCGCGCACTCTCTCTCTCTCTCTCTCTCTCTCCCTCTCCCTCTCTCTCGTCGGTTTCTGTGAAAGTGATTCTTGATTATTGTCAGTGATTCGTGCGACGCACGAGAGTTAGTCACACGCAGAGTTGTGAGTCATCTCTGGACTCAATTTTCTGCTCTTCATTTCATAACTCTCTCCTCACCACCGCCGTCATTCCTGCTCCCCTTCTTCGTATGCTCGTGTTTCTCTGTGCCTCCCTCGCTCCATTCCGAGCAGCAGCGGGAGGACGACGAGGGGAGCAGCGGGGGGTCGGACGGTCCTCCTCATCTGGCGCAGAGTGGGCGGGACGGGCGCGGCGGGCGGGGCAGTATCGACCGGGCGCAGCAGCAGCAACAGCAGCGGCAGCAGCAGTGCTTCGATGTGGAGGACGTGGTGCGGCGCTTCCCCATGCTGCAGGAGCTGCTCATCGTGCTCCCAGGTCCCGCCCTCGCCACCCCCACCCCCAGCCCCCCCCCCTTTCTCTCCATCTCCCTCCCCCATCCCATTCCCCTCACCTTCCCCCTTTTCCCCTCTCACTCCACCTCCCCCTCCGCCCCCCTCTTTCCCGTTCGCACGTTCTCTCGTCCGTGTCCCGTTTATCTTCAGTTTTCTCCGTGCATTCCCGTCGTGCTCCCCTGATGCGTCCCCTTCCTCGTCCTCCGCACTGCACTGACGCTCCATTACCTTCCGTCCCTGCGACTATCCCATCTCCTTCATACCCTCTCTCCCTCCATCCCCTCCCTACGTCCCTTTCGTCCGTGCGTGCAACTCTGCCATCCCATCCCAGACTGCGAGTTCTCTCTAGACAGAGAGGCATCGCTGCATTGGTACGCGGACTTCAACGAAACGCTCTCCTCCTGCGCCATCGTTGCAGCTGATTCCATCTCCCTCCTCTCCCACCCCACTCCCATTCCTCTTAGTACTCCCTCCCCTACGTCTTCCGCCCCCACCGCATCCGCCTCCCCTCCTCCTTCCACTCCTCCTGCTCCTCGCTCTCCTCCTCCTTCCGCTCCACCTGCTCCCCCCACTCCCCCTTCTCCCGTTCCTCCTCCTCCTCCGCCTGTCTCGTGCCCCCACCAAGGTACATCCCTGTCAAACCGCCGGCCTTCACGTATCCCCTCTCTCTCGCGCTCCTCCTCACAACCTCCCCTCTGGGCGCCCCTGTGGGACTGGATGTCAGCTGCTGGCACGTCTTCACCCAGACAAGCCACCGCCACTGCTGCCAGCACAACCCACCAGCAAGCCACCACCACCGCCACTGACACCTCTCCTTCCTCCTCTTCTCCAGGCCCCACCTCGCCCTCTCATCCCTCCGAGCTCTGCAATGGGTCTTCTCCATCGTCTCCCTGCCACGAAAACACGCAGGGAGACGCTGGTTCAGCAGGAAAGTGGATGGGGAACAAGCAGCAGCGTTCTGGCGACCGTGGAAAGGCACGGGACAAGGGGAAGGGGAAAGAGAAGGTGGAGCTTCGGAGAAACTTTGTGGTGGAGACTGGTGACGGAGGAAACGCAGGGCAGGTGGAGCAGCAGGGCGGGTGCATTGTGGCTAGACTGGGCTTTTCCCGGGTGGTGGACATTACAGATTCCTCCCAACAGCCTTATCGGAACGAGCGTCCGGCCGTTGGGATGCCGCCACCTGTCCCGGCTCGCTCTCTCTCCTCCATGACTCGCCTGCTGGCTGCAAGCAGGGGCCGTGCGGCTGCTTTAGTTCATGGTGCAAGCGGCAGTGACAATGGCAGAGGCAGTGGGAGCGGGAGCAGCAGTGGGAGCGGGAGCAGCCGTGGGAGCGGGAGCAGCAGTGGTAGTGGGAGCAGCAGTGGCAGTGGTGGCGGCCTCAACGGGAATGGACTTAGTCACACGCAGATGTGTAATGGCAGCAGCACTGCTAGTGGCACAGACACAGCTGCTCCTGCCCAGTCTAGTGGAAACACTGCAGCAGGCAATGCCGAGAGCAGCAGCAGCAACAGTGAGTTTAACAACCCGGGTGCCTCTGCAAGTAGTGACACTGTTATCAGTAGCAGAGGGAATGGAGGCACTACCTGCATGGATAGCCGTTACTCGGATCACAACAGGCCAACTGACCTTGTAGCAGCCCTGAGAAGGAGTACTACCAACGCCAGTGACAGGGGAGCTGGGTCTTCCTCTGGTAGTAGTAACACTAACACTGCAGGTCACTGTGTCCATCAGAATGCTTTTGCTGATGTCTGCAGCAAGGGCAATGGTGGTGCTCGTAACCAAAGCGGGAGCCTTTCCTCTGGTCGCTCTGCTTGTGATACAAGCCGTCGAAGCAGGGCCAGTGAAAGTGGCAGCAGTAGTAGCAACAGTGGGAGTAGTTTCACCAACCATCGCCCTCCTTTCCTCACCCAAGTGCATGCTGCTGCATCCACAGCCCCAAGCCCAGGCCCATCACGGCGGCAACCACCATATCCCCATTCCACCCCCTCTTTACCATCCGCTTCAATCCGATATCCAGCCCCAACTTCCCCCACGTCATCCTGCTTCCCTACCTCATCAACCCGGCGTCAGCCGTTCCGCCCTCCCCCCATCCGCCTGACGCCAAACGGCCTCAAGGAGCGCATTGCATGGACCATCAGTGCTGCTGTGGCGGCATCGGCTCGCCATGAGCTGCTACGGCGCATTGCAAGGCAGCTGCCAGAGCTGAGGCAGGTGGCCATTGCTGACGTGCAAGGCCAAGGCAGCCTCTCACTTGGTCCTGAACAGGTATGATGATGAGAAAGAGGATGGAGCGATTATTTTGTGTGTGATCTAAATTTGTGGCTAATTTTGTCCAATGCTTCTTTTCTCCTTGTGTTGCAGTTGGCTTGCTTACGCAGAGCTGAAGCTGAGAATGCATCTGGGGAGCATTCCAACGCCTACTCGCCTCGAACCCCGCTTCCGACGCTCAAGATGCTTCTGTGGCACGCACCTTCACTGTCAGTGGGTGATATGGAGCTTACAGGTGCCACCCTAGTCATTTTGCGGAATGAAGCATTGAAGGTGGCAAAAGCTGGTAGTGAGGTGGAAGGGAGCTTGGACTCTGGCACTGCTGATAGCCTACAGAGCACTTCACAAGATCAGACGGGTGGATTGGAGTGCCGGGGCGAGATTGCGGAGAGGAGAGATGCAGAACAGTGCCTGCAGTCTCTTCTGGCATCTTCAGACCCTCTTCTTCATGCAAGTTTGGAGCTGTTGCAGCTTTCACAGACTCAGCGGTTTGAGTTTAGTGCCTTTTAATTGCAACTAAATTCACCACTACCACAATGCTCAACATCACGGTTAACAGGTCATTACGGTACCGTACAACACTTCTGTAACTATCAAAGTTAGCGAACAACGGAATGTGTGAACTAGGGAAACAAGGTATACAAATAGCAACCCTAAAAGTGTTGTACTCCCTATAGTGCTACTCACTGTAGCCTAAGAACCTATAATAACATTTGATACACCCCCATAGGCTAAGTGAGGGGCATCAAAGCAAGCAGGGTGAACAAATGGTCACAAGACCAGTCACTGCAGGAAGCAAAGCAAGCTCAGGGTGGATCTCAAGGACACCACACAAATTCCGAGCACAAGCAAGCGGCCACAAGGCCAGTTCAAGAGTTCACTAGGATATATATAGCAAAGCACAACAAGCAGAGCAAACATCAAGTCTACAGCAACCGAGGGCCTACCTCAACAAGCCCCAACTGCACACAGAAGTTGTGGTGGTCACCAGGCGCCAAGGCCTTGGTGAAGAGGTCGGCAGTGTTGGACTTTGATGCCACAAAGTCCAAGCGTGCCTGGCCGCGTCGCTGCAACTCTCGCAGGAGGAAGTACCTCACGTCAATATGCTTCACTCTGCTCTCCAGTCGAGGCTCTCGACACAGGAGGATCATGGCCTTGTTGTCAGCGTACAAGGTCGGTGCAGAGCGAGGCCGCTCACCAAGGTCGGCGAGCAAGAAGATCAACCAGCGAAGCTCCTGTGCCGCCATGGCACCAGCGTAGAGCTCTGCCTCTGCACTGGACGAAGCCATAGACGACGACCGTGTAGACCTCCACGACACAGCACCAGCACCAAGACTGAAGCGGTAACCCTGAGTCAAGCGCTGGGTCTCCACGTCGTCAGCATAGGAAGAGTCGCAGTGACCAGTCAACGCCACTGGCTGAGTCCCTCCAAGCACAAGCCCCATGCCTGATGTAGTCGCCAGGTACTTCGCCACCCTCACAGCAGCTGTCCAGTGTACAGGACGGTGTCTCCCAGTCGCAACAAAGCGAGAGAGGACGCTGAGGGGAAAGGCGAGGTCCGGCCGAGTACAAGTCATCAGGTACATGAGGCAGCCCACCAGCTCTGCGTAGGGACCACTGGACTCAAAAGGCTCGTCGGGAAAGGGGCCAGTGAGTCTGTGGTCAACAGCAAGAGGTGTGGGCTGTGTGGTGGAGAACTGGAAGTCGAACCGCCGAAGGACCTGCTGCACCATGTGTGACTGAGTCAGTGTGATGGTGCGAGTGGCTCTGTCCCTGGTGATCTGCAGGCCAAGGTAGCGCTGCAGTTCACCTAGGTCAGTGCACGTGTGTCTCTTCTGCAGTTCGGACTTCACCTGAGCCAGAGCTGCCCTGTCTGCTGTGGCAAAGACCAAGTCGTCGACGTACACTAGTATAAAGAAAGGAGTGGAACCAGTGCGAACAAACAGCGACGGGTCGGCAGAGGAAGGACAAAACCCAAGGTCACGAAGCGTGGAGCGAAGAGTGTCGTGCCACTCACGGGGCGACTGGCGGAGACCGTAGACCGGCCGTCTCAGGCTCCACTGGGTCCCAGGTGGGAAGGTGTCAGTGAAGCCAGGAGGGCGGCGCAGCCAGATCTCCTCGTGTAGTCGGCCCTGGAGAAACGCAGTAGAGAATTCAAGGGAGTGCAGCTCGTAGTCTCGCTGTGCTGCTACGTGCAGTAACACCCGAAGAGTAGTCATCTTCGGGGTCGGGGCGAAGGTCTGGAAGAAGTCAACTCCCTCACGCTGACTGAAACCCCTAGCCACGTAGCGCGCCTTGAACACAGGCGGTGAACCAGGCGGCCGCTTCACCTTGAAGAGCCACATGCCATCGACTACGTTCGCCCTGGGAGGGGGAACTGCGTCGACGTAGGTGCCTGTGGATCTCCAAGACGCTAACTCCGAGGCCATAGCCGCTTTCCACTGTGAGGCCCACGCCCCTGACACTGCCTCGCGGTAAGTGCGAGGAGTCGGTATGTCAAGGGCGTCGGGGTCTCCCTCAGGGGATAGCAGCATGGCACAGACAGAGGGAGAAGCGGCTGCCCAGTACTCCAGCTCAGACTCTCTGTCCTCTAGGACGTCACAGCCAAGGGCAAACCCACCCCCGACGGACAGAGGACGGGAGGGAGGAGCTGGCACCACATGGGTGGTGTAGTCAAGGCGACTGGCCGCAGCAAACTCAGCGACAGCGGAAGTGAGAGCCGAGACAGACGACGGAGGGAAACGAGAGTCGGTGACAAGAGTGGCGAGGACACGAGAGACAACAGGACGAACAGCGTGGTAGTAGTCAGTGACAGGAGTAGGGGGAAAGGGAGAGAGGACGGAGGCGGAGACGGGAGAACGGACTCAGGAGGAGGACGACGAAGAGACGAACAAAGGAGGGCAGTGTGGAGGTCGGTAACGGGAGACGAGTGACGAGCACGCGGAGGACAGGGACGGACACGAGAGTGCGGGACACCAGGTGGAGGAGACTGCGGTGGAGGAGAAGACCAGACCGCCGGACTGGCGTCAGGAGGAGAAAACGTGGGACCAAACGCTGGAGGGGACGGAGTGTGAACAGGAGGAGAGGAGGGAAGACCAAGGGCCCGAAGGCCACTCACGGGTGGGAACAACTGCCGCTCCAGAGGGAGCTGCTATGGTCGCAGCTGCGGTGGCGGTGTCTGCTGCTGCTGCGGCTGCTGCTACTGCTGCGGCTGCTGCTGCTGCTGCTGCTGCTGCTGCTGCTGCTGCTGCTGCTGCTGCTGCTGCTGCTGCTGCTGCTGCTGCTGCTGCTGCTGTTGCTGCTGCTGCTGCTGCTGCTGCTGCTGCTGCTGCTGCTGCTGCTGCTGCTGCTGCTGCTGCTGCTGCTGCTCCAGCAGGTCCAACTGCCGCAACTCCTGCCGCTCCCTCTCCAACAGCACCTGCTCCTCACGCTCACGCCGATGGGCCGCCTGGAGACGTGTGTCGTGGCGGTGGGGAGGCGGAGTCGACTCTGCAGAACTAGTGTCTCCAGCTCCAGTCTCCTCAGAACCAGCACCTCCAGTGCCAGCGCCTCCAGCACCAGCACCCCCAGAACCAGCACCCCCAGGACCAGCACCCCCAGAACCAGCACCTCCTGTGCCAGCACCTCCAGCTCCAGCACCCCCAGAACTAGCACCTCCAGTGCCAGCACCTCCAACTCCAGCACCCCCAGAGCTAGCGCCTCCAGTGCCAGCACCTCCAGCTCCAGCACCCCCAGAGCTAGCGCCACCTGCGCCAGCACCTCCAGCTCCAGCACCCCCAGGACTAGCACCTCCAGTGCCAGGACCTCCAGCTCCAGCACCCCCAGGGCTAGCGCCACCTGCGCCAGCACCTCCAACTCCAGCACCCCTCAAACGAGCACCCCCGGACCGAGTACCGCCAGTGGCTGCACCTCCAGCTCCAAAACCAACCGAGTCCACAGTAGCCTGTCGCGGAAGTACCGAAGGCTGCTGAGGGGACTGTGAGGAGGACTGCGGGGAGGGAGCCGCTACCTGACGCGCGACCGAGGGTAGAGGGGTAGCGTGAGATACACCTGACGGGGCAGGACCAGGGGGGGGTTGGGGTACCGGAGGAGCGGGAGCAGGAGGAAGAGAGGGTGCGAGGAAAAGGGGGGGAAGGGGAACCGGGAGACCGCGACAGGGGTACCGGGTGTAGTAGGACAGTGACTCGTCGAACCGGACGTCACGGGAGTCTAGGAACTGGTGGAGGGGCGGGTGGTAAAAGGACCAGTCGGCCGAGGCTACCGGGAAACCAAGGAAGACACAGGGGACGGCGCGAGCCGAGAGCTTGTCCGCAGAGGTGTCGCGGACAAGCGCAAGGCAGCCCCAGACACGAAAAGCTGACCCAACACCAGGGGACCCGGTCCAAAGACTGGTCGGTGAAGCCTCTGGCCGCGAGACGCGCGGCTGGAGGTTCAGCTGGTGAGCGGCGTAGCGAACCGCGTAGGGCCACAGAAAATGGGGCGCACGGGCATGAATCATGGACGTGCGGGCGATGTCCATGACCAAGCCAATGCGGCGCTCAGCAACCCCATTCTGCTGTGGGGACTCCGGCAGCGTCCAGGACTGTACGATGCCCTGCTCGCCGCAGAATCCGGCAAGAATGCCTGAGCGAAACTCACCCCCACGGTCAGAGTGGAGACAGGAGACACGACGGCCACGAGTGCCCTCAGTGGCTAGAAGCCACCGGATCAGCGTAGAAGTCACCTCGGACTTCTTCGCGAGAGGAAACACCGTGGTGTACCTGGAGAAGTCGTCGACAACCACCAAAAAGTAGCGCTCCCTCTTAGGTCCCTGCGTAGGTGCAGGGCCCCAGACATCCAAGTGGAGTGTCTGGAAGGGAGCAGTGGCCGGATGAAGGGAGGAGGAGTGCGGAGTGGCACGAAGACGGCCGGCGATGCAAGGAGTGCACGGCGGCGCAGGCGAGGGAGGGAGCGACGGGAAGACGCGAGGGAGACCTGAGACAAGACGGTGACTAGCCATAGTGCGGAGGCGGGGGATCGACGCGTGGCCAAGACGGTGGTGCCACAAGACGGTCCGGTGGGTGAAAGACTGACACGAGCAAGACGCAGCAACTAGACCGGACACAACAACCTGACCAGACACAGCAACCTGACCGGACACAGCAACCGGTGGGGACGCAGTAACCTGACCGGACTCTGCTACCGGGGGGGACGAAGCAACCTGACCAGACGCAGCTACCTGCGGGGGCGGAGTGTGCAGGACGAAGAGACCTGAGTGGGGCTCTCTGGTGAACGTGGCAAGAACTGCCCCGGTGGAAGAGTCCGTACAGATCGCAGTCCTCCCGTGCGCAGGAAAAGTGACTGTGATCCCCCGGTCCTGAAGGTATCCAACACCCACCAAGTTCCGAGAGAACGAGGGGATGTAGAGACCAGTGAGGAAACCAGAGGGGACAGCTGGGCACGGGAGGGTGGTCGAGCTGCGAGCAACTGCTGGTCCTGAAGTAGGATCAGCCAGGGCAACTGGGACTGGAGCCGAAAGAGGTGTGACAGTGGTGTGGTCGCGGAAGAAGCACTGAGACGCGCCGGAGTCCAGCGTGAAGGAGAGCGACGCAACAGCAGTCGTCACGGCCGGGCTAGTGACTACACAAGCACCTACACTAAAAGCACAAGTACCGACACTAGCAACAGGCAAAGGTCCTAAGCTAGGTACACGTAAGCCAAGAGATCCGTATGTGACAGAATAAACAGCATCCATAGACATATCAAATACAGGGTAACCACTACGAAAAAGACCGGGCCAGATCGGGGGAGCCGACTCAGGCCCAAAACGCTCACGGTAAAGGTCGTCGAGGCGGCTGTAGCAGCGCTGTGCAGAGTGGTCAGGACGCCAGCAGGTAGTGCCAGCACCAGGGCCGGTCAGGATCCGGTACTGGCAGGGGCCGACGTCGCGGCCACCGCGACAAGCCCCCCAGCTGGCTGGGCCGCTGCTGCAGCCAACGCGACTTGAACCACCAGGCCCCCACGGCTGCTGAGGGCGCCACAGCTGCTGAGGGCGCCCCTGCTACTGCGGAAGCCACAGCTGAAACGGCCGCTGCTGCTGTCCCTGCTGCTGGAGAACCCTAGTGGACTCCATGATAAAAGCTAGCGGGGTGCAGGAGCGGCAGGCTAGGAGCGACAGGAGCTAGGGACGGCTGCAGTGAAAAACGAGAACAACTAGGAGCGCCAGGTGAAACTAGGCGAGTAACTGCTGGAGCACGGAGCGAACTAAGCTAGGAGCGCCAGGTGAAACTAGGCGAGGAACGGCTGGAGCACGGAGCAAACTGAGCTACGAGCGAGGAGCGAGAACGGCTGGAGCGAGAACGGCTGGAGCACAACTGGTTGGAGCTAGAAACGGCGAGCTAGGGCTGGCTGGAGGTAGGAACGGCCGGAGCTAGAGACCGTAAGTGCGGCTGTCGGCTGCCGCTAGTAGAGCCACTGGCAGTGGAACGTACGTGCGACAGTAGGGGCTGCAGTACTGACGGCTGCGGGATGCTGGCAACTGTGCAGGTCGTCCGGCAAGCAGGAACGCGGGCGACAGTTGCAGGCCCCCACCCGAAACCCTTTATTTATTTTCTGGCGCTAAAGCGCTCCGGCGCGCGCTGCCGGCAGGGTGTGCTGCCTGCGGGGCGCGCTACCCGCGGGGCGCGCCGCCTGCGGGGCGCGCTACCCGCGGGGCGCGCTACCCGCGCGGCGCGCTGCATGTGGGGCTGGGGCGACGGGCCAGGGCGCGGGCTGGGGCGACGGGCTAAGGCGGGCGCCTGGGCGACGGGCTAGGGCGGGCGCCTGGGCGACGGGCTAGGGCGCGGGCCTGGGCGACGGGCTAGGGCGTGGGCCTGGGCGACGGGCTAGGGCGGGCGCCTGGGCGACGGGCTAGGGCGGGCGCCTGGGCGACGGGCTAGGGCGGGCGCCTGGGCGACGGGCTGGGGCGGGCGCCTGGGCGACGGGCTGGGGCGGGCGCCTTGGCGACGGGCTGGGGCGGGCGCCTGGGCGACGGGCTGGTGCGGGCGCCTGGGCGACGGGCTAGGGCGGGCGCCTGGGCGACGGGCTAGGGCGGGCGCCTGGGCGACGGGCTAGGGCGGGCGCCTGGGCGACGGGCTAGGGCGGACGCCTGGGCGACGGGCTAGGGGCGCAGGCTAGGGGCGCTGAGGGCGCTAACGCGCGGAGGAGGAGGGCGCTAAGGCGCGGAGTTGGCGCGGAGGGCGCGGAGGCTAAGGCGCGGAGGGCGCGGAGGGCGCGGAGGGCGCGGAGGGCGCGGAGGGTGCGGAGGGCGCGGAGGGCGCGGAGGGCACGGAGAGCGCAAGGGTGCGGAGGGCGCTAGGGCGCGAGCTAGGCTAGGCTAGGCGAGAGGATCGACACCTGCTCTGATACCATCTCAAAGTTAGCGAACAACGGAATGTGTGAACTAGGGAAACAAGGGATACAAATAGCAACCCTAAAAGTGTTGTACTCCCTATAGTGGTACTCACTGTAGCCTAAGAACCTATAATAACATTTGACAGTAACCTGCAAGCCACTTCCCCTTTATGAACCACATGGACGATACATCAGCTCACCCAGCTGCTTCCTGAGCAAGAAAGCCTGGTGAAACTTGTTGTCTTTTACACTAATCAGCAAATCGTCCAGTATGTCCTCCAGTGCTTGAAGGTGACCACCCAGCTGAAACACACACGACAAGAGTGAAACAAGAAGTTAAGTTGCACTGGCATGATAATGCAACTGGGTGATGTGCTGGCTATGCTTACCCTGTCTAGGCCTTGGGAGAATGGGGCTGCAGAGAAGTCCAGCTTTGTGTATGCAGCCACCGACTTATCTGCTTTTACAGCATTTTCTGTTTTCTTGTTTAAAACAGCTTCAGCCTTCGCAGTGAAGAGTTTAGATACACTTAGACCCATATGAGCTGTCAAAAAGGTGGCATGTTGAGGAATGAGAAAACCGTAAAGCGAAGCAAACAGCAACTTAACATGATGTTCTACTGTACCTCCATAGCCTGCTGCAAATCCCGCAAAGGTAGCACCATACACGAATGATGGAATCACAATAACGCCAGCCATAGCCAACGTCAGGGCTGCGTCCGCCTTTTTCCGTGCACCTACTTCCTGTGAAGAAAACACAGACACGGAGCGCATGTAGATGAGAGCTCAGAGTCTCAGACACTGAGCGGGTGAGAGTACATCGCCTACAGATTACCTTAGTTTTTTTCTTGGCACCATGTTGGAATTCCTCTTTTAACTTGGATTGCTCGTCTTTACTCAAATATGTTTTCAGAAGAAGCTTCTTCGCATCCCTATTGACACCATCAGATTCTTCGATCAACCTTTTCAGCTCCTTCAAGGTCTCGCCACCAATGATACAGAACTCTTCCAGGTCTTTACCGCCTGGTGTAAGTAGAGCGCCATTAGCGAACAATACATTTTTTAACCGCCGAAATCAAATTACGTGCAATGGCTTACCAGGTGCTTCGAGTTCCGAAAGCGCCTGCAACTTCGCTTGAATGCTCGCGCACTCTGTCGACAACTTCAACTTGTATGCTGCACACAGATTCGCCGCATCTACGCAAACCTGTCGAACTCCACCGTTTTCGTGATCTACCAAGTCTCTCGCACAATTCTCGAGTTCAGAATACTTTGAATCGCAAAAAACAAGCAGGTCGCTTATTACAGAAACGCGAGAAGCCATGGCCGACAAACACTAAGAGGGACGACAGCTCGTCTTCAAAGCAACACAACCTTGAAGAATAAGAGCATTTAGGCAGACACATGCTGTTCGGAAACCCAAGCCCCCCTCTACTTGATTACTGATGACGGCCATTAGGAAAGAATATCCGGACAGGTCATGCCTCGATTGTGTCGAGAATTGACTGGGCATGGGAAGTGTGCATGTCGAGGGACCGTCCAGACAGCGCCTCGACAGTTCAAGGCGAAAAGAACCTCGTTAAAAAGAGGTTTCTCTCCTCTCAAGCTCCTCCAGCTAAAGGGGAAACAGTCTGTTTGTTTACACTATTACAGAGAAGAAAAGTGTTATTTGTGCATGCACATTCCATGGTACTATTAGGGCTTGTTTTTCACGCCACCTCTGTTGTAAAGGACTCTCCTCTACTATGCAGGAACTGGGAGTTGTGCTAAACAGTAGAGCACTGTCTTAGATTTCCAACGGGCCGTAGATCACGTCGATCGCCTAAGTATCCGCCGAGATATGAGCTCTCTGGATTTTGTGTTCGAATGCACTTCATACAAAGTGATTCACAATGTTCAGTGTGAAACATGCAATACAAAGCAAACAGATTTATAGCATGCAATCAACATCGAGTCGCACAAGTAACATCGCATCGCTACACTTCGCGAATGTTCTCGTAACATTTCGAAGGGGTGAAATTCGACACTCGAATTTCACTCATTCGAATGTTCCTTCAAGTCCCGAACTTTCTGGTGCTGCCATGTGGCACCGAATCGATTGGTCTTCCGAAGTCAAACTTCAGCTCCACGCAAACCTGCAGCTCACTCGAAAGTGAGCACCAAACCAACACCGTTCGGTGGTTGGGGGCAATGTTGCCTCACGCAACCTCCAACACTCCCCCTTGCACCCAAGCCACTAGGTGTTCAATCCAACATGCTCATAGCATGTACGGAATGTACCTATAGGGAGTGGTTTCGTGAGAGAATCCACTCGTTCATCATCACTGAGAGTTGCGAAGCAATATGCCGCGCCCTCCTTATCCATCTCCCCAACGGCTACCGTAGCGTAGTCCGCGTACTTGGGGTGAGGACGAACCTCACGACGCTCGCGGGTCAAGGCCAATGGTAGGGAGGAAGGTGTGGAGGTAGTTGCCGCCTCGGTTGGTGACACCTCCACGACATCATCAACGCTCTCCTCGTTGTTCTCTCCCCCTCCATCGGATTCCTTCTCCACTTGAGGTGGAACCTCACTTTCTTCAACCTCCTCTCGTGCCGGAAGGATGAAGGTGACTTGTTGAGTTGGTTTCTCCTTCGCCGGGAACTTGCCTTCGTCGAAGACCACGTCCCGAGACGTGACGACGCGCTTTTCACCCAAGTCCCACACTCGCCATGCACGCTCGTTTGGCGCAATTCCCAAGAAGATCGTCGCACGAGCCTTCGGTTGCAACTTGTGGCGAAGGGGATCCGGTACACCTCACCCCACCACTCGCTCCCAAGCTTGGAGTGTTGAAAAAGAGAACGAACGGCTTCCACCAACGTGCGATTAAGCCGCTCCGCCACTCCATTTTGTTGGGGTGTGTAGGGTGTTGTGACATCATGCTTGATGCCCTTGCTCTTCATCCATTTCGCAAGCTCGTTGTTCACGAATTCGCCACCACCGTCGGTGCGAATAGCCTTGATCCGCTTCTTGTCGTCGTCGCAAACTTCGAGCGCCCACTCTCGAATTGCCTTGGCCGCATCGCCCTTAGCCTTCAAGAGTCGGGTCCAACACATCCGCGTTGCGTCGTCGAGCATCACCAAGAGGAACCGCGCTCCTCCCTTTGATGCGTGCCGCATCGGTCCACACACATCCATGTGAACAAGCGCAATCGGGTCCTTAGCGAGGGGTGACGTTCGGCTACCGAATGGCTTGCGAGCCATTTTTCCTTCGACACACGCCGCGCACACGCCCTTCTCGTCGTCGCCGACGGCCACGTCGAATCCCTTCGCAAGTCCTTTGTTGGCCAACTCCTTGACCGAGTCGTAGTTGGCGTGCGCAAGCCGATTATGCCACACCTTGAGAGTCGCCTTGGAGCCTTGCGCCACGTTAGATGAAGCCGATTTCGGGTGCGTCATGAGTTGGTAGAGTTCTCCGTTGAGAACGCCTTGTGCGAATTGCTGCCCCTTCCAAAAGAGGTTCATGTTCGCATCGTCCATGGTGAAGGTCACTCCCTTCTTCGCAAGTTGCGAAACGGAGAGGAGATTCACCTTCGAGCCCGGGACATGAAGCACGTTCGTGATGTCCACCGGTCCGCTATCGACGATGAGGCGCGTACTCCCAACTCCAACCACCGGTAGCGACTTGTTGTTTCCGAAGACGACGCGCGTGACGTCTCCCGGTGCACCAACGTTGGTGAGGAACGATGCCGAGTGCGTCATGTGTTGTGTTGCGCCGGTGTCGAGGAACCACGCGTCGCTTGGAGTGTTGGTCCCGTCACCGGCCAATAACACGATCGACTCCCTTGTATCATCCGCCTCGCCGGATGCCGTGTGCGCGTTGCCCTCGTGGTTCCGCGCCTTCGATGGAGTCCAATCGCTCGGCCGCTTCCGACAATCTCGCCAAAAGTGTCCCGGTTTGCCACAATAGTGGCACTTGCTCGCGCCGTTCGATGCGTTTCCCTTGCCGCGATCGCTTCCACCGGACGACTTCTTCGTCGCACCTTTGCTCCACGTGGACTTCTTTCCGGAACTCCCTCCGGAGAACATGGCGGCACCCTCGCTCTCATTAGCGAATTGTCGGCGACGCGATTCCTCATGGAGAAGTCGACCGACCACCATTTCCTTCGTCCAAGTGTCTTGCACGCTATCGAGTGTCGTAATCAACGTCGACCACTCTTCCGGAAGGCCGCAAAGCAAGGTCAATATCCAATCCTCCTCCGTGACCGTTCCACCGAGGTCCATGAATGTTTCCCCGAGTTCCTCCACACGAGTCGCATACTGGTGCATCGATTCGCCCGCGCGCATCTTCACCGTGTAGAACGCATTCCGGGCTAGGATCTTGCCATGGAGAGTCTTGTTCACGTGGATCGTCTCGAGCCGCTTCCACGCTTCATGCGCCGACGCTTCGAGCTTGATGCACATGCGCACCGAGCTCACGAGATTGATGCCGATGCGCGAAATCAACGTAGCGAACGCCTTTTGGTCCTTCTTCTTCCATGCCGCGATGTCGCTCTCGTTGTCCGGCTTCTTCTCCGTTCCATCGAAGAAACCCCAAAGTCCCCGCTCCATCATGAGCACTTGGAACTTAAACTTCCACGCGGAGTAGTTTTGTCCCGTGAAAATCGGTACCGCCGACGTGTCGAACATCGTCGCGGTTGCCCAGGGTTCGCCGGAATTTACAACGACACCATCCAAGGAAGTGCGGGAGGCCTCGCTTGACGTCATCATGCTTACCCCTTGTCGCGCGCGTAGACTCCCCTGACCAGCTCTGATACCACTTGTTGGCCCAGCCTGCTACCGACTGGGTTAAAAGGGCATGTTTGTATGGTGGGTAGCACACCCATAACCCCCCAGGCCGCGCCTGTAGCCCTCCCACACTCAACTCGGGACGATCCCAGTGCCCCACCAACAATCTCCCCCTCACTTGGGGCTCGTTTGGGCACTGGCGCTCGCTTGGCGCACACTGGGATTCGAACCGGAGACCTTTCGCTCTGATACCACTGTTGTAAAGGACTCTCCTCTACTATGCAAGAACCGGGAGCTGTACTAAACAGTAGAGCACTGTCTTAGATTTCCAACAACCTCATCATAAGTGTGATTCTAATTCAACGTTTCATAATTTGTCCATAACACAGCCTTACTCATAGACTGTGCCTCCCTCCCGCCTCTGCGAGCAGCAACAGGAGGACGAGGGGAACGGTGGGGGGTAGGACGGTCCGTCTCAGCTGGCGGGCGGAGCAGTATAGACCGGGCGCAACAGCAGCAGCAGCAGCAGCAGCAGCGGCAGCAGTGGCAACAGCAGTGCTTCGACGTGGTGGGGCTAATTTTGTCCAATGCTTGTTTTCTCCTTTTGTTGCAGTTGGCTTGCTGCGGTGAATGCATCTGGGGAGCATTCCAATGCCTACTCACCTCGCACCCTGCTCCCAAAGCCCTAGGTGCTTCGTGGCGTGCACCGTCACTGTCAGTACGTGATACGATATGGAGCTTACAGGTGCCACTCTAATCATCTTGCGGAATGAAGCATTGAATGTGGCAAAAGCTGGTGGCGAGCTGGAAGGGAGCTTGGACTCTGGCACTACTAATAGCCTACACAATCCGTTTCCAGATCGGATGAGTGGATTGGAGTGCAGGGGTTAGATTGCGGAAAGGAGAGATGCAGAACAGTGCCTGCTATCACTCTTGGCATCATCCGATCCGCTACTTCATGCAAGTTTGGAGCTGTTGCAGCTTTTGCAGACTGGTTTGAGTTTAGTGCCTTTTTAGTTGTAATCAAGTCTACCTTGATGCTGATATGACAGGCTAACAGATTATAAGTCTACAGTTTACTGCAACCTTCCATTCATTGTCTGAAATTCTAGGCAGGAATGAATGCACTGGGAAAGTGTTGGGTACAAGTATGAAACCCTAAAAGGGGTTGTACCCCATATTGGCTACCCCAATACAGCCTAAACATATATAGCATACATAGAATTTGACACACCCCCATAGGCAAAGTGGGGGAGAACAAGGGGTCACAAGACCAGTCAAGAGAAGCAAAGCAAGCTCAGGGTGGATCACAACGTCACCACACACACTGAGCACAAGCAAAGGGGCCACAAGGCCAGTTCACATGCAGAGGTATATATACAACAACAACAGCACAGTGATCTCTACCAAGCAGAGCAAGCATGCAGGTATATATAAAGATCACAGTACAAGTGAAGTCTACATCAAGTGAGGAAACGTGGGCACAAGGCCTAACAAAGTACAAAAACGCTGATGATCACCAGACGGAAGTGCCTTGGTGAATATATCAGCAGTGTTGGCCCGAGTGGCCACGTGAGCAAGACGGAGCTGACCACGCTGCTGCAACTCTCGAGCAAGGAAGTAACGCATAGCGATGTGCTTCGTTCTGTGCTCCAGTCTGTGCTCCTGACACAAGGCAATGGCGGCCTTGTTGTCTACGTACAGAACTGGAGGAGAACGAGGCCGCTCTCCCATGTCGGTCAGCAGGTAGGTGAGCCAGCGTAACTCCTGTGCAGCCATGGCTGTGGCGTAGATCTCAGCCTCACAACTGGAGCTGAGAACAGAAGACGAGCGTGTAGACCGCCAAGAGACAGAGCCAGAGCCAAGACTGAAGGTGTAACCCTGTGACGACCGCTGCGTAGCCAGGTCGTCAACCCAAGAAGCGTCCGAGTGCCCAGTGAGGACAACGTCGCCCCGTCCTCCAAGCACGAGCCCCATGCCCGACGTACTGCACAAGTAGCGCAGTACCCTCTTCGCAGCATCCATGTGCACCTTTCGGTGCCTACCAGGAGCCACGTAGCGAGCCAGAAGGCCAAGAGGGTACGCAAGGTCAGGACGAGTGCAGGTCATCAGGTACATGAGGCAGCCTACTAGCTCTGGGTAAGGACCACTCGGCTCTACGGACTCGTCCGAAGGTGGAGCTGAGAGCGAGTGACCTGTAGCCAGAAGAGTGGCCTGTGCCGAGGACCAGGTGAAGTCGAAGCGCTGAAGGACCTGCTGCACCATGTGTGACTGAGTCAATGTGATGGTGCGGCGTGCTCTGTCCCGGGTGATCTGCAAGCCAAGGTAACTGCGCAGCTCACCCAGGTCTGTGCACGTGTGTCTCTTCTGCAGCTCCGACTTCACCAGGGCGAGAGCCTCGGTGTCAGCAGTGGCAAAGACCAAGTCGTCGACGTACACGAGGATGTAGAACGGCGGCAGCGAAGTGTCGGTGCGCAGAAACAGCGACGGGTCAGCAGTGGAAGGAGCAAACCCAAGAGCCGCAAGTGTCGTCCTCAGTGTGTCGTGCCACTCACGCGGCGCCTGGCGGAGACCGTAGACTGGCCGCCGGAGGCTCCACTTGGTACCAGGAGGGAACGACCCAGTGAAGCCAGGTGGGCGGCGCAGCCAGATCTCCTCGTGCAGGCTGCCCTGTAAGAAAGCTGTGCTGAAGTCAAGAGAGTGAAGCTCGTAGTCACGCTGAGCGGCAACGTGCAGCAGCACCCGAAGAGTGGTCATCTTCGGGGTGGGGGAGAAGGTCTGGAAGAAGTCAACTCCCTCCCGCTGACTGAAGCCTCGAGCAACGTAACGAGCCTTGAAGACAGGCGGAGAACCCGGCGGCCGCTTCACCTTGAAAATCCACATGCCACTGACGATGTTCGCCCCAGGAGGGGGAACCTCGTCAACGTAAGTGCCTGTGGACTTCCAGGATGCCATCTCTGTGTCCATGGCTGTCTGCCACTGAGAGGAGTACTCACCCGCGATCGCTTCAGCGTAAGAGCGCGGGGTCGGGATGTCTGGAGCATCCGGGTCTCCCTCAGGGGCAAGCAGCATGGCCATGAGATGAGGCGCAGCGGCTGCAAGACACTCAAGGTCCTCCTGCCTATCCTCAAGGACGTCCGTGCTAAGAGCACACTCACCCCCGGCGGACGGAGGACAGACAGACTCAGACTCAACAAAGACTAGCGGCGTAGTCGAGACGACAGGCAGCAGCAAAGTCTACAAGCCCAGCGACTAAGGCAGACGCAGCAGCAGACTCAAACGACGGGTCAGTGACAACAGTGGCTAGCAGACGCGTGACAGTAGGGTGAGCAGCACGAGTGCGGTCAGACTCAGGCTCTGGAACGTCAGGCAGAGAAGACGCAGGAGGGGACGGCAGGGGAACACGCTGCGGAGCAGAGGAAGGACGCAGGGCCATGAGGTGTGTGCCGGGGACAGCCGGCGGACGCTCGCGAGGAACACGACGACCAGTACGACCAGTGCGGACAGTGCGAACAGGCGAGACAGGACGAGACGCAGGCTCACGACGCTCAGTAAGACCTCCGGTCTGCTCACTGTAAGGAGAAGGAGCAGGCAGCGGTGAGCCAGGCTGTAACGGAAGACCAGTAGAAGACGGGAGGCTAAGAACCTGGCGAAGCACGGAGTCAGGCGGTGGCAGAGACGAGGGCGACGGCGGAGCGAAGAACAATCGCGGCTGGGCAGCGCCACCAGCACCGGCAGCTCCAGTACCTCCAGCACCAGCACCTCCAGCGCCAGCACCTCCAGTACCAGCACCTCCAGTAGCTCCAGAACCTCCAGCTCCAGCGCCTCCAGCGCCAGTACCTCCAACAGCTCCAGGACCTCCAGGAGCTCCAGAACCTCCAGCGCCAGCACCTCCAGTACCAGCACCTCCAGCAGCTCCAGAACCTCCAGCTCCAGCGCCTCCAGCGCCAGTACCTCCAACAGCTCCAGGACCTCCAGTAGCTTCAGAACCTCCAGCGCTAGCACCTCCAGTACCAGCACCTCCAGCAGCTCCAGAACCTCCAGCTCTAGCGCCTCCAGCGCCAGTACCTCCAACAGCTCCAGGACCTCCAGTAGCTCCAGAACCTCCAGCGCCAGTACCTCCAGTACTAGCGCCACCAGCAGCAGAAACCCCAGGCTCAGCAGAACCACCAGCCCCAGCAGCTCCAGTACCTCCAGTACGAGCACCTCCGGGACCAGCGGCTCCAGTAACTCCAGTAGAAGCGCCTCCAGTAGCTAAGTCACCAGCTCTAGTGCCTCCAACGCCAGCGTCGGCCGCAGCAGGGCCCCCAGCTCCAGCAGTGCGACCCTGACGGCTAACGTACCACTCACGCAGCTGCTGTGGGGAGAGAGGGAGACGCCGACGAGAGAGCTGCGGCGAGGCACCAGCGGAGCGACTACGGAGGCGACCGCTCCAAGGAGACTGCACACCAGGCGCCTCAGCGCCCCCAGGCGCAGTACCCCCAGACTCAGTACCCCCAGGCGCAGCACCCCCAGACTCCGCACCCTCAGGCTCAGCACCCCCAGGCTCCTCACGCTCAGGCTCAGCACCTCCAGGCTCCACACCCCCAGGCTCAACACCCCCAGGCTCCGCACCCCCAGGCTCAGCACCCCCAGGCTCCGCACCCCCAGGCTCAGCACCCCCAGGCTCCACACCCCCAGGCTCAGCACCCCCAGAAGCAGCACCCCGAGCAGGACCACTCCCAGCAGGACCTGAGTCACCAGTGACCTCAACCGGCTCAGTCAAGGGAGGAGGGTCTACCTGAGACACACCTGAAGGAGCAGGACCTGGAGCGGGGAGGGGGTCTACCTGGGGAGGACCTGGAGCGAGAAAGAGGCGGGGGGGGGAGAGAGGCAGTGTGGTAGGGAAAGAGACGGTAAAAGGGGACCGACTCGTCAAAGGTGACGTCCTGAGACGCAAAGACACGGCGCGAGGCGGGGTCGTAAAACTGCCAGCCAGGCGCGTCAGGGACAAAGCCAAGGAAGACGCAGGGAATGGCGCGAGGGGAGAGCTTGTCCGCAGTGGTATCGCGGACAAAGATACGAGCACCCCAGACCCGGAAACGCGACGCATCGCCAACCTCCCCCGTCCAACGCAGTGTGGGCGAAGTCTCCGGCACGGAGACACGGGGCCAGAGGTTGAGCTGCTGCGCGGCGTACCGGACCGCAAACGGCCACAGAAAATGGGGGGCAGCCGCATGGATCATGGAGGTACGAGCGACCTCCATGACTAAGCCAATGCGGCGCTCAGCAACCCCATTCTGCTGCGGAGAGGCCGGAAGCGTGAACGTCTGGCGGATGCCGTGCTCCTCACAGTAGGCTCGCAAGAGGTCGGAGGTGAACTCACCACCTCTCTCGGAGTGCAGACGCAGGACAGGAAAGTCCGAGTGGAACCGCTCGCGGAGCTGGAGACGAAATGCGCGGATCCAAGGGATCAAAACATCAGGGACATCCCCCTTGCGCTGCAAGGGGAAGACCGTGGTGTAACGCGTGTAGTCGTCGACTACCAGCAGGAAGTACCGCTCGTGGCCCTGTCCACGGACGCGGGCTGGGCCCCACACGTCCAGGTGGAGAGTCTGCAGCGGAGCCTCTATCGGAGGGAACGAGGAGGAGTGAGGAGCGGCGCGCTGCCGCCCCTCGACGCAAGGAATGTAGGGTGGCGCAGGCGAGGGAGGGAGGGAGGGCAGAGACCTGGGAGGACCAGAGACCAGGTGGCGAGAGTGCATGCCACGAAGGCGAGGCAGGGAGGGGTGACCAAGGCGGTGGTGCCAAAGGAGAGTCTGGTGCGACAGGCTGCGACACTCACACCGGGTAGCTACCTGAGCGGACGCGTACAGCTGAGGAGACAAAGGGGTGGAGCGCGACGCAGTGGTGAGGGTGTACAGACTGGACCCAGGCGCACGTGTGAACGTGGCCAGGTGGCGGCCGGTCCGAGAGCACGTGCAGATCGCCACACGATGTCCTCCAGGAGTAAAGGTGTCAACCCAGTGATCCTGAAGGACGGCGTTGCTCACCAGGTTCGTAGAGAACGAGGGGAGGTGGAGACCAGACAGCTCACCAGACGGGACCGCCGGACACGGAAGCACAGTAGTGGTCCGTGCTAGCACTGGGCCCCCAGAGGGGTCAGCCAGTGAGACAGGGACAGGTGCAGGGAGGGGAGTGACTGTGGTGCTATCGCGAAAGAAACAGCGGGAAGCACCAGAGTCAAGTGTAAAGGTGTGCGAAGCCTGAGCGGACGCAGTACCAGGGAGAGCAGACTCGCTAGCACCTAGGGCTGCAGACTCTATACCTGGGTCAGGCGGCATACACAAGTAGCAGTCACCCTCAGCACTAACAGTCAATGCATACATGGCAGCAAGAATTGCATCATAGTCAAGATCAAAGATAGGAACACCACGCCTAGACAGGTCTGCCCAGTGGGGAAACTCAGTAGCCTCCGGAAACTTGGCGCGCCAGGCGTCGCTAAGCCGAGAGAAGCAGCGGTACTCAGTGTGAACACCGTTGCATGGGCGACCAGTGCGGGGACCCGTGCGAATGATATAGGGGCAGCGAATAGGACCCCCAGACGCCCCACGCTGAGCATACCAGTCACGAAGCTGCTGAGTCATGGGGGTCTCACGCTGGCTCTGCTGCTGCTGCTGCTGTCCCTGGCCACCACCGGAGCTCCCCTTCTGGCCGGATCCACTCCAGCCCCCACCACCGCTGCCACCACCGCTCCCTCCTCCCCCACTACCGCCGCTGCCACCTCCACCGCTCCCAGTGCCACCGCCGCCCCCACCACCACCTCCACCCCCACGACCACCCCCACCACCTCCACCTCCCCCGCCGCCTCCACCACCGCCCCCTCCACCGCCACCCCCACCTCCCCTGCCACCCTTGTCGCCCCTGGCGCTGCGGCGCTTCCCACTAGGAGCGGAAGCAGCCCCGACCTCCTCAGCACCAAGGTAGTCGAGAGCAGCAGCAGCGGAGGCATAGGAGGGGACAAGAGGGGAGGGGGAGCACCCCTCAAAGAGGGGAGTGCGAGGACTGCCACGAGCAGCACCTACAGCGAGAATGTTCTTTTCGGCTGCTAGGAGGTGCTTCTCGAAGTCGTCGACAGTGAGAGTGGTAGGGTCTAGCACGAGAAAGTGGTCCCTGACGGAGCGAAGAGTGTCAGGGAGGCGGGTAACGAGGAAGTAGAGAGTAAAGTACATCGGTGGTTGATTCTGGGCGAGGAACTCGTCTGAGAGGGCAGTACGAAAGCGAGCGCCGCTAGTGCGCAGGTGAGAGATGAGGTCCTCAGCAGTGGTAAACGAGGACAGGTCGGGGAACAGGTAGGATAGCATAAGGCGACCTAGGGCTGGGAAGAGTAGCGGGCAACTACAGCGTCATACAGTGCCTTAGCAGTCTTGTGCTGGCTAAAATGCGCGCGCTCTGTGATCGGCAGATGGTTGCGAATAGCGAGGCGCGCAGCAGCATCACGAGTCTGCCACTGTGAGCGGTCGAGAGCGGTTGCAGTGTCAGCTGGAGCAACGGCAGTGCCAGACGCGTGATCGAACAGTGAAACACCGTCCTTGGCATCAGTCATAAGAAACAGTTGCAGGTCGTCGAGCCAGGTGGTAAACTCTATCGGGCGACCGTCAGGATCGAAAGCAAGAACGTTAAGCGTCGCCATGATTGCAGCGTAGGCAAGAGTAGCGCGCAGGCGGTAAGGCAGAGTGCAGGCCAGGAGAAGCTGCGTGCAAGGCTGCAGTGGCGGCGCACGAGCTGCTGGGGCGGCGCGCAAGTGGCTAGGGCGGCGCACGGGGCAGCAGCGGGCCGCGCGCGGGCTCCTAAGGCGGCGCGCGGGGCAGCAGCGGGCCGCGCGCAGGCTCCTAAGGCGGCGCGCGGGGCAGCAGCGGGCCGCGCGCTGGCTCCTAAGGCGGCGCGCGGAGCAGCTGCAGGCTGCGCGACCGGCGGAGGCGACGCGCGGGGCAGCAGCGGGCTGCGTGCGGGCGGCGGACGCGACGCGCGGGGCAGCAGCGGGCTGCGCGGGCGGCGGACGCGGCGCGCGGGGCAGCAGCGGGCTGCGCGGGCGGCGGACGCGGCGCGCGGGGCAGCAGCGGGCTGCGCGGGCTGCTAGAGTGGCGCGCGCGGAAAAAAAAGGCAGCGCGCGCGGGCAGCGCAGCGCAGGCAAGGCAGGGCGCGCGCGTGAGGCGCAGCGCAGGCAAGGCAGGCAAGGCAGGTGGGGCAGCGTGGTAACCGCAACGGTAGGTGGGCCCGAAGTAAGACGGTCCTACGGACCTAATGCTCTGAAACCATGTCTGAAATTCTAGGCAGGAATGAATGCACTGGGAAAGTGTTGGGTACAAGTATGAAACCCTAAAAGGGGCTGTACCCCATATTGGCTACCCCACTACAGCCTAAACATATATAGCATACATAGAATTTGACATTCATGACCGACGTGGACGATTCACCAGCTCATCCAGCTTCTTCCTCAACAAGAAGGCTTGGTGATACTTGTTTGTCTGAATACTGGTCAGCAAGTTGTCCAGTGTGACCTCCAATGCTCGAAGATACCCATCAATCTGAAACGCAAAAGTAGTCACCAGCAGTAGAGGGGCATTTCCTGGCATTGCCATACCATTCAAGTAGGGTAGATGTGCTGCTGACTAAGCTCACCTCGTCAAGTCCTTCTGAAAATGGGGTTGCAGAGAAGTCCAGCCGTGAGTAGGCAACCACAGATTTCTCTGCTTTCACAGTATCTTCTCTTTTCTTGTTCAACACAGCTTCGGCCTGGCTAGTGAAGTGCTTTTGCACACCTTTGCCTCCAGCGCTTGCGGCACCTGCCAGAGAGAGATAGTTTACTGACTGGACAACAGAGAATTGAAAAAAAAAAGTATTGATGTTATACTGTACCTCCAATGCAAGCTATGGTCCCCAGAAAAGTAGCACCATACACAAATAATGGGATTGCAAGGACTACACATCCAGCCAAAGCACATGTAAGAACCGTGTCCACTTTTTTAGCTGTGGCAATACCCTGTGCAAGAAAAAGCAGGGAGTGAGAGCGTGTGAAAAAAAGGAATTAAATATTGACAGTATTAAAAGAAGCTCTACCTCAGCTTTCTGATCGCAGCAATGTTGAGAGTCTTTCTTCATCTTGGATTCCATTTCTTTACGAAAACATATAGTTAGACGAAGTTTCTTTGTATCCCTGTTAAAGCTCAAGGCCCAAATTGCGGGCCGCGCGAGGCAAGTTTAGTAAGGTTGATCGAGTGCTGCTTTGCAGCTTTAGCTGGGCGAATTGTGGTTACGAAATGTACGAAGCCATCTGATTGGCCAGAACATTTGAGTCAGCGAATGGAACAGGTGGTGCGGGAAACTGGCAAGAGTAATATTTGTGCAATATGGGACTCGCGCAACCAAACCTGAACAAACATTTGAGTCAGCGAATTTTGTTTTGAGTGTGGCGAGAAGCTGGGCGAAACCAAACCCCTACACCCCTCAAACACCTCGACTTTCCTACTCAGCTCCCCCACCACCCAAGGGTCAACTTTAGTAATCCTGAACAATCTATCAGAAAACTTTTTCAATTCTCACAGCTCCTGCAAGGTCTTGCCACCGATGGCACAAAATTCTTCCAGCTCCTTACCACCTGAGGGAAGCAGCGTGCCATCAGGTATCGAACATCATTCTAAAAAAACGAGAAAAAAAACCAGACAAAAAAACTGTGCAATAGCTTACCAGGTGCTTCGAGTTTCGGTAACGCCTGCAACTTCTTCTGGATGCGCGAGCACCCTGGAGACAGAGTCGACTTGTATGCTGCACACAGTTTCGCCGCATCTACGCAAACCTGTCGAACTCCATCGTTTTCGTGGGCGCCCAGGTCTCTCGCACAATCCTCAAAGTCGGAATACTCAAAGAAAACAATCAGGATTTATTACAGGACCGCGAGAAGCCATGGCCGACAAACACTAAGACGGGACGACAGCTCGTCTTCAAAGGAACACCACCGTGATGAATGCAAGCATTGAGGCAGACACATGCTTGCTGTTCTGAAACCCAATTCCCCATTGTACCTGATTACTAATGACGTTCATAACGAAAGAGTAGCTGCTAGAGAGGTTCTGCCTCGATTGTGTCGACGGTTGACAGGGCAGGGAGGTCTGCATGTCTCAGCAAACGTGATAATGTCAATGTCTAGTGACCGCCCAGACAGCGCCTCGACAGTACTCAGCAAAAACAGCCTCGCTAAATGGGATTTTCACTCCTCTCGAACCCTTCCATCTAAACAAAAACCAGTCTCTTTTGTTTACAGATATTGCTGAGGAGAATGCATATTAATCATGCAGAATTTGCCTGACACAGCCTTTGCATAGCCTGGGAAGAAAATACGATTCTCTAGATACTAGTTTTTGAGACGGCCAAAGGATGCATATGCTCTTTTTCCATATAGTTAACCTGTGGAATAAAACTACTAGTACCGGTAAGCTCACCCAACAAGATTATGATATGTAGAAAAAACTTAATACATAGGCTGGTCGGGGATACAAGATCGCGCTGTTCACTGTCACGCTATTACGTGTACCACGTGTATGTCAAATGTTTATATATTCTATATATTGTTAGATAGGCTACAGTGAGTTGCCCTCTAAAGGGTACAACACTTTAGGTCGACATTTGTATCTCCTTGTCTCTCCTTACTCAATCATCACTCTCGACACTTGTCTCCTAGCCTATTTTAAGATGGTATTAGAGTAGGTTTTTACTCCCTCCCACGCTTCCGCTCCCTCCCTTAGCCGGTCCCGAGGCGCCCGTCCCTTAGGCCCCGTTTCGTCGCGGGTAGGACGGCCCCCGCGGGCCTCGTTTTCGTCGCGTTTAAGGGCCCCCGCGGGCCTCGTTTTCGTCGCGTTTAAGGGCCCCCGCGGGCCTCGTTTTTCGTCGCGTTTAAAGGGCCCCGCTGGCCCCTCGTTTCGTCGCGCTCCAGAAGGGACTCTCCCCCCCCCCCCCGTGGGCCCGCGTAGTCGTTCTTAGCCCGCAGCAGCGCGCGCGTTAGCCAGCGGCAGCCGCGCACGCCACTGCAGCACGCGCATTGCAGCAGCAGCGCGTGCATTGCTGCAGCAGCACGGCTAGGCAGCAGCGCGTGCATTGCAGCAGCAGCACGGCTAGGCAGCAGCGCGTGCATTGCAGCAGCAGCACGGCTAGGCAGCAGCGTGTGCATTGCAGCAGCAGCACGGCTAGGCAGCAGCGCGTGCTCCTGCAGCAGCAGCACGGCTAGGCAGAAGCTAGCCGCCAGCAGCAGCTAGCCACCGGAACCTAGCCGCCAGCAGCTGGCGCCAGCTAGCCCCTCCCACCCGCCCACAGCCCCTTTCAACCGCTCACAGCCCCTTCCAACCGCTCACAGCCCCTTCCAACCGCTCACAGCCCGTTCCAACCGCTCACAGCCCCTTCCAACCGCTCACAGCCCCTTCCAACCGCTCAGAGCCCCTTCCAACCGCTCACATCCCCTTATCACGCGCGCACACCACCCAGGACCACCCGACCTCCGTTGGTTCGACACTCGCGTCACTCTTACTCACAGTGTTTCGCACCGTCGCGGCTGGAGGCCACTCCGCTTAGCTGTTTAGGCTAGTCCTGACGTTCGTTGTTAGCTAGGTCTCTCCTCGCTCCGCCAGCCCCTCGAACGACTCTCTGGCTCCTCGATCGGCTCGTCAGCCCTGCCTCCTCCAGCCGTGTGCTCCTAGCTCAGCTAACTCCCAGCTCCGTTCGTTTAGACTGGCGTTCCTAGCTCAGTTTTCCTCCGTGCTCCAGCAGTACCTCGCCTAGTCCCACCTGGCGCTCCTCGCTCCTAGCTCCGTTTGCTCCGTGCTCCAGCTGTTCCTAGCCTAGCGTCCAATATGGACTCCTCCCGCCGCCTTCGTTTCGATGCAGAGGGGCGCCCGATAGAGTTCGGCACCTGGCTCCGCCAGACTCAGCGCTATCTCACCAGTCAGCGCCAGGACGGCGCCACCCTGTACGCCCACGCGTCCGGCGCCCTCCAGGCACCACCGCGTCCCGAGCCCCTCCCTGCCGTGCCCCCCCCGACTCCGGAGGCACAGGCGGACTACGCTCGTCTCGTCTTGGCGCGGGACGTTTGGGACTCCCGTGACGCTGCGGCTGCACTCGCGCTGACCGAGCTCCTTCCACCGACTGAGGCCGCTCACTTCGACCTGGTAGAGACTGCGAAGGAGGTGTATGATGCTATTTCTGCACGCTATTCCACCCCTTCCTCTGCCTCCCTCAGCCGCATCCTCATGCCGTTCGTGTTTCCCGACCTCGGCTCTTTTGCGACTGTCTCTGACCTAGCCACACACTTGCGCTCCCTTGTCGCTAGCTACCGAGCAGCTTGCACTGAGGCTCAGCTTCTTGTTGCTCCTCCTCCTATTTGGCTCACAATCCACTGGGTAGTCACTCGTCTCCCTGACCGCCTCTCCACTGCCCGTGACGCACTTCTCCAGCATCACCCCAGTGAGCTTACGATTGATCTTCTCGAGACCACTCTCGGGAAGATCGAGAGTAACCTCCTCTCTGTTGCCTCAGCCACTGACGCAGTTGCCCCTCGTTTGTTTGAGGGGTGTGCTGTCCCCCAGCTTCCTACCTTCACTGCTACACGTGCCTCTGCTGCTGTGTCGGTTTCTGAGGACACTGCAGCTGTTTCTGCCGCTGACAGGCAGAAACGGGGCAAGGGGGGCAAGAAAGGGGGGAAGGGGGGTGGCGGCGGTGGAGGAGGTGGCGGTGGTGGAGGCGGCCCTGGGGGCGGCAGTGGTGGCGGTGGTGCCCCAGGCGGAGGGAGCTCTCTAGGAGGTGCTGACCCACCTGCTGGAGGAGGTTCGACCAGCGGTGGTGCGGGGCCCCAGCAGCAGCAGCCACAGCAGCAGCAGCCACAGCAGAGACAGCAGCTGCACCAGGGACAGCAGCAGTGGCAGGCACCACAGCAGTTTCAGACGTGGGGACCCCCACTGCAGTGGGGTCCGCAGCAGCACTGGGGCCCTCCGCCACAGTGGGGACCTGGAGGACCCGGGAGCACTGGCCGCAGCAGCAGCACTACCAGCTGGGCCCCTCGCCCCCCGCGGCGCGACACCGGCCCCTGCGGCCACTGGTGCGTCACCGGACCTGGCAGTCCCTGTGTCTGCGGCCGCGACGACCACTCTGCAGCGCGGTGCTTCCGCCGCCTCGACGACCTCTACCGTGCACGCTGGGGTCCTGAGGCGACCACCCCGCGCTGGGCTCGCCTGCTAGCCCGTAAGATTCCTGTATTTGAACTGTCTATGGACGATGCTCGTCAGTATGCTTTGTATGCTGATGTTGACTATAGTGCTGATGGATTTGTGTGCTCGCGTGTTCGTAGTCTAGGATGCTTGCCTCCTGTTAGTGTAGACCTGTGCCTCTCTAGTCTAGGTGCTTGTGTTTCTGCTCTAGGTGCTTGTGTAGCCTCCGGACCTGACACGCCTCTGGCTGAGGCATCTCTGTCGTTCACGCTGGACTCTGGCGCGTCGCAGTGTTTCTTCCGCGACCACACGACCCTCACACCACTTCTTGCTCCGGTTCCGGTAGCTTTGGCTGATCCTTCTTCAGGACCAGCCGTTGCGCGCAGCTCCACCACCCTCCCGTGCCCTGTGGTCCCCTCTGGTGTCTTGCGCGGCCTCCACATCCCCTCGTTCACTCGGAACTTGGTGGGTGTTGGATACCTCCAGGACAGGGGGATCACCGTTACCTTTGTGGGGGGGAGTCGGACTGCAGTCTGTACTGACGCTACCACAGGTGCTGTTCTGGCCACGTTCACCAGGGAGCCCCGCTCCGGTCTCTACGTTCTCCACACCGAGCGCTCCCCGGTCGCGTCCTCCCCTCAGGTTGTTGCGTCCCCTCCGACCCAGGTCCCCAGTCCAGTTGCTGTGTCTAGCCAGGTAGTCGTGTCCAGTCCGGTCGCTGTGTCCAGTCCAGTCGCTGCGTCTTGCTCCTGTCGCTCTCTCGCCCACCGCACCGTCCTGTGGCACCACCGTCTTGGCCACCCGTCGATCCCTCGCCTTCGTGGCATGCTCAGTCAGGGACTAGTCACAGGTCTCCCACGCACCTTCCCGTCGCTCCCTCTCTCGCTTGCCCCTCCTTGCTCTCCGTGCGTCGCCGGTCGCTTACGCGCCACTCCCCACTCCTCCTCCCTTCGTCCGGCCACCGCTCCCTTCGAGACTCTCCACTTGGACGTCTGGGGCCCTGCCCCGACGCAGGGGTCTGGGAGGGAGCGTTACTTTCTGGTGGTCGTCGACGACTTCTCCAGGTACACCACAGTGTTCCCTCTTGCGAAGAAGTCCGAGGTGACTGCTACGCTGATCAGGTGGCTTCTAGCCACTGAGGGCACTCGTGGTCGTCGAGTCAGTTGTCTTCACTCCGACCGTGGGGGCGAGTTTCGCTCCGGCATTCTCGGCGGATTCTGCGGCGAACAGGGCATCACCCAGTCCTGGACGCTGCCAGAGTCCCCACAGCAGAATGGGGTTGCTGAGTGCCGCATAGGCTTGGTCATGGGCATCGCCCGCACGTCCATGATTCATGCCCGTGCGCCCCATTTTCTGTGGCCCCATGCGGTTCGCACGGGTCTTTTCGAAAAATGACCTACGATGGGATTACCATCAGATTAGGGTCGAACCATCGGACTGCACCAAGACGGCATTTAGAACTCGGTACGGGTCATTCGAGTATACAGTGATGCCATTCGGACTGACCAACGCACCGGCAACTTTTCAGATGACCATGAACGAGGCGTTTAGACCACTTTTAGATAAATGCGTGATAGTTTACCTCGACGACATCCTAGTCTACAGTCGCGATAAGCAGCAGCACTTAGAAGACCTGGAAGCAGTCTTTAAAGTTTTAGACGAGCACAGACTACTGACGAATGGTTCCAAATGCGAGTTCTTCCAAGATAGGTTATAATTTTTGGGGCACGTTATTTCGGAGGCTGGAGTTGAAATCGACCCCAAGAAGCTGGACACGGTAAAAGCGTGGCACCCCCCGACAAATATCACGGAGCTGCAGAGTTTTTTAGGGTTCGTTAATTATGTGCGTCGGTTCGTCCCCGACATGGCACGGTTAACTGCCCCACTGACGGATTTTCTGCGACATGGGGTCGCTTTTACGTCGGGGGAGAAAGAGCATGCTGCCTTCTCTGCCCTGAAAAATGTTCTCTGTTCACCGCCCGTCCTGCGCATTGCCGACCCACACCGCCCATTCGAAGTAGTTACAGACGCAAGTGACATCGCCATCGGAGCCGTACTGCTACAGGATTTCGGCAATGGCCTACAGCCCATCGCATACGAGTCACGAAAACTGCATCCGCCCGAGAAAATTTACCCGATACACGACCGCGAAATGCTCGCGATCGTGCACGCGTTCAAGGTCTGGCGCTGTTACTTGACCGTCGCAGACGTGACAGTACGGACAGACCACAGATCACTACAGTACCTCCGCGCACAACCCCACCTCAACCCACGACAGGTTCGTTGGCTCGATTTCCTTGAGTCTAATTTTCACTACATGGTCACCTACAAAAAGGGGGCATCGAACATCGCCGACGCACTGACCCGCCCCACTGCCCAAATCCACGCCATACTACTCGCCCAGACCAGCCCACTGCTCACAGGATTATTTACCCACGGCTACCAAACAGACCCGTTCTTCACCGGAGGAAACTCGCAGAAGTTCGCAGTAGCAAAAGGGGTGTATTACGTAAAAGCCGGCACTGATAGGATCTGGGTACCGAGCTACACCTTACTACGGGAATTACTGCTACAGGAGGCACATGACGGAGTCACCTCAGGAGATTTCGGAGTAGAAAAAACACGGCAGTAGCTGCAGCGATATTATTACTGGCCCGAGATGCTGACCGACGTGCAGCGACACGTGGCATCGTGCCCCACCTGCCAGCTCATGAAGTCGTCACGACAGCGACCAGCAGGACAGTTGCAGCCGATACCACCCCCAGAGCGTGCTTGGCAGCAGGTGACCATGGACTTCGTCACGGGGTTACCGGCTGGAGCGAGTGGGAACGACGCGATCCTGGTCGTCGTCGATCGGCTGACGAAAATGGCACATTTCGCAGCCTGCAATAAATCAATCACAGCCGAAGAAACAGCCCGCCTCTTCATCGCCACCATCGTTCGACTGCACGAGATACCAGCGGCGATCATTAGCGACCGCGACACGAAATTCACCAGCAACTTCTGGCGGTACCTGTGGCAGCAGTTCGGCACGCGACTACAGGTTAGTTCATCGTACCACCCCGAAACTGACGGACAGACAGAACGGACAAATCAGACCATGGAACAGCTAATCCGAGCCACGTGCGACGACCCGACCACGTGGGAACAGCAACTGCCACTCATCGAGTTCGCATACAACAACTCGCCATCCGCCACGACCCAACAGTCACCTTTCTACCTGAACTACGGACAAGACCCCACAGTACCCATGACCCCGAATCCCGACAACCCGGTGCCACGCGCGCAACAATTCGCTGAAATGTTACAGGGAGCACGGACCCAAGCAGCAGAAGCAATAAAGAAATCAAACGTCATCGCTAAGTGCAACGCCGACCGCCACCGCCGCCCCGTCACTTACCAACCCGACGACCTGGTGTTACTCGACACTCAAAACCTCCGCCTACCCATCACTATGAAACCCCGCCCCCGATATTGCGGGCCATTTCGCATCAGCCACATGATCACCCCCGTCACCGCCCACCTCCTCCTTCCTGCTGACTGGTACGTCAGACCGTCGTTCCACGTCAGCCTGCTTCACCCGTATGTCCCATCCACCAGCCAACTGCCTCGCAACCGCCCTGCTAGCATGACACGACCGCCGACAGAGCCAATCATCACGTCTGAAAAAATGCTGAGCCACCGATTTCGTGACCCACGGGGAGCCCGCAGGATCGAATTTATGATCCGCTGGAAAGACCGCACGCCCACCGAAGACAACTGGGTCCCCCTGGATAGAATCGAGAACCACCCTGTCCTCACCGAGTACCTGCGCAGCCGAAACTTTCGAGATGTACACGCGCTCTCGTAAGAAGGGCCTCCTTAGGGAGGGGGGTAGTGTAAGGGAAATTCATTTTCCTTTCTTCGCGCCCCTGCTTACCGCGTACATGACCATTCCCGCCACCGGCACCCAACAGTGAAACGTTACCCGCTCGCGACACTCGCCTCGACCACGACTCCCGCCACCGTTACCACGCTAGCTTTGCTATATATTCTTCGCTCATGCCTTCGCTCATGCCTTCGCTCAATGTATTGTTTTGCTTAGATAGTGCAATTCTCGCTCGCTCGCTCAATTGCACTCGTAACACTAAGAAGCATCCGTAACAAGTGCAGTACTCCTCGCTGAACTTTCGGTTCGAGGAATAATGAATGGCTGACGTCATTCTTCGTGCCCCTTCGTTGAAAAATTGCAGAGGTTGATTGGTTGTTCGGCTCTTGGATTCTGACGCGGTTCGACGGTGAAGCTCTTGTCGAGCCTACCTCATCACCAATCAGACGATTCCGCGCCTTTGTTTCGGCACTCGGGATCTGTTGCAGAGTAAAATACACCTCGAGTTTCCCTCCAACGAATATCTTCTCCTTGTGGTTCGCCTGTGGTCCCTGCTTGCGGAATTGTGGTTCGCGCCGAAACCGCTCGTCGCCGAGCCAAACACCCTCTACCGCAACCTAGACGCCGCACGGCACCGAAGCAAGCCGAACCAATGCCGTTGAGAGGAGCCGCGTCCGGGGCTGATCCCGCCTAGCATTCTGGTTTGGTGAAGCTCTGGCACAACGGAGGTCCGTCAATTCCCACGTCGCAAGTTGTCGCTGGTTCTTGCTACCCCGTGTGAAAGCCAGCAACAGCACATCGCACAGCCCCCCCAACTGTCTACTTGAGTTCTCCTTACTCTCACAACTCTTCTATCCCAGATCCGCGTACTCCTCTTCAGCATCTTTTCCGTTCTTGCTCAGTCTCTTAGTTCAGCTTGGCTAGGCCATCCGTTGGTTACCAGAGGCATAGGGACTGGCCCAGGCATTGCAGTCGACATTACCCGTCAACGCCAGTTGCTGCCATGGCTTCTGCAACCGGAGAACCCAGACCTGCAGAAGAAATGCCCACGGCCGCGCAAGCCTACATGGAGCCAGAAGACGGATCTCGCCGAGTTCTTCCAGATTTTCTCCAGAGCGTGAGCATGGGACATGTGAAGCTTGGTTACCACTACCTGGTTACGCACGGTCTGCCAATGCTTCTCGTTCCCATTGTCGCGTCGGTGGCGCTTCAGATTTCCCGCGTCACTTCCGACGATCTGAATCTCATTTGGGACAGTGTTCAGCTAAATCTGATCCCGGTGGTCGCCTGCCTGTCACTTGCCGTCTTCGGTCTCACGGTGTATTTAATGCTGCGCTCGCGACCCGTTTACCTCGTCGACTTCGCGTGCTTCAAGCCGCCGGAATCGCTCGCCATGACCATCAAGGGCGCGCTCGACCACGCGAGGAAAATCGGGCGGTTCGATGAAAAGTGCCTGGAGTTCCAGGGCAAGGTGCTCGAACGCGCGGGGCTAGGCGACCGCACGTGCCTGCCTCCTGGGTTCGTGAATCTCCCTCTCAACCAGTCGCTCGGCGAGGCGCGTAACGAGGCTGAGATGGTCATCTTCGGCGCGTTGGACGAGCTGTTCGCGAAGACCGGGCTCAAGCCTCGCGACATTGGTATCCTCATTGTGAACTGCAGCGTCTTCTGCCCGACGCCGTCTCTGTCCGCCATGATCATCAACAAGTACAAGATGCGCAGCAACGTCCGGTCGTTCAACCTCGGCGGCATGGGCTGCAGCGCGGGAGTCATCGCTGTGGATCTGGCGCGCGACATGCTTCAGGTGCACGGGAACTCGTACGCCGTGGTGGTTTCCACCGAGAACACCACCCAGCAGCTCTACTTCGGCAACAAAAAGTCCATGCTCATTCCCAACTGCATCTTCCGCATCGGCGCCGCCGCGCTGCTGCTGACGAACAAGAACAGCGAGAGCTGGCGCGCCAAGTACAAGCTGCAGCACCTGGTGCGCACGCACATGGGCGCCAACGACAAGCACTACCAGTGCGTCTTCCAGGAGGAGGACGACCAGAAGATCGTGGGCGTGTCGCTGTCGCGCGATCTCATGTCCGTCGCAGGCGAGGCGCTCAAGACCAACATCACGACGCTCGGCCCTCTGGTGCTGCCGCTGTCGGAGCAGCTGCTGTTCGCGGCCGTGCTCATCGCGCGCAAGGTGTTCCGCATGAAGCTCAAGCCGTACATTCCGGACTTCAAGCTCGCGTTCGAGCACTTCTGCATCCACGCGGGCGGTCGCGCCGTGCTGGACGAGCTCGAGAAGAACCTGGAGCTGACGCCGTGGCACATCGAGCCGTCGCGCATGACGCTGTACCGCTTCGGCAACACGTCGTCGTCGTCCGTGTGGTACGAGCTGTCGTACACCGAGGCCAAGGGCCGCGTGCGACGCGGCGACCGCGTGTGGCAGATCGCGTTCGGGTCCGGGTTCAAGTGCAACAGCGCCGTGTGGAAGGCGCTGAGGACGGTGCGAGCGGATAAGAACCTGGGCCCGTGGGACGACTGCATTGACCAGATGCCAGCTAAGCTTAACTTTTAGAGTGCTGCAGACAAGGAAGCCGGCGGAGCAAGTCCTTTGGGGAGAGTCGGTTTGTGTTGTGAGCTGGCTCCGGCTTGTGAAACGCAATGCAGGGTGAGGACAGAGCGATGGAGGAGAGTCAGTGACCTCGCTTCCCTCACCCTCCCGACGCTCACTCAACCATCTCTCCTTACTCCACCCGTTCAGCTGCAAGTCACAGAACCCAGGCATGGTCACCTGTTTTGGGGTATGCTGTTGGTGACACATGTGAAGCTTCTGAGAGCCTGGTATTGAGGGCCATCCTGGGATGAGACGCTGGTATCTGAATTCGCTGAAACTCCTAGTTGGGTCGGCAAGCGTGCGACACCGCATAACCTTCATCTTTAGATTGTATCTTCTGCTTTCGCTGTTTTTGCTTTGCTGATTAGGTTAGGGTAGAATTTCTAGAAACTTTTGCTTTCATGTTCCAAGAGCCACATTCATGGCATAATATACATCATTGCTGACAGTGAATTCTAACCATCCACATCACCCTGAATCTGTACGTTCTTATGGGTCTAGCCAAAACCTTCAAGCCTCAAGGGAGCATAGCATAAATACTGAGGATGTGGCGAGACTGATCCTGAAATGCAATTTTGCCATGTGCACTAGTGAAGTTGAAGCTTTGGAAAGGAATTTAGCATTATGATTTATTTGTCTTACAGGAAAAGTCCTGGAACAATCACCAGCTTGTTTATGAACTTCATCCATTTAGTGCCGTGTGTACAATGAATATATGTATATCAGGCTGGTAATACTGTATATAAATGATTGAAATTCATAGGTCCTGGTTCAGATCCGTCAAGAGAACTTCGCTGAACTCGTCCTTCGTTCTGGTTGGTTTGGACCCTGTCAGTTGTCGCCTGTCGTCGTCTCTGCCAAATTCCAAGGTCGAGCCGGGCGACAGAGGACCTGTGCGACAAGGGATGTTGTGTTCTGTATGTCTGTGTGTTACCGCGCCAAACTCGCCGAGCCTCCATTTTCCCCCTGCCGAGCCAATTGCCACGCGTTCCCCGCCCTGCTCCAACCAAACAGATCATCTCCAGGTCAAGCCGAGCCGAGGCGCCTCGGTTTCTGCGGCATGGAAAGGGAAGAAATTCCCAAGGCGCGATGGTCTGGTTTGGAACAAACACATTCACCCGAATCCATCGGCCCACACCTCCCTTGTCCAGCAGAGTCTGGGGGGTTGTTTCGTGGTGTGGGGGATGGGGACAGCACCACAAAATAGAAGCCTTCAGATAAAAGGAGAGGAGGTCGGATTCTTGCTTTCACGTTCCTTTCCCGTATTCACTGGTCGTACGTTTAGAGTAGTCTGATAGAAGCTGAAAAACTTTTCAGTGAGTCAGTGATACTAGCACAACTCAAGATGCCGTCACGAGATCGAGGAGGGCCAGGCTGGCAGCTGCTTGCCATGGTTTGCGCGTTCGTTATCGGCCTGGCGGTCCTCGCTTGCTCCAGGCAACACGACGGCCCATGCCCCATCAGTCGCGCACTCGCATCGCTTCTCGGCAAACCTCCCATGTCCGATGAACCCCTGCTCACGCCGACCGGCCCGCGCTTCGTCGATCTACCGCTTCTGAGCAATCCGGTCTCTGATAACGCGTCTGATGAATTCATCCGCAATCCTCTGATTCTGCTCGCTGCTGAGGAGATGGAGGAGGTGTCGGTTCCCACGGGCACGCGGGACCGCAAGGCCTCCCGCCGCGCCTTGCCGCTGCGCCGATTCCTCAACCAGGTGCGGTACAACCTGGCGGAAGCGGCGCAGACGGCGCGCATGTTCGAGCCGTGCGACTCCGCCTTCACCGACCACACGCCGTGCGAAGATCCCGATCGCGCGAAGCTCTTCCCGAAGACCGCCATGATGCACCACGAGCGGCACTGCCCGGCGGTGCGCGAGGTGAAGCAGTGCCTCATTCCGCCGCCCGTCGGGTACAAGACGCCGCTCCCCTGGCCGCAGAGCCGCGTGGAGGCGTGGTACGTGAACGTGCCGCACAAGCACTTGACGACGGCGAAGGCGGACCAGCACTGGATCCAGTACGAGGAAGAAACGGAGAAGTTTCTGTTCCCTGGCGGCGGGACTATGTTCCACGATGGAGCGGATGCCTATATCGAGGAGCTCGGGAAGATTCTTCCGCTCACGGACGGGTCGATTCGCACCGCGCTGGACACGGGCTGCGGGGTACGTACGCGCTGCCGCGCTCTCCTTTTCCATATTCTCGCCCCGCTTTTCGTGCCACGGGCTTTTGTTTGTCTTTTATTTCGCTTGTAGATCATGTCAACTCCCATGGCCCCTTGCTAATTTGCATTTTTGTTTTTCTCCTTCACCTCCCCCGGCTCGGTTCCTTCCCCACGCAGGTGGGCAGCTTCGGCGCGTACATGCTGAACCGCGGCATTCTGACCATGTCGCTGGCGCCGCGCGACGGGCACGAGGCGCAGGTGCAGTTTGCGCTGGAGCGCGGGCTGCCCGCCATGATCGGCGTGCTGGCCACCAAGCGCCTGCCGTACCCGCCGCGCTCCTTCGACCTCGCGCACTGCTCGCGCTGCCTCATCCCGTGGGCCCGCGAAGGTACGAGAGCTTGAATGAATGGGGCGAGAACGGGAGATGGGGAAGGAGAGGTGGAAAGGAGCCTAGGGGCAGGGGAGGCGAGGAGGTTTCGAGCGAGGGAGGAAAAAAATGGGAGCGATACATTTGAGAATGTGGTTTCAACACACTGGCTTCCTGCTCTTTTAACCGCCCTCCCCCTCCCTCCCTTCCCCCTTCGCCCCCATTCGCAGATGGTCGTCTCCTGGCGGAAATCGACCGCGTGTTGCGCCCGGGCGGCTTCTGGGTGCTGACAGGCCCGCCCATCTACTGGAAGCACTACGCCAGCGGGTGGAACCGCCCCGAGGCGGACCTCGCGGCGGAGCAGGCGGAGATTGAGCGCACGGCGGAGAGCCTGTGCTGGCGCAAGTACGCGGAGAAGGGCATGTTCGCGGTGTGGCAGAAGCCGCTCGACGGGGAGTGCCTCAAGGGGAAGGCGGCGGAAGGGAACAGTGTTCCGCCCATGTGCCCCGCGGCGCAGGACCCGGATCTGTCGTGGTACACCCCCATGCCCGCGTGCCTCACCCCCGTGCCGACCGTCACTGACGCGGACGGCGTTCCTGGCGGCAGGCCGGCGAACTGGCCGGAAAGGCTGACGGCCGTTCCGCCCCGCATCGCGCTGAACCTCGTTCCCGCGGCATCCCCTTCCGCCGAAGCGGCGGACGGAGAGGAGATGGTTCTGGGCAACGGCGGCGCCACCGCCGATGCGCTGGCTTCCGCGGACGGGTTCCGCGCGGACACGGAGGAGTGGCGGCGCCGCGTGCGGTGGTACAAGGAGAAACTGCTCCCGGGGCTGGGGCAGGGGCGGTACCGCAACATTATGGACATGAACGCGCGCGATGGCGGCTTCGCGGCGGCGCTGGCGGAAGCGGAGGATCCCGTATGGGTGATGAACGCGGTGCCCGTGGAGCGCGGAGCCGCCATCGGCGCGGACGGGGAGCCGGCGGCGGGCGCGGGCGCGGGCGTGGAAGCCGTTGCGACTTCCCCCTCGACGGTGGCGTTTTCGGCGGCGGACACGCTGGGAGTGATTTACGAGCGCGGGCTGCTGGGGTCCTACCAGGACTGGTGCGAGGCGTTTTCGACGTACCCTCGCACGTACGATCTGGTCCACGTGTCGAACCTGTTTTCCAAGTGGGTGAACCGGCCGTGTCCCGTGGAGCACGTGTTGCTGGAGATGGACCGTATATTGCGGCCGGAGGGTGCTGTGTTGATTCACGACGAGCTGCCCGTGCTGCAGCAGCTGCTGCGCCTCGCGCCCGGGCTCCGGTGGGACGCGCGCATTGAGAGCAGCGGCGGGGAGGACGGCGCGCAGGGCGAGGCGGTGCTGGTGTGCGCGAAGAAGTACTGGACTGCAGGGTGATGGTCGTCGTGCGCTCGCTGGTAGCACGCACTGGGGTGCTGCGGGATGAGATGAAGCGAGATGAGGCGGTTTGAATGGAATGGAAGAACGGCATACAGCTGGGAGGGAGAGGGGAGAGGGGAGAGGGGAAGTGTGGAAGGCAGGAAGGCATGCTGGGACGTCCGCCGAGTTATTCTTACAAGAGGCGTACGTGCGTGAGACAGTTGCAGGTAGAGTATGGCTGACAGTAGACTACAGTTGCACCTCTGAGCTGCCTCAGCTCTAGGTTTGAAGCAAGGCCTTGAGTGTAGCGGTGAGAGTAGGTAGGTAGAAGATGGGGGGAATAGGGTTGCGTATGCTGTGTTTCCTGTACCTTGCACCTTGGCATTGGTTTGGTTTAAAAAAAGCAGGACCATCAAGTGCAACAATGCATGTGGACTTTGCACAGGAGAAATACAATTTACACTCTGCCGACTTCCACAGCAATTGGGTGTGCTCCGCACCGGTTGGGTGTACTCCCAAGTAGCTCCCTTCCACAATGGCAGAGCCCTCTTCCCGTCTACAAACCTGAGCCCTCTTCCCGTCTACAAACCTACCTTGCACCAATCTAATCACCTCTCATGCACAATCCTAGCATTGATCTTCACACCTGCTGACACACCCTCTCTTTCCCACAGCAGCAGCCTGAGCGGCTTTTTCATAGCCATAGTGAGTCCAAGCACCTCCCCCAACTCCACACACCCTCTTCCTCCTCGTCCCTCCATCCCTCCAGTACCATCCGTAGTGGCACTGTCGGGCAGAACGGCCATGTGGAAGCGGAGCAGGAGAGCAGCGAGCCAGTACCATCCGTAGTGGCACTGTCGGGCGGAACGGCCATGTGGAAGCGGAGCAGGAGAGCAGCGAGCATGCGAGCAGCCATGTCCACGCCCAGAGCCATGCCCGCACAGCCCCGCCGCCCACCGCCGAAGGGCAGCATGAGGAAAGTGCTGGAGGGATCCCACGAGGCTGGCGTGAGGGTGGTCGCGGAGGCTGCAACAGGGGCTGCTGTTGCATGCGCTGATGCCTCCTCCTCCTCCTCCCCCTCCCGCCCTCTCCCTGATGCATGCCCGCCCAAACCCATGTATGGCCGGCTGCACTCTCCTGACCCGTGCGTTAATGCCCTGAGGGTCCAACCACCGCAGCCATGGCAAGTGGTCGCTGAGGTTAAACGCCCCGACCACCAGAAACACCTCATCCACCATCGCTGCCACCCTCTCTCCCTCCTGCTCCAAAGGTGAAATGCTGCTACTAGCAGAAGTACCAGCACTAGCCGCACCGGCACTAGTAGTCCCGGTTGACTTGGTAACACTGGAAGCGCTGGCAGCATAGGGAATGGCAGAAGCACCACCAGTGTGGTCCGTGCCATGCTCGCGGGTGCTGCTGCTACTGCTGCTGCTGAAGCTGTAGGGGTACCGCTTACCGACAGTGAGGTGCAGAATGTTGTTGAGCGTGGCTCGACCCAAATAGTTCCTCATGTTCACCACACACCCCCCTCCACCTCCCCCTCCCCCTCCACCCACTCCGCCTGGCTCCGCCCCTCCTGCCCCTCCTGCCCCTCCGGCCCCTCCGGCCCCTCCGGCCCTAGAAGCAGGCTCCTGGCAGCGCTGCACCTCCAACGCCATGGACTCCACCATCGCCTGAACCTCCTCCTCGCGCAGCGCCGCGCTCGCCGCCAGCTGGCGCGCGGACAGCAGGTGTAGGAACGCCAGACGTCGCCGCTTCTTCCACGCCTGGTCAGGCGGCGCGAACGCCACGTCCTTGCCGCCCAGAGTGAGCACGCGCGTGGACGTGACCAGCGGGCGGCCGCTGAACAGCCTGTCTTGTTCTTTCAATGCCGCACGCGCGAGGTCCGGGGAGGAAATGACCACGCACGGGGTTGGGCCGAACCAGATGGTGAAGATCGGGCCGAACCTGTCGGCTAGCTTTGCGAGGGAGCGGTGCGGGAGGGTTCCGAGGGAGGGGATGTTGCCGAGGATTGGCCAGGCCGCGGGGCCGGGTGGGTAGGAGGAGCGGGTGCGGCGGCTGCGGCGGTGGAAGAGGAGGAGCATAAGAGAGATGGAGATGCAGGCTATGGTGGTGACGAGGGAAGGGAGGTTGGGAAGGAGAGGAGAGGGGGACGGCTGGTCAGAAAGGGGTGAGGCAGTCAGGTGCTGCTGATGTTTCTGGAACAAGAGCGATGCTGGGAAGAGACTGAACAAGGGTAGTTGTAGGAGGGAGGAGAAAGGGGATAAAGAGGTGGTGTTAGTCGTGAGGCTGCTTGTATGCGCCATGGAATTCGTCGGAGCCATTGCTAGGAGCAGTGCATAAGGAGTAGGGTAAGGTAGAAAGCGTGGATATTAGGCGAGAAACTCAGCTCAGGCAAGGAGAGGAACGAAAACCGTTTTGTAAGAACGTCACAAAAAAACGAAGAGGAGAGAACCTGTCGGATTACATTGCGACTCTGACGATGATATATACACGGGTCACTGCAGGTCACGCCGAATACAACTGGAGCAGCTCCGAGCAGCTCAAATATGCAAAGGCTCTCCAGTCCGTTGCGAGACTTTGGCCGTTCTGGGACATAAACAAGCTCTCACGCGGCTCGGGGCATAGTTCAGGGACGCCGGTGTAGAAATGCTGTGCATGCGTTTCTCAAGGCGCAAGAGGTCGACATGGATGATTGATCGCTCTTTAGAAGGCAGGGGAGAGAGCGTCACGTGATAACGGCGAAAGCATGGTTCTTTGGGGCGAATGGCTCGGTGCGAAGGAATGAGCAGCAAGTGGGATGAGCAGGGGCACTGATCTTTGCAGGGATGTGTGTTGTATGCATGCAGGTGTGTAGAGCAAGAAATCAAATGTGCGACACCGTTTGCATTTTGCAGTGCGCGATGTGACATGCATTTGATGCGTGGTGGAATTCAGCCCTGCATGTTAGTGCAAGAACAGTAAGACAAGACTAGGGAATTACACCACTTTGGCTTACAGCGTGATTCAAAACATCATCGTTATGGTAAATAATTAAGCACAAATACTAGGTTATGTTGGGAACGGTAATTGCGGTTTTCTGTTTTTAGTAGTTCCACGAGTATTTATTGTGAAGAAACTGGTATCATCTCATACAATACGGTATACACAGAAGGAAACAAATGCACACTGATAAATACTGTAACACAAAGATCAACAATCATAGTCTGACACCAAATTGAAGTTCTTTTAGGAAGTTTAGACAACTATGTATGATGCAGATGCTAGAAAGAGTTTTACCAGGGTGTATACCTTATTGGCGCGTACTTGGCCCATTACAAGCACAAACCATCCCAGCGCAGGTTGGTGGTAGATGGGTAGGGCGGGCGGTTGGGTGGGGCACGTCCCTGTTCCGAAAGCACGGATGTCTTCCCCGTTCATTCTCCCCCTGTTCGGGAAACAACACCACACCACCCAGTGAGGGGGCAGGGGCCACTGTGTGGGCGCCGTGAGCGTCGGCTCACTCGCTGGAATAACCTGCCGCTCCGGGTCTGGCTTTTGGCAGTTCAAGTTTCAATTCAACCAGCCGCCGTACAGTCGCGCATACGGCCCCCCCCAGGAACCCCCGCCCAGCCCAACCACTCTCTCCCCTTTTTCCCCTACCCGCCCTGTCTTTCCCCTTCGCTTCCCCCTCTCCCCCTCTCCCCCTCTCCCCCTCTCCCCCCGACCTTCCAACAATTCTCCCCCTTTCCCCTTTCAGGTTCCGCCCTGCTTCCGCCTCAATTTCCACATCTCACTCTCTTCCATCTCCCCCACTCCCGTTAGTCTCTTGAAACTCCTGTACCTAACCTGTCGTTCCTCAGCTATTATGGGTAACCGCTAACTCAGTCGCGTTCGCGTTTAGGGATGTGCACTGCCGTTTCGTGTTTCAAAGCCTCGCGACGTCGCATTGCGTGCTGCTTATCTGGATTGCTGGTATTACCCAGCTTCAGCTTTGTCGTCTTAGAGCATCCCTGCATGTTCCCCACTTAGGGTTTCCATGCTTCAAAGGTCGGCAGCATGTCGCTCACTGCTACCTGACGCTACGTATTTTGCCTTGCAGAGAACGTTTATTGCAACGCTGTCTCGCTTTATTTATCAGCGCATGTATTATGCGCTCAAAGTTCGCAGGAGCTTTCCTGCATCTGAAACTGGCGTAAGATAATTTATCATTTAGTGTATTTTTCCTGCCGCTTCACTGATCTTGATAGTTCGCCGGCGTTGTTTAATCGGGGAAGGCCCGGCGCGGAGCTCCCCCGTCACGTCCAGTGACATTGCCGCGACTTCGCTGACTCCCTGACAACCTTTGCATTAATAACCTAACGCAGTTCTTATCCCCGCTACTGTTGCCTTGCATCTACGCGCTCGCTTTCACATCGTCTCGCTTTCCGGAGGCGGCCGGAGCGACTCTCGCATTTGGCGGCGGTGGACACGGAGGGAGAGAGGCAGAGAGGGAGGGAGGAGGGAGTGAGGGAGAGAGGGGGGAAGGGAGCAGGGGTGAGTGGATATGCCGGAGCGAGTGGAGGATGGTGGACTCACAAGGAGGGTTGACTGGGGCTCGTGAATCGCGTTCTCAACAGTAGGTCGTTAATCGGCGGGAGGAGGCAAGTTCAGTCGCGAATGGGTATCGTTCCATGGGGTTGCCTTCTCCCACTGCCACGCACCCTTCTGGTAACTTCCTCGGCGATCAAGATAGCCTGACGTCAGAAGACGAAGCTGCTGACGACAGCTTAAGTGGCCCTCCCACGCCGCCGTCGGTAGACGTTCCGGGTGTGGTTCCTAGAGAGAGCGATAGCCGCAGCAGCACCGGCACAAGCACCAGCACCAGCACGAGCAGCGCAGCGGCTGCGGGAAGAAACGCAGCGGGAAAAATCGTAGCGGCAGCAGCAGCAGGAGGAGCAGGAGCGGGAGCAGGAGCAGCAGGAGCCATGGGTTCGACGGCGAAAGAGCTCCCGCGGGAGATGGCGACGAAGGACTCCTTACCCAAGCCAATCACAGCGGCGGACGACGTGAAGGAAGCACCACACACGGTGATGATCCTGAAGCGGCCGTACGAGAACGTGCAGGACCAGTATAGCATGGGCAAGGAGCTGGGGCGCGGGCAGTACGGCGTGATCCGCGAGTGCAAGGACAAGATGACGGGCGTCCCGTTCGCGTGCAAGTCGATTAGCAAGACGAAGCTGAGCGGCACGCGCGAGGTGGAGGACGTGCAGCGGGAGATTAAGGTGATGGAGGTGCTGCGCGGGCACTCCGCCGTGATCGAGCTGCACGCGACGTACGAAGACCAGAAGGTACGGCGGTGCAGACGGGGAGAAGGGGCGCGGAAGGTATACGGTGAATGGAACGTGGAAAGTCGGAGGTTACGATTCACCTTACAGTCAGAGAGGCGTACTGTTGCGAGTAACTGGGTAGGTGGTTGGTCCACCGTGGGGGGGAAAAGGAATCGGCTTTAGGGCTGCCAGAGAGCGATGCCTTTCGCGTGCAGGCTTTTAGAGCCTTAAACGCTGGGCGCGTACAAAATATAGTAGCACGCGGCGCGACTCTTGAGTCTACTCGAGTATTGAAGGCTAGACGCGTAGAAAATGAGGTAATGTCCGACGTAAGGCTAAGAGTGGCGCTTGGTTGTGCTCTTCGCCCTCCGCGCAATTCGCGAGCCTGCAGAACCCAGCACCTACCATCTCTCCGCCCCTGTTCTCCGCCCGTTCCCCCATTCTCCTCCCCGTCCCGTTCCCTCCCCCCCCTTCCCCCACCCGTCTCCCTTTGTCTTTCACCGCGTGCACCCGTAAATGTCTGTAATAAGTTTCAAGGCAATTGCCTGATGAGTTTGTGAGAACGTTCCAAAAGTCCCTCTAACGCGTGCGCATGTAGACGTTTCGTGAAAATCACTACATTGAGGGGGATGGCTTTTTTTTTCTTTTCTTTTCTTTTCTTTTCTTTCTTTCTTTCAACTGTGCCCCTGTTCAATCAAGAGCTGTGTGAGCGGATCAGGTGGCAGCAGCTCTCTCTCCCATCCTAAATCGGTGACACGCATTTTCTCCTCATAACCCCTCCCACTCCGTTTCCCTCTTTCTCCTCCCCTCCTCCCCTTCGCTGTGCGCATGATCGTGGAGCTATGCGAGAGGCGGTGCGTTTTTAGACTTACCCTCACGGCCCCTCGCCCTACCCTCGGAGGGCGGTGATCATGAGACTCGTCAAACTCACGGGCCCTCGGGCCCTGCCCTACCCCCCCCGCCCCCCACCCCCGTCTCCCTCCTCTCCACCCCCCCACGTCCGTCTCCCTTCCTCTCCACCCCCCCACGTCCGTCTCCCTTCCTCTCCACCCCCCCACGTCCGTCTCCCTCCTCTCCACCCCCCCACGTCCGTCTCCCTTCCTCTCCATCCCCCCCACGTCCGTCTCCCTTCCTCTCCATCCCCCCCCCGCGCGCGCTGAGCTGCGCGAGGGCGCCGAGCTGTTTGAGACGCCTCGGAACTTAATCCCATCTCCTCCCCACTTCCCCTTCCCCCCTTACCCCCTTCCCCTTCTTCCCCCACTTCCCCTTCCCCCCTTTTCCCTTCTTCCCCCCACCTTGTTCTTCCCCCAACCCCCCCTCCCCCTCCCCTCCCCCCTCCCCCACCTTCCAAGCGCGTGCACCTGATAATGGAGCTATGCGAGGGCGGGGAGCTGTTCGAGTGCATCAGAGCTCAAACCCATCTTTCTCCCCCTCTCTCCGCCTTTCCACCCCCTCCCCCTCCCCGCTCTACCTCCCCACCCTCCCCCCCCCCCCCCCCCCCCCCCCTCCCCCCAAGCGCGTGCACCTGATGGTGGAGCTGTGCTAGGGCGGGGAGCTGTTCGAGCGCATCAGAGTTCAACCCCATCTTCACCCCCCACTTTTTCCCCCTTTCCACACAACCCCTTCTCCCCGTTCCCCCTCTCCCCCCCCCCCCCCCAGCGCGTGCACCTGATAATGGAGCTGTGCGAGGGCGGGGAGCTGTTTGAGCGCATCAGCCAGCGGCACCACTACCCCGAGGACGAGGCGGCGCTGCTCACACGCACGCTCATCTCCGTGGTGCACCACTGCCAGGCGCACGGCCTCATGCACCGCGACCTCAAACCCGAGAATATTCTTCTCGTCAACCGCAAGTCGCACACGCAGGTCAAGGTCGTGGACTACGGACTCGCCGCGTTTGTGAAGCCTGGTGAGTGAGAATGTGTGGGAAGAATGCTTGGGCTCGTGCTGTTGCTGATGCTGTTGCCGTGAGTGTTTCGTGTGTCTGTGCTTCCTGCGCTCGCCCTCGTGCTGCCTCCTCAGCAGTGCCCATGTTCCTCCCCTCCCTCCCCTCTCCTCCTCTCCCTTCAACCGCTTCCCTGCCAATCCTAGTCCCTGTTTCCACTTCATCACACCCCCCCCACCCCCCCCCCTTCCCCACCCGCTCTTCTTGTCTGGCAATGGTCTCTCTCTTCCTGATGTATGGACTTCCCAAGAACAAAAATAATAACAAGAACATACGAATAATGAGTCGTATGGTGATTTTCCCTTCCTCACGCTCTGCGCAATGAGCCTTAGCCCTTCGTCTCACTCTTGCTTCGCTCCAGCGCTGACAAGCTGACTCATGTCTGGGCGTCCAATTAGGTCCGCTTTGCTTCTTGTCGCCCCGGCTAGTGCTTGAGTTGCACTTCCCTATTGACCTGCCTTTCTGTGGGTTCTCGTTTTGTGGGTTCCCTCCGCTCCACATGGCCTAGTTTTGAGGCGCCTCAAAACTTGACCTGCCTTTCTGTGGGTTCTCTTTTTGTGGGCTCCCTCCGCTCCACATGCCCTTGTATCCTCCCTCCTTCCCTCTCTCCCCTCCTCTCCCCCCTCCACCCACTCCTCTCACCCCCTTCCTCTCCCCCTTTTCCCCTCCTCTCCCCTACCCCCCTTTCACTTCCCCCTCTTCTCTCTCTCTCCCCTCCGCTTCCCCTCTCCCCGCTCCTCTCTCCCCCGTTCCTATCCTCCCCCCACCTTTCCCCCACCTTGCCCCCACCTTCCTCCCACCTTGGCCCCACCTTCCCCCCTCCTTCCTCCCACCTTTCCCCCTCCCCCCTCCCCCCTGCTTCCCCCAGGCGGCAAGCTGACAACAATGGCGGGCAGCGCCTACTACATAGCCCCCGAGGTGCTGAACAACAACTACGGCATGGAGGCGGACATGTGGAGCGTGGGCGTCATCCTCTACATCCTGCTCTGCGGCCTGCCGCCCTTCTGGGCGGAGAAGGAGGAGGGCATCTTCGAGGCCATCAAGACGGGCAAGGTGGACGTGTTCTCGGGCGGGTGGGAGAGCGTGTCCATGGACGCTAAAGACCTCGTGCTCAGGATGCTTACCAGGGATCCGCAGAAGCGCATCACGCCGGAGAAGGCGCTCGGTGAGTGGATGGCTGGCGGAGGTTTTGCAGGTAGGGGTGCGGGGGGGAGGGAGGTGGGGGGAGGGAGGTGGGGCCGGGGGATGGCTGTGCGTTTCTCGGCTTCTGGTGCGAGAGGTTTGTTGGGGGGAGAAGGAGAAGGAGGAGGGCATCTTCGAGGCGATCAAGACGGGCAAAGTGGACGTGTTCAGCGGCGGGTGGGAGAGCGTGTCCATGGACGCCAAGAACCTCGTGCTCAGGATGCTCACCAGGGACCCCCAGAAGCGCATCACGCCAGAAAAGGCGCTCGGTGAGTGGAGCTCTGCCAGAGCTTGGGACATTTTCCAGTGAGCAGCACTTGCGTAGGAGTAGGTTTAAGCAAGTAGGAAAAGACAGTGTGTAAAGACTAAACACTAGCTAATCAACGAGAGTTTGTGAAGGCCAGAAAAGGCGCTCGGTGAGTGGAGCTCTGGCAGAGGGTTCGTGGTGGGGACGGGGAGGAGAAAGGAAAGGGAGAAGGTGGGGGAGTTGGCATGTTTCGCTACTGCTGCTGCTGCTGCTGCTGCTGTTGCCTGTGTCTGTTCTCTCTTCTCCCTCCCAACCTCCCTACCCTTTCCCACCCCCCTTGTTCCCTTCTAGTCTTTTCCCCCTCGTTCCCTCCAATCCTAACTCATCACCACTCACCTTCCCCACCTGTCCGCTCCCCCACGTTCCTCCTTGTGAAGTGTTGTCTTCCGCTTCCCCCCCTCCCCCCACCGCATCCTAACCGCTGTTCACTCTCTCCTTCTCTCCTCCTCCCCGGCCGCCCTCCCCTGTCCCACTCTCCCCGTCCCCCCATCCGCCCGCCAGCGCACCGGTGGATAAAGCAGCACTGCAGCAACGCGGCGGACCATGTCCCCGGGCTGCCCGCGAAGCCAGTGACGGCGGACTCGCGCGCGCACCGCAAGGCGGGGGACTCTCCGCGCATCCCGCTGCCAGACGGCGACCGCCGGGGCAGCAGCAGCAGCAGCAGCAGCCGCAACATCGCCAGCAGCAGCGCCAGCCGCAGCGGGGGCGCGGGCGGGTACAGGTACGGGAAAGACGGGGATTTGGCGACGGTGCTAGCTAGCGCGGACCTGGCGGCGGTGGCGGACGCTGTGGCGGCGATCCGCGCGAGTGGCGCGGGGGAGGAGCGGAAGGAGGAGTTAGCCGCGCTGCTGAAGCTGCAGGCTAAGCTGAAGGCGAAGGAGGGCGCGGGGGGGGAGGGGGGGGCGGCTGGCGGCAGTAGCAGCAGCAGCAGCAGCAGGAGACCGGAATCCGCGTCTGCTGCGTCGTCCAGGCGGAGCGCGAGAGACGTAGAGAGGGCTTTAGCAGGGGCGTTGGCTGCTAAAGGCGGCGGGGGAAGCAGCGACAGGGCGAGGCGAAGCAGTTCTAACATGAGCCGCACTAAAACTGCTGATACCGGCGCTCTGTTGGCTGCTCTGGCGGATCTGCAAGACGGAGGGGGAGGCGGAGGGGAGAGGGGCGGGGGGAGGCACAGGAGAACTGGGTCCCGCGGGACGGATGCTGGGGATGATGAGGAGGAGCGGAAGCGGCATAGGGACCGGGACCGGGACGGGGGAAAGGGAGGGAAGAAGCAGGATGATAGCGTGAAGGAGATGTTTGCAGCGGCGAAGGACGCCCTGAGGGGCAAGGAGAAGGACGGAGGAGGCGGGAAGGAGGACAAGGAGCGGCTGGCGAAGCTTCTAGCGAAGATGGAGGAGGTTAAGGCGTGGGAGAAGGACCGTACGGGCGCACGGCCCTCCTCGTCTGCTTCTCGGAGCAGCAGGCGGGGAGACGACGGGGATGAGAAGGGCGGGAGGGACAGAGGGAGGGGAGGAGGCGAGGATGGGGGTGCCTCGAGCCGGTTTCCCAGGGATTCGAGCACGTCTAGTAGGAGCAGTAACGCTGATAGGCTGTCGCGGTATCGGTCTGATGCGGCAAGCATGCTGGGTGCTCTAGAGGAGGAGACGGGCAAGGACGATGCTTCGTCGCAGAGTGGCAGGGGGAGGGACCGAGACCGGTACAGGGATAGGGATAGGGATCGAGACAAGGACAGGGACTGGGATAGGAGCAGGGAGAGGGATAGGTATAGGTATAGGGACAGGGGGAGGGAGTGGGACAGGGATAGGGATAGGGATAGGGGTAGGGGGGACCGGGATTGGGACCGAGACAGGAGCTGGGACAGGGACGGGGATAGGGACAGGGATAGAGACAGGTACAGGCGGGATAGGGACAGGGACGAGGATTTGGATAAGGGCGTGGATGGATTGAAGGGGAAAGATTTGGACGGATCGAGGGAGCGGGGTAGTAGGGAGAGGGACCGAGAGAGGTATAGGGAGAGGGAGAGGGATTGGGATAGGGACAGGGATGGGTATAGAGACCGGGATCGGGACCGGTACCGGGATAGAGACGGCAGGTATGGGTATAAAGACGAGTATGAGAGTGATAAGGACAAGGACAGTGACAGTGACAGGGAGTATGGTCGTGATAGGGACAGGTATAGAGACCGAGACAGGTATAGGGACAGGGATAGGGACAGGTACAGGGATCGAGACTGGGACAGGGACCGGGACAGGGATTGGGATCGGAGGGACAGGGATCGTGACTGGGATCCCAGGGACAGGGACAGGTATAGGGAGCGGGATCGGGAGTGGGATAGGGACAGGGAGAGGTATCGGGATAGGGATCGGGGAGACAGGGATTGGGACAGGGACCGCGACAGACCAAGGTATCGCGATAGGGATGCGGATTGGGAGCGGGAAAGGGGAGGGTATGATTCTGATGAGAAGGAGCGGGACCGGAGAGATGGAGACAGGCCTAGGGACCGGGAGAGGGAGTTGAGGGATCGGGGGAAGGATGAGAAGGAGCGGGGGAAGGACAAGGTGCCAACGACGCCAGGGTCTTTGCGGAGAGACAAGGCGGACAGTAGCAGCAAGAGCAAGAAGAGCAGTGGCGGAGGGGGGATTATCAGGCACAAATCCGCGGATATTTCTAAGATGTTGAATGTAGGGGGGGATGATGGTGATGGGGGTGGGCGGAAGGGCAGGGGCGGGAGGGATACGGACAGCCTTGCGGGCGGGATTGGGAAGTCGGGAGGAGGTGGGGGGAGGAGCAGTGGACGTAAGATGGAAAGATCCGCTAGCAATCAGTCCCAGCTGTTGCTAGGCCAACAGTCGGCAGAAGGACGAGGCTCGGACGGCGGCAGGTCCGGCGGGGCCGCTCGACGAGGCTTGGACCGATCCAGATCCCCGGACGGGAAGGGGAGGTCCGGTAAGGATGGGGAGGGCAGGCATGGACGAAAATCGTCGATCGACTTGGAGGAGAAGGAGAGGGAGGAGGGGAAGAGATCGCCGAGTGTGAAGGGCAAGGATGACAAGGAGGAGGCGGTGGGAGGGAGAGGCAGCAGCAGCGGCGGCAGGAGGGCATCGAACCGGGATCTAGTGCGCCGTATGTCTCCCTCCTGGCGGTCAGATGAAGACTCTGTGTCGTCCCCCTCACGCCCCCCCACGGGGTCTCGCCTCCGGGGAACTGGCAGCAGCAGCAGCAGGAGGCAGATGGAGAGCCCGTCAGGCTCGGGTGGGTCTGGCCGGGAACGAAGCGGCGGCGCAGTCTCGGGACGGTCGTTGCAGGTGTTGGAAGAGTCGGATGCGGAAGGAGGGGGGTGGACTAGTGTGAAGAACCCGGGGGAATCGCCGGGATCGGGAAAGGAGAAGAAGGGTGGAGGGGACGAGGCGAAGGGAGAGGGGGGAGGAGGGGGGAAGGAGGGAGGGGATGAGGAGGGTGGTGGGGGGAAAGTGACAGCGAATGGTGTGGCGGAGGAGGGGGAGGCAGGGGAAGGAGGAGGGGATGCGGAAGGGGCAGGTGGGGAGGAGGGCAAGACAGGGGATGCGGTGGCAGAAGGGGTGAACGGCACACATGGCAAGGAGAAGGAGAGGGAGAGGGAGAGAGGGGGAGACGGGGACTACCAACGAACAGACAGCAGAAGTTCCAGAACCGGATCCTACAGTCGAGACCGGGACAGAGACAGGGACAGGGATAGGGCATCGGGGTACGGGCACACAGCCAGTGGCAGGGGGGGTATTCCCAAGTCTCCAAGGCAGGGGGGTGGTGCTGGTGTTCCGCTGCGCTCCCCCAAGCGCGGCGGGCGGGATGGGGAGGACGGCGGTGCAGGGGATGACAGTGCTCTATCCAGGAACAAGTCGGTGAGTGCCTCGTGGCTTGAAGCAGAAGAGGTGAAGCGGGGAGAGGGCGGCGGGCACGAGCGGGGCGAGAGGGACGGCCGGAGGGAGCGAGGCGGGAGGAGAGGGGAGGACGGCGGCGGGGAGTTTGGAGGGTTTGGTGGAGGGGGGAGGGAGAGGGGCGGGGGCGGTGGATGGGATGATGACGATCGGAGCGACAGAAGCAGGGAGAGGAACAGGGACCGGGACCGGGATCGGTACAGGGAGCGCGATCGTGACAAGGACTGGTTGCGGGAGAAGGACGGGAGGAGGGAGAGCGGCGGCGGCGGTGGTGGTGGCGGCAGTGGTGTGAGCAGCAGCAGCCGGCGTGGGTCAGAGGCTGGGGGCAGTTCAGCCCTGCGGGGTCATAGGCAGAAGTCCCAAGACCTGTCGCTGCTGGTGCCGCAGGCGAGGGAGGGAGAGGGCGGCGCAGGTTCAGGGAGAAGAGACGCGCGGAGCAGGGGAGGCGGTGGGGAGGAGTCGGAGCGGGAGAGTGAGTGGGAGCGGGAGAGGGACGGGGAGAGGGGGGGCGGCAGGCACAAGGAGAGGGAGAGGCACCGTGAGAGGGGTGGGAGGGAGCGGGATGGGGATGGGGACGGGGAGAGGAGGCGGTCAGGGCATGGGGGCGGCAAGGGCAGTGGGCTGTCGAGGCATAACTCCTCCGATGTGTCTGCACTCGTGCCGTAACAGTGCTGCCAACGGTGGAGGAGGGTAGGGGTTACTTGACGCTCTGCATGGGGTGCGTGCGTGCGTGCATTGCATGCACTGCTTGAGTTATGTGCTCTTTCGTTGCACTGCTTGGCCTGCCCCTGGGCCTCCACGGCTCGCTGCTGCTAGATCCATGGCTACGACGACTGGACTTGCACTGCACTGTGGATGGATGGATGGAGGGATGGATCGGCGACTGGGAATGGATGGGCATCTGTGACTGGACCGGCCGGCATGTGTCGATTCGTCTGCATCTGACGCTGGAACCCCGGGGTCTTACCGCTCACATCCCTTTCCTACCGTACCTCTCTCTCTGCCTTGAACCTCCCCCCCTTAGTCCCATCCTTTACCCATGGCCTGTGCATTCTCTTGCTATTGTGTGACGTCATGTCAGGCATCAGCAAAAGAAGCTGCATTGCAGCACCCGCTCGCCACCTTACCACCCCTCCACCTCACCACCCACCTCATCCTCCTATTCACGGTTGCAAACTTCCGGTCCGGCAGTGTCTGGGCCTGCGTGGATTCCTGGGTCCGTAGTTCCCACAGTTCTCGATTGTACGGTACGGTAGTTGGGTTGGGATTGTTTCCTCTACTTAATTGATTCCCTTTGTGTTTTACTTAACTCCTTGTGACCTCCAACAGAGACATCTGCTGTACCTGTCTGCTGTTCCAAATTCCTGGGCCCCATCCTCCCTTTCTTATCACCACCCTTGCTTCTCCCCAACTTCTTCCTCCTCTCAATCCTCCTGCCCGCCTCCTCGGAACCTGCTAGTGCTTCCTGCGGCTTGCCAGTTCTTTTTTGTCGAGCTGACTGAGCTTACCTGTGTGAAGGTATGGCCTGTCATGAGTGTGGCTAACGTTAACTCTAGGTTGAATTAGTTCTCAGTTAGACAATTTCTTGACATGATGCACATTATTGATGCAAATTTTCCATGTAATCTGGATGATGACTAGACTCGATATAACCATTGAACATTTTCTATGTTAATACAATTTATGCACGGTAACACCAAACGCTTCCGCACGGGTTTCCTGTGACTCCGCCCCGTGCCCACACCTCCCCGCTCCCCTCCGACCCCTCTTCCGCCACCACTTTTTTCACTCCCGCTTCCGCTAGCACTACCGAGTCCGCATCTGCTTCCGCCACTGCTCCGCCAACCCCTGCAGCCACCATCCCGCTCCCACCACAAATCAGCCTCAGCTGCTGCACCGCTCGCTTCCGCTTCTGGGCCTTCTGCCATACTTGCACCTTCCACCACCGCCTCTTCCGCTCGCCGCTTCGCACTCCCACCACGATCTCGCCTCCTCCTGTCGTTCCCAGGCCAGGGCGTTCCGTAGATTTCACGGCGCGCACCGTTCATTTCCACCGTTGATTTTCATCCCCTCCACAAACTTTCGTCCTTCCGCCCTGCTCACCATGTTCCGTTCCGCCAAGCGCGTTCTCCTCCCCGCCGCGCGCGCAGCCGCCGGCGTCGCGCGGATCCACGGATCCGCCGCTGCGCCCGCCGAGTCGGCGGGCCTAGCGGAGGCTTACAAGCGCGTGGCGCCGCAGCTGGACGTGCCGTCCACGCCGCTGACTTACCTCAAGGAGCGCCCCGCCGTGGCAGCCGCGATCCCGGAAAAGCTTACGCTTAACCTCTCGCTACCTCACGCTGTGCCGTTCAGCGCGAAAGAGGTCAGTTCCGAGCAGTGAGTGCGCTGCTTCGAGCTTCGAGCCGGCTTCCCCTCGGCCGATCGGAAGTGACAAACCTAGGCTACGCTGACGAACTGTAGCGTAACCCGTTTTTAGGGTTACACCAGGTGATTCACGCTCGGTTTTGAAACGCAATCGCAGTGGCGATATATCCAACCAACGACGTCTGGGGTGTCTGGACCCGATTTTGAATCGAGAGCTACAGGCTGGAGGCCGCATAAGCTGCCGCATGAGTTATTTTCGGGAGCTACGGGTTCCCATTAATGGCGATCTGTCACTTCCACGGGTGGGTAGTAGACCCACGTTAAAGAGCTTATAGAAGTAGTTCTTTGTGTGGCATCTGACTGGGAGATCGAGATCACAAAGGCCGACGCATGCTACGTCAGGCCACGTTTACGTGTAGGTTACGTGTCAGCGTGTTCGCACAGGTCTGTAAGCTTCGCCTTGCGCAAACCTCGTGTTTCCTTCCTCCTTCCCCTCCTACTCACGCACCCGTTCTCCTTCGGCCTGATCCTTTCTACCTTTCGCTTCATTTCCCTTCCCCCTTACTCCTTGCCCTTCCCCCTTCCTCCTTGCCCTTCCCCCTTCATCTTTGGCCTCCCCCCTTCCTCCCTGCCCTTTCCCCTTCCTCCTTGCCCTTCCGCCTTCCTCCCTGCCCTTCCCCCTTCCCCCTTTTCCCTCCCCGTTCCCCTTTTCCCTTCCGCCTCCACTCTTTCCCTTGCCCCCTCCTCTTTCCCTTCCTACTTCGTCCTTTTCCGTCCCCTTTTTCCCCCTTCCCTTCCCCCCTGACCCCTCCCGCTCACCCTTCCCCTCACCCCGTTCCACGCCAGGTGGACAGCGTGATCATCCCTGCCACGTCAGGCCAGATGGGCGTCCTTCCAGGCCACGTGGCGTCCATTGCGGAGCTCAAGCCAGGCCTGCTGACAGTCATCGAAGGAACAACCGAGACAAAGCTCTTTGTGAGCAGCGGATTCGCGTTCGTGCACCCCAACAGCGTGCTCGACGTGGCAGCCGTTGATGCGGTGCCGCTGGACCAGATCGACGGCGAGGAGGTGAAGAAGGGCCTGGCTGCGGCACACGCCAAGGTGGCCAGTGCGAGCTCTGATTTGGAGAAGGCAGAGGCGCAGATTAGCGTGGATGTCCACAGTGCTCTCAGTGCTGCCCTGGGGCTGTAGATTTGAGAATGAGAGAAGGAAGGTGGGAGGGAGAGAGTGAGTTCGCATAGAAGATGAGCAAAGCAGGGATGCCAGCGATATTGATGGACGGGCATGGATGGATGTATATTGATGGGAGGCAGGATTTGGGGAAGGAGATTATGGATGCTTTGTACTCATGCTAAATTGGAAGTACTATCTGGTAGAAGGAACACCAAGTTCCGGATTTTTTCTGAAGTGCTGTATTCATGTAACACTTGGCTAGGCGAACCGTTTTCGTCGGTGTATCGTTTGGAATTCTTCGCTCATTCCGATGGAGTATGCATATGTCCCCACCCCATTCCAACTTATCACGCGCGTCGCAAAAGCACTCGTACTACCAGGAATCGGATTCACAACACTGAAGCTTCTTGCGGCGATTATAGCCTTTCACAACCAGCCCATGTCCTCCAACTCTGCCCATTCTCGCCGGAACCCGCGCGCACCCGCCGCATCCTCCGCGTCCACCACTCTGCACCTTTCCTCGCCACTCACTCCTCATCCTCCCTCCATGGCCAGCCGAACGCTGGAGCGAATCGCGCTCGTCTGTTTCGCGACATACACTGCGTACTCGCTATTGCATCGTCCGCAGGAACCATCCCCAGCTGATCGCGGCGCAGTAACAGGAGAGACGACAGACGGAACGGCAGCGCAGCTCGAGCAGCGGTTACTGGCGGTACGAGCGACGGTGGGAGAGATGATGAGGGTGACAGGGGAGGGAGGGGAACGAGACAGCCTCGGTATTAGCAGTAATAGCGGTAATAGCGGCAGCAACAGCAGCAGTAACTGTAGCTGTAGCGCGACGCACGGGTGCTGCTGGTGCTGCGCGGACAGTGGTAGTGAGGCGAGTCGCAGCGGGACCGGCGGCACCAAATGTGAGTAGTCGGTTCTTCCGTTGGTCGTGGGAGTATTTTCAGCTCCCAGCCCATTTCCCTCATTCCCCACCCCGCATCCCTCAACCCTCATCCCTCATCTTTCAACCCTCACCTCCCCTCCCACTCGCGGCAGCTATCCCCTTGCTGCTGGCGGAGCTGGTGCGCACGCCCCAGGGGCCGCTAGGCGCGCTCCCATCATCTCCCCATATCCATACCCACCCTCACCCTCACCCCCTCACTTCCCCCCCTTTTACCCCCCCGGCAGCCATCCCCTCGTTGCTGGCGGAGCTGGTGCGCACGCCCCAGGGCCCGCTGGGCGCGCTGACGTGGCGCAGCAAGGGCGTGGAGGACGCGCCCCCGCCCTCCATGGCCTCGCGCGCGCTCACTCTCTTCGGACAGGTGTGAATGGGAGGTAGCAGGATGGGAAGATGGCGAGGTGGGGGATGGGGAATTAGGAAACTCGGAGATGGGAAGAGTATTGTTTCGGTTGTAGCAGCAGTGTGAATGGGAGGAAGTTAAATGTGAACGCGTCTGCCTTCAACAAGCAAATTTCATATCATTTCAAGTCTTGAGCTTGTTTGCTCTGCACTTTTTGCCTCGTCCTCTCTCCCCTCTTGTGGTTGCTGCTCCTCTGCAGACTGCCTCGTTCGAGGATGCGAGAGGCAAGATTCTCCGTGTCAGTGTAAGCTGCTGTACTGCCTGCTGTCTTTTCTCTTCTCCATGTTTCCATGGCTACCGCACGCTCATGTGCGCTGTGTGTGGGAGGAGGGAGAGTTCGGCGTGGAGGGAAACTTCATCATGCATGCATATGCATGTGTGATTGTGTTCATGTGTGTGTGTGTGTGTGTGTGTGTGTGTGTGTGTGTGTGTGTGTGTGTGTGTGTGTGTATTGATCTCTCTCTGTCTGTGTGCTTGCACATGCGCACATGCAGATGGGTGAAGGCGTGGTGGTGAATCTCATGGCAACCAAGGCAGGGTCGCGGCGCAGTGGCGACATGCACAACTGCTCCCAGCACGACGTCATTCTCTCTGGCCGCACTAACCTCCACCTCACGGTCTCTTCTCTTTTTGAGTCAACTCAAAAATAGTCCCAGCACGACCTCGTTCTCTCCGCACACACCAACCTCCACCTCACGGTCTCCCAGCACACTGCCGCTGCCACACACTGCACGCACTTGTACCACAACTGCTCCTCTTGACATGCACACCTGCTTACAGGACGACCTTATTCTCTCCGGACGCACCAACCTCCACCTCACGGTCTCCTCTCTGCCTGCACACATCTCACACACAATCTCCTCAGCACCCGCTCTCTTCCCTGTGCACTCTTAAGCAGTTCCTCTTCGCTTCTGTGATCGCCCATTTCTCCCTTGCCATACTCTTGCACACAACCCTGCTTCTTTCTTTCCTCTGTCTCTGCGCTGTGTATCGTGTGTTTCCGATGTGTGTACGTGTCGAGGGGTGGGGAGTGCAGGACCTAGTGAGTGGAGGGGAGGAGGTGAGGGAATACGATGGTCGCCTCAACGTCATCACCATACCCCCACGGTGAAGCCCTTGCATGTGAAGCCCTTGCGTGTGAAGCCCTTGCATATGAAGCCCTTGCGTGTGAAGCCCTTGCGTGTGAAGCCTCGTTCCATTCTCCTCTTTTCCGTCAGCATGCCGCCATCTCCATGTGCATGCCGCCATCTCCATGTGCATGCCGCCATCTCCATGTGCATGCCGCCATCTCCATGTGCATGCCGCCATCTCCATGTGCATGCCGCCATCTCCATGTGCATGCCGCCATCTCCATGTGCATGCCGCCATCTCCATGTGCATGCCGCCATCTCCATGTGCATGCCGCCATCTCCATGTGCATGCCGCCATCTTCATGTGCATGCCGCCATCTCCATGTGCATGCCGCCATCTCCATGTGCATGCCGCCATCTCCATGTGCATGCCGCCATCTCCATGTGCATGCCGCCATCTCCATGTGCATGCCGCCATCTCCATGTGCATGCCGCCATCTCCATGTGCATGCTGCCATCTCCATGTGCATGCTGCCATCTCCATGTGCATGCTGCCATCTCCATGTGCATGCTGCCATCTCCATGTGCATGCTGCCATCTCCATGTGCATGCCGCCATCTCCATGTGCATGCCGCCATCTCCATGTGCACGCCATCTCCATGTGCATGCCGCCATCTCCATGTGCATGCCGCCATCTCCATGTGCATGCCGCCATCTCCATGTGCATGCCGCCATCTCCATGTGCATGCCGCCATCTCCATGTGCATGCCGCCATCTCCATGTGCATGCCGCCATCTCCATGTGCATGCCGCCATCTCCATGTGCATGCCGCCATCTCCATGTGCATGCCGCCATCTCCATGTGCATGCCGCCATCTCCATGTGCATGCCGCCATCTCCATGTGCATGCCGCCATCTCCATGTGCATGCCGCCATCTCCATGTGCATGCCGCCATCTCCATGTGCATGCCGCCATCTCCATGTGCATGCCGCCATCTCCATGTGCATGCCGCCATCTCCATGTGCATGCCGCCATCTCCATGTGCATGCCGCCATCTCCATGTGCATGCCGCCATCTCCATGTGCATGCCGCCATCTCCATGTGCATGCCGCCATCTCCATGTGCATGCCGCCATCTCCATGTGCATGCCGCCATCTCCATGTGCATGCCGCCATCTCCATGTGCATGCCGCCATCTCCATGTGCATGCCGCCATCTCCATGTGCATGCCGCCATCTCCATGTGCATGCCGCCATCTCCATGTGCATGCCGCCATCTCCATGTGCATGCCGCCATCTCCATGTGCATGCCGCCATCTCCATGTGCATGCCGCCATCTCCATGTGCATGCGCCATCTCCATGTGCATGCCTGCCATCTCCATGTGCATGCCGCCATCTCCATGTGCATGCCGCCATCTCCATGTGCATGCTGCCATCTCCATGTGCATGCCGCCATCTCCATGTGCATGCCGCCATCTCCATGTGCATGCCGCCATCTCCATGTGCATGCCGCCATCTCCATGTGCATGCCGCCATCTCCATGTGCATGCCGCCATCTCCATGTGCATGCCGCCATCTCCATGTGCATGCCGCCATCTCCATGTGCATGCCGCCATCTCCATGTGCATGCCGCCATCTCCATGTGCATGCCGCCATCTCCATGTGCATGCCGCCATCTCCATGTGCATGCCGCCATCTCCATGTGCATGCCGCCATCTCCATGTGCATGCCGCCATCTCCATGTGCATGCCGCCATCTCCATGTGCATGCCGCCATCTCCATGTGCATGCCGCCATCTCCATGTGCATGCCGCCATCTCCATGTGCATGCCGCCATCTCCATGTGCATGCCGCCATCTCCATGTGCATGCCGCCATCTCCATGTGCATGCCGCCATCTCCATGTGCATGCCGCCATCTCCATGTGCATGCCGCCATCTCCATGTGCATGCCGCCATCTCCATGTGCATGCCGCCATCTCCATGTGCATGCCGCCATCTCCATGTTCATGCCGCCATCTCCATGTGCATGCTGCCATCTCCATGTGCATGCTGCCATCTCCATGTGCATGCTGCCATCTCCATGTGCATGCCGCCATCTCCATGTGCATGCCGCCATCTCCATGTGCATGCTGCCATCTCCATGTGCATGCTGCCATCTCCATGTGCATGCTGCCATCTCCATGTGCATGCTGCCATCTCCATGTGCATGCTGCCATCTCCATGTGCATGCCGCCATCTCCATGTGCATGCCGCCATCTCCATGTGCATGCTGCCATCTCCATGTGCATGCTGCCATCTCCATGTGCATGCTGCCATCTCCATGTGCATGCCGCCATCTCCATGTGCATGCCGCCATCTCCATGTGCATGCCGCCATCTCCATGTGCATGCCGCCATCTCCATGTGCATGCCGCCATCTCCATGTGCATGCCGCCATCTCCATGTGCATGCTGCCATCTCCATGTGCATGCTGCCATCTCCATGTGCATGCCGCCATCTCCATGTGCATGCCGCCATCTCCATGTGCATGCCGCCATCTCCATGTGCATGCCGCCATCTCCATGTGCATGCCGCCATCTCCATGTGCATGCCGCCATCTCCATGTGCATGCCGCCATCTCCATGTGCATGCCGCCATCTCCATGTGCATGCCGCCATCTCCATGTGCATGCCGCCATCTCCATGTGCATGCCGCCATCTCCATGTGCATGCCGCCATCTCCATGTGCATGCCGCCATCTCCATGTGCATGCCGCCATCTCCATGTGCATGCCGCCATCTCCATGTGCATGCCGCCATCTCCATGTGCATGCCGCCATCTCCATGTGCATGCCGCCATCTCCATGTGCATGCCGCCATCTCCATGTGCATGCCGCCATCTCCATGTGCATGCCGCCATCTCCATGTGCATGCCGCCATCTCCATGTGCATGCCGCCATCTCCATGTGCATGCCGCCATCTCCATGTGCATGCCGCCATCTCCATGTGCATGCCGCCATCTCCATGTGCATGCCGCCATCTCCATGTGCATGCCGCCATCTCCATGTGCATGCCGCCATCTCCATGTGCATGCCGCCATCTCCATGTGCATGCCGCCATCTCCATGTGCATGCCGCCATCTCCATGTGCATGCCGCCATCTCCATGTGCATGCCGCCATCTCCATGTGCATGCCGCCATCTCCATGTGCATGCCGCCATCTCCATGTGCATGCCGCCATCTCCATGTGCATGCTGCCATCTCCATGTGCATGCCGCCATCTCCATGTGCATGCTGCCATCTCCATGTGCATGCCGCCATCTCCATGTGCATGCCGCCATCTCCATGTGCATGCCGCCATCTCCATGTGCATGCCGCCATCTCCATGTGCATGCCGCCATCTCCATGTGCATGCCGCCATCTCCATGTGCATGCCGCCATCTCCATGTGCATGCCGCCATCTCCATGTGCATGCCGCCATCTCCATGTGCATGCCGCCATCTCCATGTGCATGGCCGCCATCTCCATGTGCATGCCGCCATCTCCATGTGCATGCCGCCATCTCCATGTGCATGCCGCCATCTCCATGTGCATGCCGCCATCTCCATGTGCATGCCGCCATCTCCATGTGCATGCCGCCATCTCCATGTGCATGCCGCCATCTCCATGTGCATGCCGCCATCTCCATGTGCATGCCGCCATCTCCATGTGCATGCCGCCATCTCCATGTGCATGCCGCCATCTCCATGTGCATGCCGCCATCTCCATGTGCATGCCGCCATCTCCATGTGCATGCCGCCATCTCCATGTGCATGCCGCCATCTCCATGTGCATGCCGCCATCTCCATGTGCATGCCGCCATCTCCATGTGCATGCCGCCATCTCCATGTGCATGCCGCCATCTCCATGTGCATGCCGCCATCTCCATGTGCATGCCGCCATCTCCATGTGCATGCCGCCATCTCCATGTGCATGCCGCCATCTCCATGTGCATGCCGCCATCTCCATGTGCATGCCGCCATCTCCATGTGCATGCCGCCATCTCCATGTGCATGCCGCCATCTCCATGTGCATGCCGCCATCTCCATGTGCATGCCGCCATCTCCATGTGCATGCCGCCATCTCCATGTGCATGCCGCCATCTCCATGTGCATGCCGCCATCTCCATGTGCATGCCGCCATCTCCATGTGCATGCCGCCATCTCCATGTGCATGCCGCCATCTCCATGTGCATGCCGCCATCTCCATGTGCATGCCGCCATCTCCATGTGCATGCCGCCATCTCCATGTGCATGCCGCCATCTCCATGTGCATGCCGCCATCTCCATGTGCATGCCGCCATCTCCATGTGCATGCCGCCATCTCCATGTGCATGCCGCCATCTCCATGTGCATGCCGCCATCTCCATGTGCATGCCGCCATCTCCATGTGCATGCCGCCATCTCCATGTGCATGCCGCCATCTCCATGTGCATGCCGCCATCTCCATGTGCATGCCGCCATCTCCATGTGCATGCCGCCATCTCCATGTGCATGCCGCCATCTCCATGTGCATGCCGCCATCTCCATGTGCATGCCGCCATCTCCATGTGCATGCCGCCATCTCCATGTGCATGCCGCCATCTCCATGTGCATGCCGCCATCTCCATGTGCATGCCGCCATCTCCATGTGCATGCCGCCATCTCCATGTGCATGCCGCCATCTCCATGTGCATGCCGCCATCTCCATGTGCATGCCGCCATCTCCATGTGCATGCCGCCATCTCCATGTGCATGCCGCCATCTCCATGTGCATGCCGCCATCTCCATGTGCATGCTGCCATCTCCATGTGCATGCTGCCATCTCCATGTGCATGCCGCCATCTCCATGTGCATGCCGCCATCTCCATGTGCATGCCTGCCATCTCCATGTGCATGCCGCCATCTCCATGTGCATGCCGCCATCTCCATGTGCATGCCGCCATCTCCATGTGCATGCCGCCATCTCCATGTGCATGCCGCCATCTCCATGTGCATGCCGCCATCTCCATGTGCATGCCGCCATCTCCATGTGCATGCCGCCATCTCCATGTGCATGCCGCCATCTCCATGTGCATGCCGCCATCTCCATGTGCATGCCGCCATCTCCATGTGCATGCCGCCATCTCCATGTGCATGCCGCCATCTCCATGTGCATGCCGCCATCTCCATGTGCATGCCGCCATCTCCATGTGCATGCCGCCATCTCCATGTGCATGCCGCCATCTCCATGTGCATGCCGCCATCTCCATGTGCATGCCGCCATCTCCATGTGCATGCCGCCATCTCCATGTGCATGCCGCCATCTCCATGTGCATGCCGCCATCTCCATGTGCATGCCGCCATCTCCATGTGCATGCCGCCATCTCCATGTGCATGCCGCCATCTCCATGTGCATGCCGCCATCTCCATGTGCATGCCGCCATCTCCATGTTCATGCCGCCATCTCCATGTGCATGCTGCCATCTCCATGTGCATGCTGCCATCTCCATGTGCATGCTGCCATCTCCATGTGCATGCCGCCATCTCCATGTGCATGCCGCCATCTCCATGTGCATGCTGCCATCTCCATGTGCATGCTGCCATCTCCATGTGCATGCTGCCATCTCCATGTGCATGCTGCCATCTCCATGTGCATGCCGCCATCTCCATGTGCATGCCGCCATCTCCATGTGCATGCCTGCCATCTCCATGTGCATGCTGCCATCTCCATGTGCATGCTGCCATCTCCATGTGCATGCCGCCATCTCCATGTGCATGCCGCCATCTCCATGTGCATGCCGCCATCTCCATGTGCATGCCGCCATCTCCATGTGCATGCCGCCATCTCCATGTGCATGCCGCCATCTCCATGTGCATGCTGCCATCTCCATGTGCATGCTGCCATCTCCATGTGCATGCCGCCATCTCCATGTGCATGCCGCCATCTCCATGTGCATGCCGCCATCTCCATGTGCATGCCGCCATCTCCATGTGCATGCCGCCATCTCCATGTGCATGCCGCCATCTCCATGTGCATGCCGCCATCTCCATGTGCATGCCGCCATCTCCATGTGCATGCCGCCATCTCCATGTGCATGCCGCCATCTCCATGTGCATGCCGCCATCTCCATGTGCATGCCGCCATCTCCATGTGCATGCCGCCATCTCCATGTGCATGCCGCCATCTCCATGTGCATGCCGCCATCTCCATGTGCATGCCGCCATCTCCATGTGCATGCCGCCATCTCCATGTGCATGCCGCCATCTCCATGTGCATGCCGCCATCTCCATGTGCATGCCGCCATCTCCATGTGCATGCCGCCATCTCCATGTGCATGCCGCCATCTCCATGTGCATGCCGCCATCTCCATGTGCATGCCGCCATCTCCATGTGCATGCCGCCATCTCCATGTGCATGCCGCCATCTCCATGTGCATGCCGCCATCTCCATGTGCATGCCGCCATCTCCATGTGCATGCCGCCATCTCCATGTGCATGCCGCCATCTCCATGTGCATGCCGCCATCTCCATGTGCATGCCGCCATCTCCATGTGCATGCCGCCATCTCCATGTGCATGCCGCCATCTCCATGTGCATGCCGCCATCTCCATGTGCATGCCGCCATCTCCATGTGCATGCCGCCATCTCCATGTGCATGCCGCCATCCCATCTCCATGTGCATGCTGCCATCTCCATGTGCATGCCGCCATCCTCCATGTGCATGCTGCCATCTCCATGTGCATGCCGCCATCTCCATGTGCATGCCGCCATCTCCATGTGCATGCCGCCATCTCCATGTGCATGCCGCCATCTCCATGTGCATGCCGCCATCTCCATGTGCATGCCGCCATCTACATGTGCATGCCGCCATCTCCATGTGCATGCCGCCATCTCCATGTGCATGCCGCCATCTCCATGTGCAATGCCGCCATCTCCATGTGCATGCCGCCATCTCCATGTGCATGCCGCCATCTCCATCCATGTGCATGCCGCCATCTCCATGTGCATGCCGCCATCTCCATGTGCATGCCGCCATCTCCATGTGCATGCCGCCATCTCCATGTGCATGCCGCCATCTCCATGTGCATGCCGCCATCTCCATGTGCATGCCGCCATCTCCATGTGCATGCCGCCATCTCCATGTGCATGCCGCCATCTCCATGTGCATGCCGCCATCTCCATGTGCATGCCGCCATCTCCATGTGCATGCCGCCATCTCCATGTGCATGCCGCCATCTCCATGTGCATGCCGCCATCTCCATGTGCATGCCGCCATCTCCATGTGCATGCCGCCATCTCCATGTGCATGCCGCCATCTCCATGTGCATGCCGCCATCTCCATGTGCATGCCGCCATCTCCATGTGCATGCCGCCATCTCCATGTGCATGCCGCCATCTCCATGTGCATGCCGCCATCTCCATGTGCATGCCGCCATCTCCATGTGCATGCCGCCATCTCCATGTGCATGCCGCCATCTCCATGTGCATGCCGCCATCTCCATGTGCATGCCGCCATCTCCATGTGCATGCCGCCATCTCCATGTGCATGCCGCCATCTCCATGTGCATGCCGCCATCTCCATGTGCATGCCGCCATCTCCATGTGCATGCCGCCATCTCCATGTGCATGCCGCCATCTCCATGTGCATGCCGCCATCTCCATGTGCATGCCGCCATCTCCATGTGCATGCCGCCATCTCCATGTGCATGCCGCCATCTCCATGTGGGCATGCCGCCATCTCCATGTGCATGCCGCCATCTCCATGTGCATGCCGCCATCTCCATGTGCATGCCGCCATCTCCATGTGCATGCCGCCATCTCCATGTGCATGCCGCCATCTCCATGTGCATGCCGCCATCTCCATGTGCATGCCGCCATCTCCATGTGCATGCCGCCATCTCCATGTGCATGCCGCCATCTCCATGTGCATGCCGCCATCTCCATGTGCATGCCGCCATCTCCATGTGCATGCCGCCATCTCCATGTGCATGCCGCCATCTCCATGTGCATGGCCGCCATCTCCATGTGCATGCCGCCATCTCCATGTGCATGCCGCCATCTCCATGTGCATGCCGCCATCTCCATGTGCATGCCGCCATCTCCATGTGCATGCCGCCATCTCCATGTGCATGCCGCCATCTCCATGTGCATGCCGCCATCTCCATGTGCATGCCGCCATCTCCATGTGCATGCCGCCATCTCCATGTGCATGCCGCCATCTCCATGTGCATGCCGCCATCTCCATGTGCATGCCGCCATCTCCATGTGCATGCCGCCATCTCCATGTGCATGCCGCCATCTCCATGTGCATGCCGCCATCTCCATGTGCATGCCGCCATCTCCATGTGCATGCCGCCATCTCCATGTGCATGCCGCCATCTCCATGTGCATGCCGCCATCTCCATGTGCATGCCGCCATCTCCATGTGCATGCCGCCATCTCCATGTGCATGCCGCCATCTCCATGTGCATGCCGCCATCTCCATGTGCATGCCGCCATCTCCATGTGCATGCCGCCATCTCCATGTGCATGCCGCCATCTCCATGTGCATGCCGCCATCTCCATGTGCATGCCGCCATCTCCATGTGCATGCCGCCATCTGCACCCCCGCACACAGGGTGCCGCACATGTTCCACTTCCTGGAGGACAATCTCATGATCGAGTGGTGGGACTGTGACTTCCAAGCATGGTACCTTCCCTTCCCTCTCCCTCCATTTCTCTCTCCCTTTCTCTCTCCTCCTCCTCCCCTCCCCCCCCCTTACTCTCACTTTCTCTCTCTCCCCCTCTCTCTCCTGCTCCCTACAGTCCACCTCCTTTTATCCATTTGCACATTCCGTCCATCCTTCCCTTCCCCACTCTCTCACTCTCACACCTCTACACTCGCGCTCACGAACTGTGCGTTCACCATGCTTGCATTTGTTCATTAACGCATGTGGCCATGCCGCATGCACGCACACACACACACGCACGATCATAAGCCACGTGCATGTCAGAGGTCCACTGGAGATCCCCGATTGATCCTAGGGAAGGGTTACAGGCTCGTTGTCCTGGGGGGTTATGGGCGGACTGACCCGCTACTTAACAAGCCATTTTATCCCAGTGGTCTAGTGACTGGGATTCTGACATGGTATCAGAGCGAAAGTCTCGGGTTCGAATCCCAGTGTGTGCACTTCGGTCATCCCAGTGCGGGGGGGTGTCAGAGGTCCACTCGAGATCCCCGATTGATCCTAGGGAAGGGTTACAGGCTCGTTGTCCTGGAGGGTTATGGGCGCACTGACCCGCTACTTAACAAGCCCTTTTATCCTAGTGGTCTAGTGACTGGGACTCTGACAGTGTATGCGCGTGCCATTTGGACACCATTATCGGATTGCGGCACACCTTACCGCCTCACAGCAATCCTTTTGCCATATCTGTTCCCACCCTCCACGCCACGTGCAGGTACTACCGTCCATATAGAGACATCGTAGAGGCTTAGCTGGAAACAGGGCCAGGCATTTGAGTCGACTCGAAAGTCATCCCGCCCTCCGCACTCCTCGTCCAGGTACTACCGCTCTTATAGAGACATCGTAGAGGCTTGGCTGGAAACAGGGCCAGGCTAGTACGGGAGGAGGGGGCAAGGGAGATGAGTTGCTTTCGGACTATTCTTAAGAAGCACAGCACGGTCCATCTCACAAGCAGATGGCAGGTGGTTTTGTCACTGCATGACTGTTGTTTCCTGTTTGCTTGTGTAAATAAGTAGTTTTCACCTACACCCCTCAGCTTAGCAAATGGCAGGAAGGGTTTCGTCGGCGTATGCCGCAATTATATACCCAGTATATACAGGAAAGGCAGAGAAGCAGCTTGCGATGCGAGCTTATTTGGAATAAATAAAGCAGGAAACAATATAGGTTCCTATTGAGAGATACGGTACGAGGGCTGTGGAAATGGAGGCAAAGGGACAGCCCAGCCCACCCAAACAGCACATAATCCAGTAGTCAAGCTATATACAAGCATGCAGAAAGGATGTGATTTACAGGTGAGATGGTACGTACCCGCATGGCACAGAGCCATGCAATGCATCGAAGGTTCAAGCCACTGATCAGGCACGTGTGGAAGTGAGGGGAATGTGAGCGTGCATGGCATGAGCGCCTGCAGAGGCCACCACGTGACGTGACATGGGGTTGGGTTCCGTGGGATTGAATTACAGGACGGTGGATGAGACCGTGCTGCCCTGCTGCTGCTGCTGCTCCTGCTGTTGCTGCTGCTATGGCCTCTCTACCTTCCATCCTCCACCACCACCCTCCACACTGCTTTATCAGCCAACCCCACCACTCACTGACGCACGCCCCAGCGGCCCTGTACTCCCCCAAGCCTGGGAGCACCCCGAGCAGAAGCCTCCCCTCCGCCATGATACTCCGTGCTCCCTATGTGGCACTTCCAACAGCTAGTGGCGGTGCCACCTTAGCTGCCCGCCACCATACCCTTTTGAATGCCACCGTGGTGACACATTTCAGTGCCACATTCCAGGTGGCTCTATGTACACACACAGAACAGCCATATCCCACTTGCAATGGGCCATGGGCATTGGACCACCGAAAAGAGGTTAGCCTAGGGCCACTGGGAGGCGCTAGGATCCATGGTTCACACAATTGGTGTGTTGTTGCTGGTGACAGTACCCCTTCCAGCCTCCAGTCACGAGGAGCAGGGCAGTGAGACAGGCAGCGTTTGAAAGAGGCGGTTTGGATGGCTGGAGGGGTTTGGTGCGGTTGGTGAGGCGGCTGAGTGGGTTAGCCATGGGTTGACAATGGCTGGCAGCTGCCTGATCTATGTCCAGGGATGCAAAGGTCTGGCATCAAGGTCTGCCAGTGCGGGAGCTTTTTTATTCAACTCAAAATAACACCTGGAAGCTGTCTGCTGGGTGTCCATCCGTGCGAGGGGCCAGACTGAGGGCGTTCCTGTGCGGGAGCTTCACCCGTGGCAGCAGCAGCAGCAGCAGCAGCAGCAGCTGGCGTTGATTGCGTTATTGGGGTGGTGAAGCTGAGGAGGACAAGACGATGATGACGGTAACAGTGGCGGTCAGCATTCTGCAGAGGAGTGCATCTGAAACCACTTGTGCTCTGAAACGCAGAGGGCAAGGGGATGTGGCGAGGGTCCAGTCCAGGGGGACAGGAGACGGGCATGGTTGGAAAGGTTAGAAACGGGCATTGGCACTGGGAGGAGGAGTGGAGTGGGAGAGGAGTAACAGAGGAGGAGGAGGACGGCGACTGAAACAGGCAGGCAGGCAGATGCAGGGGAAAAAATCGGTAACAAGACACAGAGAAGCAGTGTAATCTCGACTCACCACACCACACCACACCAGGCCGCACCGCACCCGCACTGCACCGCACCGCACCGCACAGAGATCTCAACTCACCGAGGACTTGCTGCGCTGTGGGGCGCGCGTCAGGGTCGCGGGAGAGCATGGAGGCGAGCAGGTGCTTGGCCTCCGCGGACACGCGCGCCCATGGCGCCCCCGATTCCAGATCCAACGGCGCACTCGCCACGGCTCTGAACACATCCACTATGCTGGCTGCCGTGGGGGAGAGAGGGGGAAGGAGTGAGGAGGGCGCGACGAGAAACGAAGGATGAGGGAGTGAGGCAGATGCCAGGATGGAGGCGAATGAGATTGAGCACGAGCATGGAGTTGCTAGCATGCCGGAGGGGGAGTGGGCGGGGGCGGGGGTGTGACATGGAGTGGGGGGAGTGGGAAGCGGGGTTGACATGAAAGGAGCGGGGCGGTGCGAGCACTCACGGCCGTCGAAGGGCAGGCGCGCGGAGAGGAGCAGGTGGAAGAGCACGCCCGCGCTCCACACGTCCGCGGAGTGCGCGTACCCGCGCCCCGACTGCCGCTTCAGCACCTCCGGCGCCACGTAGCACGGGCTGCCCGCCACGTCACGCAGGCGCTCGTCTGGGCGGCAGAAGGCGGCGAGGCCGAAGTCAATGGCGACAAGGGGAGAGTCGGCGGGGGATGCGGAAAGGAAGAGGAAGTTGCTGGCCTTCACGTCGCGATGCACCACGCCGCGCGCGTGGCACTCCGCCACCACGCGCATCACTGCGCGCATCAGCCGCGCCGCCTCCGCCTCGCTCACCGCGCCCTGCGCGCAGACGGACGGGCGGACGGAGGCCGGGGAGGGGAGGGGAGAGAGGAAGGAGAGGGAGAGGTACAGATGGGGAAGATGGGAAGGGAAGCAAAGGTTAGTGGCGGGCTGAAACTCTTGATATTTGAAGAAGCTCAGTACGTCTTACACTTATTTCCGAGATACTTTGAAACTACCGTGATCTGAACGTACGTACGTATGTACGGAGGGACGTACCTTGGAGGCGATGTAGTCGTGGAGGCTGGGACCCCGACAGAGCTGCATGACGATGTGACAGTGCGACGTCGCAGGGCCGTCGTCCACCACGTCGTGCAGTCGCACGACGCCGTCGACACCTTGCAACAGTCGCAGCACCACCATCTCCGTCAGCGCCGTTTGCAATCCCGCAGCACCCGCCGCCGCCGTTGCCGCCGCTGCCGCTGCCGCTGCCGCTGAGGCGGCGGCGCCGCCTGCGCCTGCGCGAGCGGGCGAGGTGAGAGTGCTGCAGGGCGTGGATCCGCAAGACGCGGAAGTCGTTCGCGACAGGGGCGAGCCGGGCGTCATGAGGTGGAGCGGTCCGGACGAGCACCCGTGGCAATCACACATCAAGTCGCTCATCGCGCCGCTGTTGCTGCTGCTGCCGCTGTCGCTGTCGCTGCCGTAGCAGGTGCTGCCACATGTCGAACCACCCGCGCTACCGCTACTGCTGCTGCCACTGCTGCTGCTACTGCTATTGCTAGTGCCGTTGCTGTTGCTGCTACCGCCGCTGTTGCGGGTGGCAGAGGGAGAATACGGATACGGGCTTGTAAACGGGGAAATCGCGTTTCCCGTTCCTTTGGCACCGCCGTGTGCGACAACCATACTCGGCGCGCTGCTCCTCGCGATCGATTTGCACGCGTATTCCAGTCCCGCATCCGGGCCAAATTTCGCCCGGCAAACGCGCACGGACCCGAATTTGCCTTCACCCAGAGGTCGGTCTAAGTCGTATCGTTCTAGCAGACTCCTGCCCGCAACTGCCGCAGCGAGAGGCGCTTTTTGAGCACCACGTGCCGTCAATTTGGATCTGGTGTGGTATTTGGATGGCTGTGATTTTGATCGCGATTTGGGGTCGCAAATTTGACGGCTGCTGCCCAGCCAACGGCGGCGGAGGGAGATTTTGTCGGCTGCGGATCGCCTTGCCACGTCAGTCGCGTACACTGCTGAGGGACACGTGGGCTTCGCTGAGGCGGCAGGCGGGCGAGGATGCTCCGTTTCTGTGTGTGAGGTATTGCGACGTTGTTGTGCGACGTCGCAGAGGTCGTCCTCATGGTCGCGCGGAAAGACTGAGGAACAGGCGTTACCCATGGCATAACCAAAGGCGGTTTGGAAAGGAAGATTTAGTAAAAAATATAGTCCAGCAACGACCGCGCGGAGATTAAGATGAATGCGGTTCTAGCTTGGAGATTAGAGAAACGAATGGGATGGGACAGAAACTTGGGGAGCTTTCGAACATTGCAGGAAGGAGGGGCAGGCAAGGCGAAGACGAGGAAGGAGCAGGAAGATCAAGAACGGAGGGCTTGAAACAAAAATTGAGTCCCTCTGCAATCCGTTTCGAGCGGCAGCAGGAGGCGAGGCGTGGCGGGGCGAGGAGGCGAGGCGGGGATTTGAACGACACCACGCAATTACAGGTGACGAAGCACGCGTGCATCAGAAGTTCAGAACCAGCGAGCAGCTACAGTGAGCGAATATGCTGATGGGAATGAGGATGTGCGAGGAAACGGGGCTGAGGGACAGAAGAAGCAACGCTGACGAAGAGGTGACGAGGAGGAAGAACGGGTGAAAATGCGTCTCGTTGGCGTCCCTACCACCGCCATCTATTTCCGTCCCTCGCATCTCATCCAACCCCGTCGAGTTTCGCTGCTGGCGGTCTCGATCGACTCTTGTGCTGATCTCACCGCCGAACCAGGCAAATGCACCCACCCGCGAACCCTTTTCTTCGCTCGCTTGCTGTTGTTCACTTCGACTGGCGGTCGCTCAATGGGCCCCTCCTCCCTTCTGGGCATCACCCCCACTCTAACCCCCCCTCCGCTCCCCTCCAAGCACACATTTTCCCGACCCACCTTGACCACATTTTGCTCACATTGCGCGCCGCACAAACCCTCCCTGGATTCTGTGTTGATCTGCGCTGACCTGTCGCACGAGGACGTCGACCTTCCTTCATCTTCGCTTCTGCGACTGGTGCGTTTCGTTTCGTTGTCGCACCCCCTTTCAACGGCAATTGCGTCCTTCCTTCCCACACCCTCCCTCCCAACATTCCGCCATTGCGCATGTGAGAGCTGGCGGGATTTTGAGGAGGGGGGGGGGGGGGTGTGAAGGTGCCCCCCGAACCGGTTTTTGCAAACAGTACAGAAAACAAAATCAGGAGCAGTGAGCTAACGACCCCAAGTCTTGTACAGAGTTGGAAAAGGTGTCTGTACAGACATGATACTACAGTGGGTCTCTCTAAGACAATGCAAAGCGTCAAAGAACGTGTATCATCTTCAGCGTTTCGTGACTACACCGAAGAAGTCAGTGGGTCTCAGAAGACACGACCTAGTGCTGTTACGTTTTGTTCGAGGAAAATAATACGCAAAGGGAACGTTTAAAACAAAATTCGGTTACACCCTTGACAGACAGCCAGCCAACCAGTGGGACTCAACCACTCGAATTTCTGCGGCGTTGCCTTGCTTGTGTCACACAACCGTCAGGTGATGCCCACCCCATGCACGCGAATTTGCTCTTCACCGGACGGAAACGCTGCACCCGATGTTTTTTTCCCCACCCTGTTGCACCCACGTTACAAGCGCGTCGCGTGGTTATGAACCAATAGTAGCGAACAGACTGAAGTCAAACTGAAGAGACTGAAGTCAAAATGTCAACGAATAAGGTTACAGATCCTTTATATAAGCACCTGCGAATCCTTTTTAGCTAGCTACGAATTGACGAAACTTATGCGAAATGTACGATACATCTTATACGCCCCCTTCACAAGGCAACCGGGAGGAGCTCAATCAGGCATCATGTGTACTTCTTTCAGTCGTGGGATATGCCTCACGTGGTGCTGACACCGTTGATGACATGTGTGGATGAAGTTGAGATCCACGCGTTTCACCATCAGCGAACAGTCGTCTAGTGCTCTGGTCTGGTGAGGTGACGACGAGTGCTGCTACAGCGCCACCTGACACCCATGCGCTGGCGAACGAGCTCATACACGTCATCGCTGTGACCTACTGCTCAACGGTTCGTTCAGTGGAAGTAAAACCCCCATGTCTTGTCTGTCACATCACATTTCCCTCCCGCACAACAGCGGTTTGATCGTACTGTACATTACAGAATAGGCATGTCATGATCCAACGACCATTGCGCGCCAACTGGTGTGTACAGCACAAGGTCACACCAAACCACTATTGAGCGGAGGTCTACACTTGAAAAGAAATTGATGAAAGGTCTACGCTCTGGTAGTAGGTTCCCCGTTTTGCGATTCAGCTTTGCCACAGTTGGTGCAGTTCCCCTCAGATATCTTCGTTACAAGCAATCTGAGTGACAATCTAATAATTTAGCTTAGCTACCATTTATTCTATAGATCAAACTCGTTCTAATGATTGAACAAGTACACAGCCCCTGCATATTTAGACACGACCCACACACATAAAATATAACAAACCCTTTCTTTAGCATATCGCCAGCAGGCTCTATGCAAACGCAACCGAGGAATAACAGGATGCCTAGACTCTAGGGAGCCTAGGTCCTGGCCATCCAAGTGGGGTACTGCTGGTTTGGTTCTCTTGGTACACACACGGCATTATACTTATCAACAAAGAAGAAACAAACATGTATTTTTGGTACCCCACCAAAAACAGATTTTCTACTACCGGTACATATAAACAAAAGAATGCAGACATTTATGCTCACAGCCAGCAGCACTCTGACAGCACTAAAAAACACGCCCCAGCACACTAGCTAGAGGAGCTGCACCTTGCGCCAGCTGCACAGGAGCACTTTTATTGGTTGGCAGGCATACATACATACACCTCTATCTACAGCCACTATCTATCTCCGCACCGGCCAGCCAGCAGCCCTTTCCCACTGCCCGATCTCGTCTCCGATTCAGAGCAGGGCCAAAAAAGCAGCTGCTGATGGGTCGCGCTTCGCTATTCCCCCCACTCTTATTCCATCCTTATTGCGCTATTCCCTTATTTCCTTGGCTCCTTGCGGCCAGCCTGGGAGGGGCCTTCCTGGGGACTCTCCCGCTGCGCCCCCACCCACATGGACCTCAGGGTGCAAGCAAGAAGCACCTTGGATGCTGCTCCAGCCGCACCGCAATGCACCACAAGCAACCCCCCTACACCGAGCCCCATAGCTGCCACCGCCACTACAGGCACGACTCCCCTCAGCAGCAGCACCCGTTTGCCATCAGAAGTTCGGGCCATGGAAGCCCCTGCTGCTGATCCCAGTCCTGAGCCTCCTGGCCCTGATGCTGACGCCAATGAGAGTGCTGCTGAGGAGCCTGGTGCTGGGGCTGCAGCGAAGAAGCTTCTGCTGCTGCCGATTCCGGCAGCAGTGGCGGCAGCAGCGGAGCGGAGGCAGCTGAATGCCCGCGAGAGGGAGAGGCCAGGGCGAGGTGTGAAGCGCAGGAGGCGTGGCAGCGATGCCTGGGCAGCAAGGGACCAACTCAGAGCCGCACCTGCTTCACCTGCTCCTGATGTTGAAGCTGACAATGCTGCTAGTGTCGTCGACACCTCTGCCTGTGCAGCAACACGAGCTGCTGCTGCTGCTGCTGCTGCCGTGTCTCCTGCAGGGAACATGCCATCTTGGTCAACAACTCTGCTGCTGCTGCTGCCCTCCTTGCTTAACAACACGGTTTGCTGCACCCTGTCCATTTCCTTCGCCCGCTCCTCCTCCTCCTCCTGCTCCTGCCCCTGCTGCTGCTGCTGCTGCTGCTGCTGCTGCTGCTGCTGCTGCTGCACACTGTTCTCCCCTAGCAGCGCCTCAAACCCAGCCGAGGGGGGAGCAGGCGGAGGCAGCAGCAGGTGCGGGTGCAGCTGCGCATACCCCCGGATGTGTGCGAGTGTGTTGCAGACGTAGCCCCATGCGCCGCGCCTGAACGCCATCTTGGCCATGTCCCTCTGAATGCCACAGTCATCCCTCACCACCATCTCTATCTCGGCTGCTTTTCGCCCGTCCGGCAGGATAACTGGCGAGGAGAGACAGGGGAGAGAGTGAGGGAGCGGGGAGGGAAGGGCACAGAGAAAGGACAGGTTGAGAAGGAGGGGATTGAGAGGGTGGCTTGTGCTGTTTGAACCAGTAAGATGTGCATACGATATGAAGGAACAAAATGCACAGGACAGTAGGAATGCAGTGGAGAGAGTGCGGTGGGAGCAAAGCCGAGTGAGGTTGAGCACGGTGGAGTATGGTCGAGCCAGGTTAAGCAAGGTTCCTCTCACAGAGCACGCACCATCCTGCACTCTCCATCCGCAGTTGTAAATATCCACCCGCTTCGGCTTCGACTTGCGTGGCACAGTCTCATCCTCCACTGCCTTCGTCACACAGAACACCACCTCCCCTCCTTCCACTCCCCTCACCCCTCCCTCCTCCTCCCCCTCCCTTTCCTTCCCACCGCCTCCACCTCCACTCCCCCCCCACATCTCCCACACCTTCCACGCTAAAACATATTCCCGGGCAGCACAGAGCGGGTATTTTCGTTCAAACCTGCCCTTGTGCACGCTTGTGACGGGGCAGGCAGAGAGCGGGGAGAAGGCTTTGAGCACGGGGTCGCACTGGTGCTGCAGGTGGTATGTGCAATCCGTGTAATATGCTGCCACCAGCCGCGCTGGCATGCCGGGAAAGCGCGTGAGCGTGTGGTACTCTGTCGGGCCGCCATTCTGCGAGAGAGGAGTGAGTGGGGGGGAAAGGAAGAGAGTGAGGCACGTGGCACAACATCCCGAACCCATGTTAAGTTGCGCTATGCAGCTTCAGAGGAGTTTAGGGTTGAAGGGGGGAAACAAAAGAAAAAAGAGATATTGTCTCTAGTATGTCAGAAACCTTTACCTTAGGGTCGCGCCTCCAAGCCTCGTACTGCACATCGTCACTCTCCCTGTCTATGATCCTGTCCCAGCGGCCCAGCCCGTCGTCATACGACCAGTCCAGGTGCAGCATCAGATCTGCCAGGTCTCCCGAGTTCACCTCGCCCCTGTCACTCTCCATAAACGCTTCCGCTGCTGCTGCTGCTGCTGCTGCTGCTGCTGCCGCCGCCGCCGCCGCTGCACCATCAGCGTCGGCCGGAGCAGCGCCAGCAGTGGCGGCATCAGTGGCTGGACACGTGGCAAGCGGGGAGAGCAGGGCGGCGCTGGCAGCGGCGCTGGCGGCGGCGGCATCAGCTGCGCGGTGGAGCAAGGCGATGCGCTGAGACGAGGGCGATGATGCTGTGAAGAAGGGCGAGGACACGCGGGGAGACGCGGACGAGGGGGAAGGCTGGTGGGGCGCGGAGAGAAAGAAGGCCTCGGGAACTCTGAAAGGTGGGGGGGGGGACAGAGAAGGAGGGGCGGGGGGGTGAGGGGGTGAGGGATTGAGAAGGGGGTTTAGATAGCTGTGACAGAGGGAATTGGTGGGGAATGTTGTGGAAGCAGGGTAAAGCAACCTGGTGGGACGGGACGGGACAATCGAGTCAAGCCGCACAGAGCGCAAGCACTCACGATGAACACGACAGGCGCGAGGGGACGAGGAGAGCAGGAGAACGGGAGAGAGGGAGTTGGGGGAGAGTGGGGGTAAGGGGGAGAGGAACAGAAGGAAATCCTGACTCACTCGACGCTCAGATTGCCGATTTTCCTCGTCATCCTCGCGGCGGCTGCTGCTGCTGCTGCGGTTGCTCCTCCACCTACACCGGAGCCCAGTCCCTCGCGCAACACGTCCGTCGCACCGTCCGCCGCGCCACCAACCGTGGGGTCAACACTCACGCGCCACCACCAGCCACTGCCCCACCACCAGCCTCCCTCGCTCCTCCGCGCCGCTCCCGCGGGCGCAGATGACGCAATCGCATCGACCACTGTAATCGCGGCTCCGCCCATCTCTGTGGCTAACCCCGACTGCCCTGCCGTTTCTGCTAAGTCTGTCGCCTCTGCCGCTGCGCTCGCGTCGCTATTGCTCCCCCTCAATCCCTCGCCGTCACCGACACCGCCGCCGCCACCGCCGATCCTCCCGCTGACCCCCGCCCCGCTCCGCTCTCCTACCCGCGAAGCTGCGCCGTGGGCGGAAGTAGAGGGTGGTAAAAGAAGCGCGGCACCAGCGGCGCAAAGAGCGGTGAGCAAGAGGAGGAGGAGGAAGTTGAAAGGTCGGTCGAGAGAAGGGGAGAGTGACGACACTGGGAGAGAGAGAGGGAAGGAGAGGGCGGAAGAGAGGTGCCAGAGGGACAACGCGCAGGCCTCGACCATCCTTATATAGAGCGGAACGCCGAGCGACGAGAAGAGGTCGAGAAGAGACGGCTGCGCGCCGTAGCCTGCGAAGCGCACGCCGACCATGGCTGCCACTCCGATGCTCGAACCTACGCCGAACGTCACCGCAGCAGTCCAACTCTTCCCGGTTTTCTCGCTTTTCGCGCTTTGTTGCTTCGGCTTCACCGGCGATGGCGGCGGCGGTTGCGAAGCTTGGGGCGGCGCCGTTCGCGGTGATTGCGGCGGCGGTGGCAGCAATGACGGCGGCGGTGGTTCCACGAAGAGAGGCGCGAATTGCGGGAGGCTGGTGGGAGGACAGATCCAGGAAGGGTGGGAGGGGAGTCGGGATGGGGATCGTTTATACGCGAACAAATAAGTTGTGAAATAGCGACATGTGATAGTCAACGAGGTAAGGGCATGATAGGGCCACGTGGTTACCACATGGAAACTTCAGTGCTGGGTTATAAACCCGGAAACGGCTGGTAGAGGTGCGCATAGGAGATAGGAAGGGGAGTGGAGCACAAGCAGCAAGATCGGAACGACATAAAGAGGAAAATAACGAACGGCATAAAGCCTTAAAGGGAAGCAGCTGGTGAGCTGGGAAATATCTGAGAATTCTAACAAACGCTCTCGGAATAGACAGGGGTTACCTGGTCGAGACGGTCGGCACGCGATCGAGAAGCGGCGCAGATGGGGAGCTCGAGAGACAAGGCGTGGCGACGGAAGCAGCAGAGACGGAGGGCGATGAGAGCGACATGGGGAGGGGCGTGGAAGAAGCCGACGAGCGAGGCGTGGATAGGGACGGCGGAGCCAGAAGCTTCCCCGCAACGTGCGCGCAATTCGGCGCGAATGACGGTAACATGGCGTCGGCCATAACTGCTGCGTCTGCGATGATTATGTTGCTGGCGCTCCGGCAACTTGCGACGGAGCAGATGCGCGGGAGGGGATGAGAGTGGGGATGGGGATCGACGGCGCTATGCCGTGCGCATGCGGACGAAACGGCTGTGGCCTCCGTGTCGGCGCAGTGGAGGGCCGCCACGTGTTGGGCGATGTTGCACGTGCTGCAACTCATGGCTTTGGGCAATTGCTCCAATTTCACCTTCTAAGCTTAACTAATTAGCGCCCTTGTATTTCTAACGAGAGGAGCTCTAGGTGACACTGATAAAATCTAGTTGGCTAGGAAATCAATGTGCGCGGTTCGGCACGCTAACAAGGAGTGAGCGATTATTGAGGGGCAATTGTGGACAGTGACCCCGTGATCGTAACAACTTTCCAATATGGTCCGGCCGAAAGCACCATTATTGCTATGGTGTTCGTAGCTCGTTCAATCGAATGCCTCGACATGGTCTGCGAAGGCTAAAATACAGAGCGCGCAGGATGAGTGTCTGGTGGCTGGATCCTCTGCAAGTGCAGGGAGGCACTTGCAAGCGAGGGGGAAGGAGAGAAATGCTGCTCCATGCGCTCAGGCGGTGGAGTGTGTGGTGACGGAGAGAATCAATGCGAGAGTTTTGGGTGCTACACGACGCATGCGAGAGGAAATTACGATTTGCTGTAATCGCAGAGAGTCGCACGCGACCGATGCGATCGAAGGGTGAGATCGAATCGAAGGGAGTACATCTTGACGGCGAACCGCGTGCGACGATTGGCGAGGCGAGTGAGGAAAAGGGGGTGAGAGTGAGGAGGGTGGAAGGGGAGTGGATGGTGTGTGTTGCGGGACAGAGAACATTGCGAGAGTTTTGCTCAATTCCGCGGAGTCGCGGTTCGTTTTGTTATCGCCACGCGGCATGCCTTCGATCGCGTGAACCGCGATCTGTTTTATTGTTATCACAGACTTCTAGAGAAATTTAGTTAAGTTCTGTACTGCTCTGCCCGCGGGCAAACATAAAACCCATTCGGGCCTGGCATGCGTTAGGGAGGCATCAACCCTAAACACCTTGCCTCTAGGTGTTTAGGGTTGATGCATCCCTAACGCATGCCTTACCCATAGGGGTTTTATTTTTGCCCGCGGGCAGTGCAGTAGAGAACTTAACTAAATTTCTCTTGAAGTTTGTGATAACAATAAATCAGATCGCGGTTCACGCGATCATAGGCTCGCCACGTGGCGAAAATAAATAAAACCGCGCTTCCGCGGAATTGAACAAAATTCTCGAACATTGCGGGAGTTTTCGGCTGCGGCGAGCAGAACGCGATCGAGGCGCGCCCCAAAGGCCCGCTGCTGCTGTCAGCAATAACAAAATCCACCGACTTCCGGCGTTACGTCGGCCACGAAATTGCTTGAGGAACACAACTGCACCTACTAGCAACGTGGCAAGGTAGATAGGACCTGGTCATCAAACGCATTTTTAAAGCAAGAATGACGTGTAGGTTACAGCTTTTGGTCGCTACGCCTGCCAAGTTTATGCTTCCACGTGGAACTCGTGTCAGAACAAAGTTGGGACTTGACACGGAGACACCCCTAAGAATTGCCCCACCCAATGGAACCCTGAGCTGGCACGAGGGCCATGTGGAGTGGAAACCGTCAGCCCTGAGCAGCAGTCCAATCAGCTTTCGTCGAGGGGGCTTCAGTGGGGAGAACGCCCAACCTAGTTTTCGGCGGATCACACGGGGACTGAAGAATATGCCGTCCAAGGAATTTAGAGGCGCATGATTGGCCAAGGTTTCACTTGTTGTGGATACTGGGTTTGACTGAAATCGACTTCCGATTGCACGCAGTCACATATAAGTGGTACACCGGCTGCAGCGTTCAACTTCTGCTCATACAAAATGTTTTAAATCATTTTACAGCATACAACCGAGTAAAAATAGTGAACAAATGGTATGGTAGAACTTGGGATGCAGTACACGGTACTATCACAATATATTACGCCAATTGAGAAAAGTGTAAGGCGTACTCGTCGTACCCCACGACGAGCATACACTAGTCAAGTTTGACGGATGAGAAAAGATAGTACACAAAATATGCAGATGAGAAGAACCCAACGGTCCCAGTTGCGAGGAAGATTGCCAGGGACATGAGCAGGGAGTAACAGAGGAATATGGTGGCGGAAAGCAGGCTGCGCATGTGTCGTAAGTCCACCACAAGGTACAAAACACAGAAGAGGAACACGTAACACGCAACCGACCCTGAGGCGAATAAACTTCGCCACCACCAGCGGTAATCTTCCATGGTGAGCTGGAAGTATGTGAAGACAACAGCCACTTCTGCGCACACCAGCATGAGTAGGATGAGGACGACGAAGAGGAATCCAAACCCATAGTACACCCTCTGCATCCACATCGAAGACATGATGAAGTAGAGCTCAATGTAAAGGGTGCCAAATGGGAGGATGCCCCCAGCTAGGATAAGAAACCAGGGGGTGTAGCTTCCATAGCCCTCAAAGCCCAAGTGGGGCATGTAATTCGGCTCCGGAATCTCCCTTGGGATTTGATTTGTCCGCACCGGATAGGCAATTTTCGGCTCCTTGAGGCCAAGGTTGCAACCGAGGATGGTGAGAGGGACGGAAATGACGAACCAGAGGAGGAAGAGGTAGGAGAACAGAGAGAACGGCACCGCGCCTGTGCTACCTGTGGCCCAGATGAATAGATTGATGACTAGAAGGGTCACGGCGCAGATCCCAGGGAAGAAACAGGCTACTTTGATCACCAAAACCCGAACTGTCGCTGCTGCTTCTTCCGAAAGAGGACTGCTGCTGCTGCTGCCACCGTCGCTGCTGCTGTTGCCGGCGCCGGCACTGGCAACAGTGACGCCAGAAAGCGTTACCCACATGCGGGAGGCGACGTAACCAGAAACAACGCTGAGAAGCAGGTAGAAGAGCACCATGCCCATAAGCAGAGCACCCCTGGACGCAGGAGACATGAACCCCAGCGCTGCAAAGAAGATTGTCACCACTGCCATGCACAGCAGCTGCGAGCCATTCGACACGATAATGCACAGCACCTCGGGATGAGGAGGCGACCGAAAGATATCCCCCACCAGCAGCTTCCACCCGCTCTCGTCCGCCAATTGCTGAGCCTCCTCCTTGTCCCTGCTGTTGATCCTGGCTAGATCGCGATGCACGGATCGGAGGAGAATCGCGAAAACCGCGGCAGCCAGGCAGGAGATGACGACGAGGGAGTTGAGAATGGAGAACCAGTGGACCTTATCGCCGCGCATCTTTAAGTACGCGTCCCAGCGGCTCGCCCACTGAATCGGGCTCTTCTCCCACAGCACGTCGAAGGAGACGACAATGGATTCCCCGGGAGCTATGGGCTGCGGATCGCCTTTGAAACAGTCGATCGGATCGAGGGTGGAGTAGCGCGGGATCCGGAGAGCGGCGGATACTGCAAGCCGCGGATTCGAAGCCCACGACCACGAATCCGTTCGCCGTGCCGTTCGGGGATGAACCCTGATCTGCGTAGCTTCCTTCCTGGGGAAAAACGTCAACGGAGGAATACCCCATCGACATTCCGGCCAGTGCGGCCGGGGACTCGACGTACTCATGCACCAGGACCTTGAAAAGGATGTGATTGTAGAGGTAGTACTGGCCGTTGTGATTATAACCGATGGGGATGCCAGTGAGAATGTCTCCTTCATTGTCTTCTAGGGAGAAGAGAGTAACTGGGAGGTTATCCAGGAGGAAATTGACGTGATAAAAGCCGTCGATCTTGGACTTTAGATTTTCCACGTCGGCTTCGGTGAGGGGACCCACGTCGCATGCCTTTACGGCGCGCTGCTTGACGAGCGTGCGAAACTTAAACGGCGAGTTCTCGATCAGGTCGCCAATCAATACTTCGCCGAAATTCTCGTCCAGTCGCTGTATCCCCTCCTCCGGCTGGCAGAACGGCAGGCTGTAGTAACTAAACGACAGTCCGGTCTCGTTAGATGTCAAGGAATTAACGTTACCGTTCAGAGTGTCATTAGGAGCGTGTGCCTTGGGGTACATTCCTGGGAGATAAAACGCCGTAGCTGGGAGGAAACATACTGTAGCGATATAGAAGCCAGTGAGGAATCTGAACACGGCCATGGGGGAAACGTGGCGCTTGACGGGCTGTCGCATTAGACGGTGCATTTTATAAATCTACTATGACGGCAAAAAGAGGTTCCGGGACTTGAGGGATGGGAAATGGGCAATCTTGTTGAATCTCACTCACAACGACTCGAAAACGCACTGCACCGTACTCAACCCTAAGGGTGATCAAGCAAGGCTGGTCAGGGTCACCATTTTTTACCCGGCCCCCACAGCAATGTTGCGGATCTGTCCGTCCCATGGGTGTGTGCAAATTCAGTTCGACTGGCGTTTATTCAGCAGGAAATATAGGCAGATGGTTAATTTCTGCGAAGGTAGCCAGTTTTCCGGGCCAAAGCACACCTCTTGTTATTATGCACACCACTTGTGCATGTTCCACGTTGAGCGCCCAATGGGATTCCGCATGTGATGGCGCTCCCATTTCAATGGGCAGAACTGTGAATTGAACAATAATATATATAACAAAGCACAGTCCGCTGCAAATACAATAACATCATTGCAGATACCCAGTGGGTACAAATATCAGGCTTCTTCGAGTCACATGTGATTAAAAAGAGAAGAGGCCTTTACTGCCTATAATAATGAATCCCGTATGATTATGCAGCTTGAAGCATTTAGAATCATGTAAGCGCAGTGCTATCTGTACACACACGTTCCTTTTCCTGAATCTAAGAACCACAGGCCGCGTTCTTGCAACCGTCTGCATTTCTCCGCCCTGTCTGCTGTTGCGAGGCACAAAGGAACGAACACCGACGACAAGAGATTAAGGGCTAGCTGGTGGAAGTATGGTATGATAAAGAGGGAGAATAAACCAAAGCAGGTGAGAAACATGGTGACTTAATGACCGGGAGGGAACAGCAACAAGGAGATTCACACACATGTGTGAGCAGTCAGAACCAATGATCATTCATCCTCCCTCCCTCCCCTCCACCACCCCCCCAAGAAAAACCAGACAAAGGCCAGATCAGGGAGCAGCACTGACCTAGCTTGTGATCGCTGGGGAGCACGCGGCACCCAATGCGCCCACACGCCCTTCTCACGTTCTCCGCGTCCCATAGGCCAAACATTGCTGCTGTAGGGAAATGGCGGCGGTTCAACAGGCGAGTCTTCACCCCTGATGGTGACCGGCAGGCGTCTGAGCCCAGCTGTGGAATAAGAGACGAGGTGAGGGCAAGAGGGTCGAGGAGAGGCGGTGAGAATGACATGTGTTGAAGTGCATTGCATGCAAGCTGAGTTGACTTGAAAGTCATCTCAAAAGCAGGTGCGAATGCGGGCAGCAGCATATTGAACGGGAGGGGAAGAGGAAATGATGCACTGGGGATGATTGGCGAGCATGGATAGATCTAAGCAGTGGCGGAGGCTGCAAGAAGTGAACAAGCAAGTAGGGAGCAGCAAGAGAAGTGCATGGAATGGAAGATGTGCATGAGTAGGAAGAGCAGCTAACGTGCTGTGCTAACTCACCAGCAGCTGCCCATTCTCCCCACACAGCACACGGAAGAAGCTCAGATGCTCCGCCATCCGGCTCCCCCCCGCATGCGCCACCACCGCCGCTAGCGCCGCTGCAGACTTCTCCTCTCCCCTCACAAAGAAAAACCCCGTGCTCATGGTGCTCGTGCCCTCCACGCTATTCGCCGGCTGCTCCACATCCGTCACGCTGCTCTGAATGGCCACGGCGTTGGGGCCGAAGGCCAGGAGGTCCGGGAGCGGGTTGTGGAACCACACGGTGTCGATAAGGGTGGATGCGACGTGGTAGCCGAGGCGCACTATGGCTAGAGCTGCTCGCGAGCGCACGTGCATGGAGTGGCGGCGGCGGCAGGTGAGGGAGGTGCAGTGGGCGGGGGAGAGGGAGGAGGTGGAGGAGGAGGAGGAGAGTGGGGTGGTGTCGAGGGATGGGAGGTGGAAGACTGGGAGGGAGTGGAGGTAGGCGAAGGAGAGGATGGGGAGGTCTGTTGCTGCGATGAGGAAATTGGTGATGTTGAGATGCCGCAGCCTGGGGGACAGGGAGGTGGTGTAGGGGGGGGGAAGGGGGGGGGGGGAATGAGGAAGGAGAGGAGAAGCAAAGGAGATTGCTGCGATGAGAAAATTGGTGACGTTGAGATGCTGCAGCCTGGGGGAATTGGACAGGGAGGTGGGTGTGGGGGAGGAAAGGTGGGGCGGGATGGGGATGGGTAGAGGAGAAGCAAGGGTGATTGATTCGATGGTTCTGGCGATTAGGCATGGTGGTGAGTGAGGATAGGAACGAGGAGAGGATGGGAAAAGAGGTTGGGGAGAGCAAGCGCTCTGGAAGAGAGGCGCCGAAAGAGGTTCAAATCAAAGGTGGTGGAGGTGGGACTAGCAAAACTATGATGAAACATGTTTGCGACCTGTTCTGAGTGAGTGAATACATTTCTTGCGATCAGAGTTCTCTTAGCTATGATTTTTTTACTCTCTTTCTTACTTGCTAAAGCTTTTCTCTAGTACTGCTGCTCTTCCACCATGAGTGACAAGAAGAGGTTGGAGAGAGCAAGCGCTCTGGAAGAGAGGCGCCGAAAGAGGTTCAAAATCGAAGGTGGTGGAGGTGGGACTAGTAAACTCCAACATGCCATTGGAGATGATGCATGACGAGAAAGACCATTCCCATGCCCATACACCCATACCAGCATAGGCCCACACGCCCATATGCCCATGCCCATGCCCATGCCCATGCCACGCCCGTGCCCATGCCGATGCCCATGCCCATGCCCGCGACTCACATGCACACGAAGCTGAGCAGCATGTCCTGGTCCCCATCGGACACAGCCACCAGCACCACCACGCCATGCCTGTCCGCCACCACCGGCAGCAGCACCTGCAGCGAATGCCCCCTCCTCACCACCACCGCCCCCTCTCCCCCTCCCCCTCCCCCCTCCACCTCTCCTGCTCCCCCTCCCACAGCAGCAGCAGCTGTGCTCTGGCCTTCGAAACCACTGGATTGAGAGCCAGTGGGAGTGGGACTAGAACCAGAGAGGTTGGCTGATGCAGCACGGTGGGACTCGGAGTGCAAGACGACGGCAGCAGGCACGCTGCAGGTGAAGTAGAGGGGGTCTTGGGGAGCGGGTATGCTGTCCGATGCTGTGTGGCCGTGAAAGGGGGCGAGCTCGCAGGGGCAGGATGAGGGGCGCACGCGGGGAAGCAGGCACACGGATGTAGACGCTGTTGTGGGCGGACGGGGAGAGGACGGGGAGAGGATCGGGGGAGGTTGATGAACGGTGATGGGGAGGGGGGTGGGGGGGTGGGACGAAGTCACGAAGGGACGTGGAGAGGAAGAAGGGAGTCAAAGAAGGGAGATGAGGAGGGGTTGGCCAGGGTGTAGATATGAAGAATGATGACATATCGGATGGGAGGGGAGCGCAGATGAAGGAAGATGAAGGAGTGCATTGTGGAAGGAAGGAAGGAGGGAAGCTGGAGGATGGATTCAGATAAACATGGTTCATTCAACTGGGCTGATGAGGTTAGGATTCATTCATACATGCACGCATGCAGGCCTGAATGGGCCAAGGCAGGTGAGGGGGGATACGTGCCCATAGGTCTGGCAAGTTTTGTGGGTTTGCAGGCCCATCCGTGTGGTAACAAAGTGGGCAAACACCGCTGTGAGCATGCAAGTTCGCATGCATACATGCACATGCAGTACAGGACACACACACAGAAACACGCACAGGCACATGCGACATGTACATGAGGTTGCTACTCACTCATGGTAGCATGGCACGGCATGGCAGCCCAAGGGAGGTCCATGGTGGAAGGAATCGAAACCGAGAACTGAGGAACCTCCTTCTTCTTGCCGCCTGTTGTCTTGCCATCCACACCTCCCTCATCACTCTCCCTCCTCCCAACACCACTCCCGCCGCTGCTGCTGCTGCTGCCAGTGTGCAGTCCCATCATTCCCTCATCCAACACTCGCCTCTGCTGCTCCGCAGCCTGCTCCTCCAACCGTCTGTTCACCTCACAGTGCCACGCCCCTCCGCCTCCTCCCCCCGCCCACACACGCTTTCCCCCATCCCCTTCCCCCTCCGCCCCCCCCTCCCCTCCCCCATTTCCGCCAAAGTCCGCGCCAAGCCCACCTCGCTCACACCCCCCAGCCAGCCACAATTGGCTGTGGCTGCGCTCTCTGTGCGCTGCTCTCTCCACAGAAACACCATCCATGATCATCGCTGCTGTCACTGCACTCGTTGCATCCACGGCCACTCTTTGCCTCCCCACCACCAGTTGCCGCAGCAGCCACTGCCAGTGCCCCCCCCGGCCGCACACAAAGGGGGGAATTGCGTCTGGTACGAGGGGTAGACTGTCAGGCATCAACTGTCTGCTGGTACTGTCACCGGTATAACTGCTGTCACTGCTGTCACTATTGCCGCTGCTGCCCTCCCTGAGTGATCGGCTGCGGCCTCGCCCTTCACCTCGCGTTATATGGTTCCACATGACAAACGCCAGCTCTCCCGAACCAGACTCCACCACCGAGTTCCGGACCACAAACTGTCGAACCTCAGGCTCGGAGAGCTCCTGGGCGCCTCGGTGCTTCCGAGGCTGGATGTGGTCCGGGAGATGGTCGAAGGCGAAGGGAAGACGGCGGAGGAGCCTGGGAGCTGCAACCAACACCCACCCTCCTTCAGAGGCTGTTAGCTCATGCTTCAAGTTCGGTAGAAGTAGCGAGCTGTATGGTAATGGCACATGTGGCTCGTAACGCTGCGTACTACTGCTGCTGGCGCGGACATCTTGACTGCTCACATGTGTCTGCTGCCAGAGCGACTGTTGATGCCCTGGCTCTTTGTCTTGCTGTTGCTGCGGCTGCTGCTGCTGTTGTTGCTGTTGTTGTTCTTGCTGCTGCTGCTGCTGCTGGCGTTGCAACCATAGCTTCACCTCCTCCTCGTCCTCCTCATCAAAATCCAAAACCATTGGCCTACTCTCACCCGTGGATTCGTCTTCTTGCAACCATCGTCTTTGAACCCCACCCGTCCAATCCCCCTGTTCCCCACCTTGCTTCCCCGTCCACCATCTTCTCCTTTCACCTTCCTCCCCTGCCAGCAGCTCTCGCCTTCTTTGCAGTTTACCTCGGGCCAAAACCTCTCCTCCTCGGCCTCTGCTTCTAGACAGCCTTACCATAGCACGTGCAGCGTCCACGACATCATTCAATAGAGTCACACGAGAATCCACCACCATAATCACATCCTGCTGCTGCTGCGATTGACTCCCCGTCCGTTTCAGCTGCTCTCTTCGCCTAGCGCTACTGGCAGCACCGATAGCCTCAGCCCTCGCAACCACGGAGCTGAACAGAGGCACGCCGTCAAACGACCTCTCCACACGAAGATCCACGTGCACGTGGTTCGGGAACTGCCGAGCCAGGTTGTGCAGGCTCGGGTGGTCCCCAAGCAGGTAGACCTGCGGGGTGGGGCGCAGTCTGAGCCAGGATAGGATGGAGCGGCGCACATGGGTCTCATTTATGTGCCCGGTCGGTGCCGTGAAGATGGAAAGGGACAAGGAAGAGGAGGAGGTCGAGGGTGAGACGGAGGAGAGGGGAGACGCGGAGGACGGGGAGGGTTTTGAGTGGGTAGAGGGTGGTGTGTTGAAGGAATTCCTTTCTGATGGTGTTTCTCGCGCTGATGCTGCTGCTGCCGCTCCTCCTCCTCCTCCTGCTGCTGTCTCTGCAACGGGATCGGGTCTTTGCTGTCGGCCGGTCTCATCATTGGCCGGTGGAACCCCTTCAGTCAGACCGACAGGGGTAGAGCGAACGACAGATTCAGGAGCCACAGAGCTCGTCGCATCGTCACCATCCCCAGAAGCTGCCGCAGCAAACGACGCAGAAACGTGAGCTGCAGCAGCAGCATGAGCCGCTGCAACATGCGCAGCCGCTGCAACATGCGCAGCAGCAGCAGCAGCAGCAGCTTGAGCTGCCGCCGCAGCATCCACGCTATCAGCATGCTCGTCAGCCTCAGCCGACGCGGCTTCTGCCGCCGCCCTCGCCGCGTCACTCTCCCCGCTCTCCAGACCCACCCCCGCCACCGCCGCTGCCACTGCTGCAGCAGCCTCCACATCCGCAGCCGCTGCCGCCTCCATTGCTGCCGCCACGACAGCAGCCGTGGGGTTCTTTTGGAAAAGCACGCGCCGCAGCGCTCTATGCTCCCCCTGATGGCTCTGCTGCCGTGACAATAGACCTTGAACATTCTCTAACGCGGATAAGCTGCTAGCAGCTGTTGTTAAACCGGGTCGATCCGCGTCGGACATGATATGCCGGTGACGCGGCGTTGACACATGGCCGGGCGTAAACGCGTGGTGACGGTGGTGGTTCGTAGGCCGGGTCGGTTTGCGGAAGCCATTTTCCGCATCATACACTTCGAAGTCTCGTCCGCTCGACGAGGCCGCGGCCGCATCATTTACTTCAAAGTCTTGTTGAGTTACCGCGACAGCGACGACGCCGCGGGCGCGATCGTGCGACGCCCCTGCAGACGGCGCGTGATCTGCTGTTGGTGGTACACGTGGAAGCATGAGACTGCGCCAGAACGAGCGCGGCGACCACCGCGTCGGAAGCAGCCGATCGCGCTCTGATGATAGTATTCTTGAGGGGACAAAAAAGAAGCGGAAAACCCCCTCAGAAAGCGCGCCGGTTTTCACGGCTACGGACGGCGAGTCCGTCGATCTGCGACTCGTGTTCGTGAAGCTGAGAGGGAAGGACGCTCGGATTATTGAAATAGGTCCGATCATTGCAGCGGGGAAAGCGGTACTACCATCTTCTCGTTGAATGGCGCGAGAATTTTCATCAGTTTCATCAAGCAGCGGTTGAGAATGAAAATGGAAGCTTCTCAAGCTTGTGTTTGTGTCTGAGGCATGGAAAAGGAGAGACGCGAAGCAGAGGACGAGGAGATAGAGGAGCACTGTCGATGGTCGGATAGCGGAGGCGAAGGAACGAAGTGAGAACGGGTTTTCTCGTTTGCACGCCGCGATACGCGCATTCGGAGGGAGGAGGAAAGGAGGCGGTAAAAGGAATGACGTCGGAATGTCATTACTGATGAGGTTGAAAGTTGCAATGGGCTGATCAGGTGATCTGGAGATTAGGCTCGCGGATTTGCCCGACGAGGGAGCCATTGATTCTGATTGCTTCATGACGAGATCATGAGCAGGTTCACGTCGTAGAGGACTACTACTGCGAGAGGTAGGCGTCTTTAAGTCACAGGAAGTGAAAACGGGGCGATCGAGTCCGTGCGACCTACGCTTCGCACAGTTGACGGACAAAACGTCATGCTGAGGTGAAGGTCATGGCGTGCTTCAGCAAGTAACAAAACTTCGAGCACTTGTAACCAGGAGAAAGAGCAATGAATATCGAATTGTGAATGGAGGGAGTGACGAGACGACGACTCGGCTGCGCCACAGCAACACCACTGGCGACCGGACTTGACCTGATGTCCATCGGGAATTGGATTCGGTTGGAATGGGAAAAGAAGGGAAAAGGATATCGTGGGGGGGAGAAAAGCCTCGTCACGTCATCACTCCCTTGGGAATGTACCCCTGATCCCCTCTCCCTCAAAGCTCGTCCTTTTCCCGCATACCGTCAGACATCTTCGGCTGCGTTGATTGGTTCTCACGCTGCCCCCTCCTCCGAGAGCAGAGGGGGAAGCAGGTTGTCGAGTTGGTTTCCGGGCAGCCCATGGAATGAATCGGATTGATTGAGGGTTGTGGGGGAAAGGTGCTGTTGACCAGTGGGCAGGAGAAAACAAAGGTGGTGGCGAAGCGGAAAGGGACCTGCTGGTTTGGGAAGCACAACACTTCGCGCGAACCCCTCTGATCGTTCAGTTCGGTCCCGTTGGAGCGGCGTTGTTCCGCGGAGGCTGTGCCATGCCAGAGGTTCGTCTGAACCTTTCATGTTTCTACTATTTACGCGTGGTTTGTTCCGAAGCTTGTCTGAAATATTATCATGAACTGTACGATTTGTTTTGTTGCTTCGACATTACGAGACCAGCAAAAATGCACGCGCATATTCACAATTCCTCGTAACAAACCTTTCAGAACAAACCCGGCTGTCACAGCATCTGCCCAACTCGCTGTCAACTCTCAAGTGGGAATGAAGCTTGCCAAGAAACAGTGCTCCACGCCCACAGAATTTTCAGCCACATTCTTCGAAGGCGCCTGATTATATTTGCAGGTTCCGACAAAAAGGTTCCGACTTTTGACATGAACCAAAGCGAAAAATTGCGGCCCTAGATTTTGTCCAACTGCTGGGAGATCTGAATGTGCCAGAATTACTTGACAAAACACATTTTGTGCTCAGCCTCCAGCCAAGGTATTCGGTTGTGGAAGCAGATGAGGTTAGGGCTACAACTATAAACAGCTTCAATAAACTATTTGCGCAGGGTGATTAGCACCGTACTTTGTTGTGAACATCACTGTCAGGTCATCGATGACACGTCAGGTACAAGGTTGGCGGAGAGCCCATCTCTCCTTATCAGATAGCGATAAGCAGGGTACACACTTGACATGTGGTGCTCAGCTCACCGCCCAGGGGTGAGTCTTGATCCGAGCCTATCCTCCCAGACCAAAACTCCTGACTCTCTCCCTGGTTTGGTATGGTATAAAACGGTTCTGCTCTGCTACTGTATGTGTGAGTCCAACAACGCGTGCTCACTCAGTAAGGAAACGAACTGTACCTTTCTTTCAGCACTTCTCACTACCATGGAAAGCGGAACCTTACATCTTACTAATGGAATACGTATACCTACTTGCCCCTTAAGATTCAAAATCTTTTGAAGCACCCCTTCTTGCTACTGGTGAACACTGCAATACCGTACCGAGTTTGCAGATATTTTGACAGTGTGCTGGGTTGCGCTGGTTTATCATCTGTTGTCAGCACTGGGCTGGAAGGCACCCCTTAGTGTCACTGTAATCTGTTCTGTGACCCAGCTTTGCTCTCATAAGGTGTCGGGGCATAAAAAACATGAACATAACAAAAGGCAGCTGCCTGGGTGTGCCCCCCAAATCCACTGAACCCCAGCAATGCCGCATAAACCGTACACACCATCCTGTCCTGTTACAAGCCCACCGCACAGATCACCTCACACACCACACCCAATGGTAGCCAGGTCTGTAACAGGCACAGGAGCATCGGGGCGGCATTTCTGTGGCATGAAGACCCTCCCAAGTCGCATGGAGTACATGACAGCGGAGCGAGAGAAGCCCGATTCAGGAATAACAAGGAGATCCGAGGAGGCGAGGAGCAGCCACTCGGCAACGGTCTCCTGGTACCAGGAAGGGGCTGCTGTGTGCGAGGTGGAGTTAGGATCCTTGCTGATCGCCACATGCCGTGGGACAAACTCTGTGATCACCACCTGGTGGGGAGAGGAGGATGAATGGGGGAGAGGAGAAAGGGTGGGAGGTGATGGGTTGGAAACAGCTGCGGTGCTGAAGGTTGCCTGTGCGAGGCATGGGGGCAGCTGCAAAGAGAAAGAACAATTGAAGATGGAATATAGAAAACTTTAAAGACATGTGAGATGTAGGGGTATGGGTCAAGAGACATGGAGATTGACAGCATGATGCTGAAAGGCAGAGGGAAGACGAGTTTTAAGGCGCTTCAAAATAAGACGAGTTCTGAGGCGCTTCAAAACTCGCAAAGTGCTGACCACCTGCCAAGCGGCATAGGAGGAGTACGGTACCTTGTCGGGGAACTTGTCGCGCACGGCTACTTTGAGCTGAGCGGAGTTGCAGATGAAGAACCACTTGATCTTGAGCGAGGAGGGGCTCCACCACCGCTCCAACTCCTGATGGCATGCCACCACATGCCGCATGCGGTAGAATGCACACAACACAGCATACAGCACACAGAGAATGGTATAGAGGCGGAAACGAATGGATTTAGAAGTAGGAGGTTCACCTTGGAAAGACAAAAAGCATCGGAAACTAAAGATTCTGCAGCATTTCATCGACCTTTACGATACATCACACAAGGAACAACGTACAGGGCACGCGGGAGGGGGGGAGAGTGGGGGGGAAGGAAGGGGGGAAGCGGGAAGGAATGGGTCGGGAGGGAGAGTGCGGTACGTTGGAATTGGTAAATCATATGACATGAACGGAAGATGAACAGCATCGAGACTGCATGGCTAATGGTGAAGAGGTACTGGAAGCACAGGCTGTGTGCAGGCCTGGAAGGGCATACTGAGAACACTGACCCAGTGTTGAGACAAGAGGCCCGCTGCTGCTCCCCCTTCTCACCCACTCCCTGCCCCCCACTTTCACCCCTTCCCTTCCCCCCCGTCTCACCTTCTCCCTGCCCCTCTCACCCATCCCCCCCCCCCTCTGGCCCCCCCTCTCACCCCCTCCCTGCTCCCCTCTCACCCCTCCCTGCTCCCTCCTCCCAGCGCTCACCTGTGCGCACTCGAACGACAGCTTGTTCTGCACATACAGCTCCTCCACCTCAGCCGCGCCCAGCACCTTGGGAACTCCGTCCTTGGTCGAGTGCTCCCACACCTTGAGGTCCGAACAAGGGACCCTCCCTGCTGCTCCCCCCTCACTTCCTCCCCCTGCTGACTCCCCCTCTCACCTTCTCCCTGCTGCTTCCCCCTCTAACCCCCTCCCTGCTCCCCCTCCCCACCCCCTCCCTGTCGCCCCCCTCCCCTCCCCCCCTCTTACCTGTGCGCACTCGAACGACAGCTTGTTCTGCACATACAGCTCCTCCACCTCCGCCGCGCCCAGCACCTTGGGAACTCCGTCCTTGGTGGAGTGCTCCCACACCTTGAGGTCCTTCACCCGCGTGTGGATGCCGATGCTCAGCCCGTGCGGCACGTGCACCTGCCCTGCTATGTCCCTCATTAGTTGCCATACCTCCGGCTTGGGCCTGCGTGGTCAGGAGGGTGGCGGGGGGGTGGTCCGAGGTGCAAACGTGGAAGATAGGAGCACACGGCGGGGTGGGAAGTGAGGGGTGAGAAACAGCGGGAGAGAAAAGGGGTGGGGAGGGAGGGGGAGTGAGGGCGGGGGGGAGAGGGGGCGGGGAGGAGAAATGCCAGAGGGGAGAGAGTGAGAAACAAGTGGGAGAACGAACGCAACAAACCCTGCTCGGAACCAAATGCAAAATACAGTAAACCCTTCCTGCTTCCTCCCACTCCCACCCCTTCCCGTCTCCACCACACCAGCCCCATTTCTCCCCCTCTCTCCCTCCCACCCCCACCAAAAACAGCAAGAACAACCCACCGCAGCAGGAACCGCATGACACACGCAAAGGCATACGGCGGCGTCATCCCGATCGCCTTGAACCTCTCCGCCCACGCGCCCTTGGCCTTAGTCAGCAGATTAAACAAAATCCCGCGATTCCACACCAATCCAATGTGCGCGATCCCTTTCAGCTTCCCGAAATACTCCTCCGGGTCGACGTTCTTATTGTAGAGACTAAGGCGCGCGTACGACGCGTTGGGCGGCTGGTCTGGATCCATGATCTGCGGCGAGTACGTGGTGAGTGGAATGTCTTCCGTCACTCGCCAGTCGAAGGTCGCGGGTTCGAACGCAAACGGGAGCCACTCCTGGCGCATGAGAAACGCGCGGTCGTCGAGTAGCGCCACGGCGAACGTCGACGCGAGGCCGAAGACCGTGTCGCCGAACCCGTCGTGCCCCGAGTCGAAGATCAGCGTGCGGCACTGCGATGGCGCGGAGGACGCGGAGGCGGGGGAGGTGGCGGGGGTGGCGGGGGAAGCGGAAGGTGGAGCGGCGGCGGGAGGGGCAGCAGCGGCGGCGGCGGCAGACGAACCGGCGGAAGAAGCAGCAGTGCCTGCGGCGGCGGCTGCTTGCGCTTCGACCTTGCAGGCGGCGCGGACGCGGTCGTTAATCGCCATGTAGGTCTCGCGCAGCGACCCGCACAGGTGGTCGGGGAAGGCGAAGTCGAACGGATTCGGGATGCCTGGTCCCGTCTCCGAGGCGTGTGTCTGGCTCACCGTCGCGCGGCCGCGCGGAGGACACGGACGGAAACGATGGAGGAGGGGGCATGGGGAGGAGAGGAGGGTAGGGGAAAGGGGGAAGGGGATGGAGGGAAGGGCGACTTAAAGAGTGAGAAAGTGACTTTCTTTAAAAACGAAGCACAGTTTGGTTCCCGAATTGGGAAGGAGGTATAAGCAAGAAACAGGACGGGAAGCGATGAGCGAGAACAAGGAGGGCACGACGGGGGGAAGGGGCTTGGCGGATCAGAGTGACGGGTTCGGCCGTGGGAACCAGACGACAATCATCTGCCCTTTTCGCGCGCGCGCGTAAAACGAGGGTATGCTGATCGAAGCGGCCGCACTCACATGCGCGCGAATGACGACGCGGGTGACGGAGAGCCATACGACCATCGCGACTGCTATTCTCCTAACGCCGAGGACTGGCAGCCGCCGCGAATGCATGATGGCGCCGCGAAGCCTCGTCTAAGGCTGATTGTGAGAGAATGAGAGAGGACTGCAGCGCCGTGACTGGCGGCGGACCGACGGAAGCAGCTGCTGCAGCGGACGGTACCGAAGGATGGAGGAGGCTTATAAGTTACAGTTCCGCATGTGAAGGTGTTGAAACGAAACGTAACTCCCTGACGATTTGCAGATCAGATACGATTCTGAGCAACGAGGAGGCAAAGGTAACACCACACCAGGATGTTTAGATCCTGTGGTTGGTAACATCCTATTGTAAGCAGGAAAGCGAGGATCTGGCGACCATCCCCGCAAACAACGGACAAGGTGCCGCGCAAAGATCGGTGAGTAGCAGGCGTGAGGTGATTGATGGTGGTGGAATTCGAATGGCGACTGGGAAAAAGATGTGTGCACGTATGCTGTTGCGGTTGAAATGGGCCGGCAAGAACCGAGAAAACTACCTACCGTTAGGGAGTATCTGGGCAACGTACATCTAGAATGTTTGTGCTCTTTTTATATGTACACCGCCAGGGAGTTGGTAATATATAACAGTCAAATATCACCACCAGGGAGTTGCCAATAATATTTAAACAAATGTGAAGACAATTAGCCTTTCAATAAAGTTAGACGCATTGAGTAACACTACCACACCAACCACTAAAGCATTTCAATGGCACGGCGCGTCAATAAATATCAAGAGAGAAAGGCAACACATCAATCCTCCCCGCCCTTCCACATCCAATCCAAACCCAGCACAGTACATCACCACTCCTCGACATTATTGGCAACGAACCCGGCGGTCAGGCGGCCATTGGTGGAGCGAAGCTCGTTCATGAGGCGGCTCCAATTAGATCCAAGGCTGCCGGCGAAATAATCGCACTGTGCGGCGATGAGCACACTCGCTAGGCTCAGCGCCACTGACTGGTCGCGCTCGTACTGCCGCAGTGTCTCCGTCTTCTCCTGCTGCCGTGCGTTTGACGAGTAGAAAAAGGCCCATGACGTGTGCTCCACTTCTTGGTCTATGTTGGCCTGAGGGGTGCACAGAGAAAAAAAGTAGGGCGAGACCAAATGAGCATAGCAGAGCATACTGTTGTCTGGGCCTAGCACAGGATGGGGAGTATGACGGGGAGTGTGATGGGGAGTATGATGGGGAGAATGATGGGGAGAATGATGGGGAGAATGATGGGGAGAATGATGGGGAGAATGATGGGGAGTATGATGGGGAGAATGATGGGGAGAATGAGTTTAAGAAGAAAGAGTTGCATCGGGGCATGCACATTGGGTTGCTGAAGTGAGCTGACCTGTGTCTCGGTGTTGAGCCACACGTGCCAGAGGTCCGGCGCATGAGGGCGGAGGCGATTCACGAGGAACATGTGCCAGTCCAGGGAGCTCAGCTCCATCTCAAAATGCTTGTCCGTACCCCTTACATGCAGGCTCACTATAGGCCGCGGCATGTACGGCTCCTGCACTCCCACCAGGCCGCTGGTATCCTTGCCTCCGTCCCCGCCGCTCCCTGTGACAGCACCAGCAGCAGCAGCACCAGCACCAGCACCAGCACCAGCATCGAATTGGAAAAACGTCGAGGAATTAGAAGCTGCCAATTGCTCCAATGCTGCTCGCGTTTTTGCTTCCCACTCGCTTGCATTCACTTTGACGTTGCTTGCGGTGGAAGCAGCAGCAGCAGCGGCGGCGGCAGGGGCGGTGCTGCGAGAGAGAAAAGAGAGGGCTTTTGACTGGGTCTTCAGGAACTGCACCACGTGATTGGCTGCGATCATGCCAAACGCGCGGTGCCTCTCCCTGTTGGACACGTGGCAGAGGTAGGTGGAGGGCCAGCGCAGCAGGAAGCGCACTGCCTGCGCCCGCCACCAGTGCACCTGGGGGCATGGGGTTTGGGGTGGAAGGGGGGTATGGAGGGAGGAGAATAGTGGGCAAGTCATGAGAACAAGTGTCTCAGCGCACTGTCTGCCCCTGCCACCAGTGCACCTGGAGGCACGGGGGGTGGAAGAATCGGAGGGGGAGAGGCATAAGGGGGAGTTATGAGAACAACTCCTGCCTCCAGTGCCCCTGGGGTTACTGAATGGGAGGGGGAAGGGGAGAGGACAGGGAAGAAGGCATGAGGGCACGTGAAGCGTGAGGCGCACTCTGCCTATGCGCGCACCACCAGTGCACCACCAGCGTGAAGCATGAAGTGTGAGGCGCACCACCAGTGCACCTGGAAAGGGCAACGGGCGAAACAGTAGCTTCGGTGAAAGAGTATTGAAGCGCACTGCCTGCCCTGCGCCCGCCACCAGTGCATTCCCGAGGGGGGGGGGGGGGGGGGGGGAGGTGGGGGGCGGGTAAAGCAGGGGGAGAAAGGGGGAGAAAATCGGAGAAGCAATGTGCGATTACAGAGGCTGGAAATAATTGCACAGCACCAGTGCATTTGGGTGGAGTTGAGAGGGGGAAAGCCAAAGTGGAGGGAGAGGGGGGGAGGGAGAGGGTGGGAGGGAGAGGGTGGGAGGGAGAGGGTGGGGGAAGTGGGGGCCCAGAATAGCAGTATCATGAAGCAAAAGCAGGGGGGAAGAAGAGGGGGCGCTTTTCAATCTCTCCAGGCATATTTTTGTAAAGGGAGGGGGAGGGTTTGGTTGGCATGGCTTCCTGGAAGAAGCATTTTCAGTCTTTCCAGTCATGCTGTTAAGCCCTGCCTTTGCCATGACTACCTTGCAATGCAATCGGGTTGGGTCAGCGAGATTAGTTAGTTCTCACTCAGCAGCTTCCGTTCATATTGTTGTTCTTGAGAATTCTCAGAAACCAGCTCGTTCATATTGGTGTCAGACGATCAATCCGACGAGAATGATCAATCCTACCTTGCGCAGAAGTTGAGTCACATTCGTTAGTTTGCCGTCCATCTGCACGGTGCAGGGCGCCTTATAAAAGGCATCGCCCCACAGGCTGATGCAGGGGCAGGGAAATCACGAGAGAGGGGAAGGAAGCAGGAAGGTTGCGGAGGCAGTTAGCTTGGCACGCTGCAAATGGAATCAGTTCCTTTCACAGCTGCAGATTGCTGTGCGGACTAAAAAAGGCATGCTCTTGCCGTGGGGCGTCACTTGGAGAGGCTGATGGGGGAGATGGGATGGGCGGGAGGGTATAAAGCGTGGTGAGACTGCCTCCTGATAAGGCATTCACTTTGATAAGAGAAGTTCCAAGAACAGAACCATGTGTGTGTGTGTGTGTGTGTGTGTGTGTGTGCGTGTGTGTGTGTGTGTGTTTGTATATGTGTGTGTGTGTGTGTGTGTGTGTCTGTGCGAGCGCGTGTCAGTGTGTGCGCGCGCGCGCGTGTGTGTGTGTGTGTGTGTGCGTGTGTGTGTGCATATGTGTGTGTGTGCGTGTGTGTGTGTGTGTGTGTGTGTGCGTGTGTGTGTGTGTGCGAGCGCGTGTAGGTGTGTGTGTGCGTGTGTGTGTACACGTGTGTGTGCACGCGCGCGAGCGCGTGTGGGTGTGTGTGTGTGTATGCGTGTGTGTGAGTGTGTGTGAGCGAGAGCGTATCGGTGTGTGTGCGCGTGTGTGTGTGTGTGCGTGCGTGCGTGTGTGTGTGTGTGCTTGTGCATGTGCGTGTGTGTGTGTGCGCGCGTGTGTGTGCGTGCGTGTGTGTGTGTGTGTGTGTGTGTGCGTGTGTGCGTGTGTGTGTGTGTTTGTGCGCGCGTGTGTGTGTGTGTGCGTGTGTGCGTGCGTGTGTGCGCACGTGTGTGTGCGTGTGTGCGTGCGTGTGTGCGTGCGCCTCAAGCACGGGCAACAGAGGCACCGGCAATGTTCACATTGGAATCGCAACGCACTCTGCAGCGCCAGCTTCCATGGCAAACTTTGAAGGGTTCGGTTGAGTAATAAACACAATCGTATCGTTCCACGCCGCCACTTGAGAATAGTTGTTCTTCCCAAGGGGGATCGTGTCGCGGCTCTTCTCTACAGCCTGTTGGTAGACTTGTTGGCAAGCAGGCGAGACGATGGGGAAAAAATAGCACTCCCATTGGTTCTTGTGACCCACAGCTGAAGCAGTGGAGATGGGACACGGTAGGGGGGAATTGGAAGGGAAGAGGGTAGGTGGAGGGAGCAAGGCAATTGGGGTGGAAAAGGGAAGAAATAAGGTTGGGGTGGGAGAAGGGTAGCGGGGGTTTTTATTAAATAGAGCTCAAGGAACCAACAAGGGATGACCAAGGCACGGAGGTCCCCTGCCAGTGGCTGTGGCACTGCACAGCGACTTTTGAGGCGCCTCAAAAGATGAGGCGACTTTTGAGGAGCCGCGGAAGTTGAGCAAGGCAAGGAGGTCCCCTGCCAGGCTATGGCACTGCACAGCGTGGGAACAGGTGAGAGGCGTTGAGTGGGACGAAGGTGAGGGATAATCATGGGGGAGAGTCGAGGAAGTGAAAGAAGGAAGGAAGGGGGAGGTGAGGTGCCAATGGTGATTCAACTTCACAGAGGCGAACTGGCAGTGGTGTCCTGGAGAGAAGGTTTCACATGGAAAGCGACTTTGGACTGAGAAACAAGGGATGAAGGGCAGTACTTAGTCTGAGGCAACTAGGGCGTGGGCAGAAATTCACAACCCTGCAGAATTGTCAATCTTTGATCGGCTGGCGTGTGCGCTTGTGTGCTGCCATGACATACCACACTGCATGCAAATGCCACAGCATACCACACCCCATGCAAATGGTATGTTCAGCTCCGTTAATAGAAACAGCTACCCTGAGAAATTTTACATAATACCACGCACCATGCCATGCACCATGCCATGCACCATGCCATGCACCATGCCATGCACCATGCCATGCACCATGCCACGCACCATCCCACGCACCATGCCATGCACCCACCTTCACAGGCGGGGGTGCCGGCGCGGTCGAAGGCATCGGGTTCATCCACGAGGGTGCGGTTGTTGCGCATGGCTAGACTCAGCATCGCACTCATGTAGTGGATCTGGTGGGGTGGGAGCGTGGGGCATGGGGCGTGGGGCGTGGGGTGTATGGTATGAGTGCCACGGATGGCGTATGCTGTATGGTGCATGATGCATGATGCATGCTGCATGGTGCATGATGCATGCTGCATGGTGCATGGTGCATGGTGCAAGATGAATGGCGTTGAACATGATCAGCAACGCGCTCATGCTTTGCGCATGGCAAGCCAAGCACAAGCACAACATGCTTCATGCCATCATGCTGCCTGCCCGCCGCAGCACACACAAGAGAACCCACCTGTGAGCCAACGCCATGCACGCCAGATTTTGTTTTGAGTCGACTCAAAAGTCAACCCACCTGTGAGCCAACGCCATGCACGCCAGATTTCGCCCAGTCAACAACAAGGAGGCGCCTGTTGGTGCAATCGCCAGCGGGGAACTGGTTCCGCCAGATGTCCCTCTGCACGATACGTGTCAGCGGCAGATTGGCTGCATCCTGCCCTTGGATCTGCATGGGGATGAGGTTGGGAGATGGTGAAGAAGCGGGAACTTGATTATCCTCTCTTTATACGTTGGGTTGGATGGCCATGTCTTCTCCTGCCATATTGGCATTCGCATCCTGTGAGGTTGAAGCTGCTTCATCACTGCCTGCCACCCACATCAACTTCACACACATTGGCATTTCCATGGAGCCACGCCACGTCACACAGGCTTTGGTCCGGTCGGCCTCTGATGCGCAGATCGAAGCAGATCCCGTCAGGTTGTTGAGAAGTCTAAAGAAAAGCTAGTAGTAAGGGTGCTGACGAGCTTCACGGCCGGCCCGTCCCGCCCTTCATGGCCAGCCCATCACAGCCGCCCTTCATGGCCAGCCCTGGCCATGACGAGCTTCATGTTGGATTCTCTTTTGAGAATTCTCAAAAGTGATCTCAAAAGAGAATTTCAAAAGTGATCTCAAAAGAGAATTTCAAAAGTGATCTCAAAATAGAATTTCAAAAGTGATCTCAAAAGAGAATTTCAAAAGTGATCTCAAAAGAGAATTTCAAAAGTGATCTCAAAAGAGAATTTCAAAAGTGATCTCAAAAGAGAATTTCAAAAGTGATCTCAAAAGAGAATTTCAAAAGTTATCTCAACATAGCCGGCCTATCACAGCCCGCCCTTCATGGCCAGCCCTGGCCTATTGGCCTTGATGGGGCTTCAGCAATAGGTCGTCCTTTCCCCCTTACCCAAGGTGGTTGCGGGACCTCCTCCTCCTGCGCCTCTCCCGCGGAGCAGCCAGCGGAGCCGGCGGAGGAATCCCCCTTCCCTGGAGCTCCGCGGGCCCAAGCGGGTTCCTCACCCTGCGAGCCTCTTCGCTCCCACGCCTCCCGCTCCGCGCTCACTCGCGCGCAGTCCTCCAGGTGCGGCGCAGCGGAGACGCGCGGGGGGAGAGTTATTTCCGCAGGGGGGAGGGTGGAGTTCCCGCCCACGTTGTACGCGTCGGACCACGCGAGAAAGAGCGACGAGATCAGCCGAAACGACGCCTCGCTTCCTTGCGCCAGCGCGAGGAGCGGAGCAGCGCCGCAGTGAGAGCGCGGGACGGGGAGCGGGGGAGAAGAGAGCAGCGCGCCGATAAGGACGAGGCGGAACGAGATCGCCGCGGGTGATAAGGAAAGGCGAGGCTCACGTGCCTTGACGCCGTGGGAACCGCGGATGCTATTGCCAACAGCAGTGCTTATGCGCCCCAAAACACGGCATGATAATGGGACGCGGAACGAGCCGCGCCAAATCCGCATTGTGCTTGGAAGTGATGGGGCAAAAGGCGCCTTCAGTGTGCGCAACGGCGTCTCGGGGTTGTTTCCGTTCCCGACTGTGCGGAGAACGGTATCCTAAATTGTGGGGGGGGGTGGGGGGGGGGTACAATTTGTGTGGCATCTTGTGTTACGAGTGCAATTGAGGGAACTCGCGAGAATTGCACTATCGAAGCAATACAATACAATGAGTGAAGGCATGAGCGAAGAATACATAGCTAAGCTAGCGTGGTAACGGTAACGCGAGAAAATGGGGTGCGCTACGGGCCTAGCGCCGAGGTTGGGAAATGTCGAGGCGGAGGTCCGGAGCGCGGGTTACCAACCGAACCGTGAGGTTGGGTCGCATCGTGAACAGTGGCGGGAGTCGTTGTCGAGGCGAGTGTCGCGAGCGGGTGCCGATGGCGGGAATGGTCATGTACGCGGTAAGCAGGGGCGCGAAGTAAGGAAAGGAAATTTCCTTACACTACCCCCCTCCCCAAGGAGGCCCTCCTTACGAGAGCGCGTGTACATCTCGAAAGTTTCGGCTGCGTAGGTACTCGGTGAGGACAGGGTGGTTCTCGATTCAATCCAGGGGAACCCAGTTGTCTTCGGTGGGCGTGCGGTCTTTCCAGCGGATCAGAAATTCGATCCTGCGGGCTCCCCGTGGGTCACGAACTCGGTGGCTCAGTATCTTTTCAGGCGTGATGATTGGCTCTGTCGGCGGTCGTGTCATGCTGGCGGGGCGGTTGCGAGGCAGTTGGCTGGTGGATGGGACATATGGGCGAAGCAGGCTGACGTGGAACGACGGGCTGACGTACCAGTTGTCAGAATCCCAACCACTAGACTATTGGGATAAAAGGGCTTGTTTCAGTAGCGGGTCAGTGCGCCCATAACCCTCCAGGCTAACAGGCCTGTAACCCCCCAAGGATCAATCGGGGATCTCACAGTGCAAGTCTTCTGACACCCCCCCACACAGGGAGGTCCAGGACTCGGCACAGCGGCAACGGCCTGCATGTGCATACACCGGGATTCGAACCCGAGACCGCTCTGATACCATGTCAGAATCTCCTACAACTTAGTAGCCATAGCTAGGGTTTAGTTAGCTTGGCAAGGAGGTGGCGAGATGACTTAGGCAAAAAAGGAAGATTGATTAGCAAGAAGGGTACAAGTAAAAGCAAGGGTGGGCAAGATGGTGCACCACCAACATTGACAATAACACTACACAGTAGCTACACTAGCAGGCAGTTATCCGAAATTTATAATTTCTAACACACCCCCTAACTGCCTGCAGTGGGAGCCACGTGCAGAGACACTAGTTCAGAGTAGCACAGCAGGTGTGCGGTGGCAGGTGCGGCGGTGGTAGCTCGACTTCACTCCCACGACCCCCTCACCCTCTTCCCCCACTGCAGCAGGTGTGGCAGTAGGAGAAAGACTTGGGGGAAAGGCGGCTGCTGCTGAAACACATCCGCCACCCCCTCACCCTCCCCCCCACAGCAGCAGGCGCAGCCGTGAGAGAGAGGAGGCGGGCTGGCGCTGTAGGTGCAACCACCCCCGCACACCCTCCCCCCCCCCCTCCAACCTGCTGCACGCCCAGCAGGGAGAGGGAGGAGAAAGGGGGGGCGGGGTAAGGGCTGCTCATGCGGCTGCAGATGCGCGTGCGGAGGGGAGCAGCCGCGCGCACCGCAAACGCCACGCACCTCAGCAGAGCGCGCAGGGCAGCAGGGCGCGCGGGGCGCGCAGGGCAGCAGGGCGCTCGGGGCGCGCGGCTGGCAGAAACCGCCGCGCGCTCAAGGCGCGCGTCGGGCAGGAACCGACGCGCGCGCGGGGCGCGCATCGGGCAGGAACCGACGCGCGCGCGGGGCGCGCATCGGGCAGGAACCGACGCGTGCCCGGGGCGTGCGACGGGCAGAAACCGACGCGCGCCCTGGGCGCGCGACGGGCAGCTTGTTGGACTGTGCCATAGCGGAAGCTAATGGTGGGCCCGAGGAAGAAGGCTCTAGGAACGAGCCTGCTCTAGATACCATGTCAGAATCCCAACCACTAGACCATCAGCATTTCGGGCCAGTAGTAATACCGCTGCAGCTGCTGCCGTGTTTTTTCTACTCCGAAATGGCCTGAGGTAACCCCGTCGTGTGCCTCCTGTAGTAACAGTTCCCTTAGTAAAGTGTAGCCCGGTACCCAGATGCGATCGGTGGCGGCTTTTACGTAATAAACCCCCTTTGCTGCTGCGAACTGCTGCGAGTTTCCTCCGGTGAAGAATGGGTCTGTTTGGTATCCGTGGGTAAATAGTCCTGTAAGCAGTGGGCTGGTCTGGGCGAGCAGTAGGGCGTGGATTTGGGCAGTGGGGCGGGTCAGTGCGTCGGCGATGTTTGATGCCCCCTTTTTGCAGGTGACCGTGTAATGGAAATTCGACTCGAGAAAATCGAGCCATCGAATCTGTCGTGGGTTGAGGTGGGGCTGTGCGCGGAGGTACTGTAGTGACTTGTGGTCTGTCCGTACTGTCACGTCTGCGCCGGTCAAGTAACAGCGCCACACTTTGAACGCGTGCACGATCGCGAGCATTTCGCGGTCGTGTATCGAGTTATTTTTCTCGGGTGGATGCAGTTTTTGTGACTCGTATGCGATGGGCTGTAGGCCGTTGCCGAAATCCTGTAGCAGTACGACTCCAATGGCGATGTCGCTTGCGTCAATAACTACTTCGAATGGGCGGTGTGGGTCGGCGACGAGCAGTTGGGTGGTGAACAGAGAACATTTTTCAGGGCAGAGAAGGCAGCATGCTCTTTCTCCCCCCACGTAAATGCGACCCCCTTCCGCAGTAAATCCGTCAGTGGGGCAGTTAACCGGGCCATGTCGGGGACGAACCGACGCACATAATTAACGAACCCCAAAAAACTCTGCAACTCCGTGATGTTCGTCGGGGGGTGCCACGCTTTTACCGTGTCCAACTTCTTTGGGTCGATCTCAACTCCAGACTCCGAAATAACGTGCCCCAGAAATTATAACCTATCCTGGAAGAACTCGCACTTGGAACCCTTGGTCAGTAGTCCGTGCTCGTCTAAAACTTTAAACACTGCTTCTAGATCTTCTAAGTGCTGCTGCTTATCGCGACTCTAGACTAGGATGTTGTCGAGGTAAACTATCACGCATTTATCTAAGAGTGGCCTAAACGCCTCGTTCATGTCATCTGAAATGTCGCCGGTGCGTTGGTCAGCCCGAATGGCATCACGGTGTACTCGAATGACCCGTACCTAGTCCTAAATGCCGTCTTGGCGCAGTCCGATGGTTCGACTCGACTCTGATGGTAACCTCCCCGTAAATATAATTTCGAAAAGACCCGTGCTGTTCGCAGTTGATCTATCAATTCGTCGGCGCGGGGAATGGGGTATCGCGACTTGACTGTTACCCTGTTCAGTGCTCTGTAGCCGATACACATGCGAAACCCTCCGTCTTTTTTCGGTGTGAACAGTATCGGTGCGGCGAACGGTGACGAGCTCGGTCGGATGATTTTTTTCTCTAACAGGTAGTCTAACTGCTTCCTCAGTTCGTCGAGCTCGGGCTGTGTCAGTCTGAACTGTCGCTGTACTGTTGGCTGTGCCCCTGGTTCTAGTTCTATGCGGTGGTCATGTGCTCGCTGAGGTGGCAATCCCTCCGGCAAGTCGTCCGGAAAAATCCCCGGGTACTGTTTCAGTAGTTTCTATAATTCGGGCGGTACGGCTGCCAGCGGTTTCTGAAAATCGCTCGGCTGCTCTGTTTCTCCTACCAATGTGATATCCACCGCGTACACGTCAGCTCTAGCGGCGACGGCCCGTTTCATTGTGATGGCGTTGACGTGGACCGTCGAAGACTCGGGTGACCGCCAGCAAGGTAGTTCGACCCAGTTACCACTACTTTGCACAGTGCAGCTACCCGTCGTCCAATCGATTCGCGGATTGTAGCGTCGCAGCCAGTCACGACCCAGTAAAATGTCGTGCCCATCCAGTGTCGTCGCGAGCATTTCCTGTGTAAACCCGAAGTTCCCCCCGCAACGAACTTTCACCTTCACCACTTTTTCCCGTATTGCCAGTGGCGTGCCGTCAACTAAGCGTGCATCAATCTCCGGTAAACAACGGCTAAGTGTCAGTTGCAGCTTCCGTGCAGTTGCGGTATTGACTAAACTGTGGCTTGCTCCTCCGTCTATAAAAATCTTCACCGCTGTCCCCTGTATTTTCCCTAAAACCAGTATTGGGTAATCCGTCGATGGCCGATCGATGGGTAAATCCCCTGTATTTACCCTCCTTATTCATCCGAGCCCGATCGATGGCGTGCATCGGTACTGTGACTCGGTGAGGGTCGGTGAGGTTGGGCGAGCAGGTTGTCTCGTCAGTAGTGAGAAGAAACGAGGAATGAAATGACTAAGGGAAAGTTGGGTACAAAAAGCAAACCCTAGGAAAACTGTACCCCATATGTGCTACCCCACTATAGCCTACAGTAGCTATGTCATATAAATCTGACACACCCCCATAGGCAAAGTGGGGGAGAACAAGGGGTCACAAGACCAGTCAAGTAAAGCAAAACAAGCTCAGGGTGGATCACAAAGTCACCACACATTCCGAGCACAAGTTCAAGGCCACAAGGCCAGTTCACATGCAGGATTACATATACATATAAGGCTAGACAAGCAAGAGCAGGTGTATATATATATGCAACAGTACAAACAAGGTCAAGGGGTGAGCAAGTGAGGCAAGGTAGGCACAAGACCCAGCTGAGTACAGAAGCGCTGATGATCACAAGGCGCAAGTGCCTTGGTGAAGATATCAGCAGTGTTGGCCTCAGAGGCCACGTACGCAAGCCGCAGCTGACCACGCTGCTGTAGCTCACGAGCAAGGAAGTAGCGGAGAGCAATGTGCTTCGTTCTGTGCTCCAGTCTCTGCTCTCGACACAAGGCCAGCATGGCCTTGTTGTCTACGTACAGTACTGGAGGAGAACGAGGCGGCTCTCCGAGGTCAGTCAGCAGGTAGGTGAGCCAGCGAAGCTCCTGTGCAGCCATGGCCCCGGCGTAGATCTCAGCCTCACAACTGGAGCTGAGAACAGAAGACGAGCGGGTAGCCCGCCACGAAACAGAGCCGGAACCAAGACTGAAGGTGTAACCCTGTGACGACCGCTGCGTAGCCTGGTCGTCAGCCCAAGAAGCGTCTGCGTGCCCAGTGAGGACCACTGGACTCTGCCCTCCAAGCACAAGCCCCATGCCCGACGTACTGCACAAGTAGCGCAACACCCTCTTCGCTGCAGCCATGTGCTCCGGTCTGTGTCTCCCAGGAGCAACATAGCGTGCAAGAATGCTAAGAGGGTATGCAAGGTCAGGTCGAGTGCAGGTCATCAGGTACATGAGGCAGCCAACAAGCTCTGGGTACGGGCCACTCGACTCTACGGACTCATCCGAAGGCAGAGCTGAGAGCGAGTGACGAGTAGGCAGAGGAGTGGCCTGAGGCGAGGAGTACGTGAAGCCGAAGCGCTGAAGGACCTGCTACACCATGTGTGACTGAGTCAGGGTAATGGTGCGGCGTGCTCTGTCCCGGGTGATCTGCAAGCCAAGGTAGCTGCGCAGTTCAACCAGGTCTGTGCACGTGTGTCTCTTCTGCAGCTCGGACTTCACGTGGGCGAGTCCAGCAGTGTCAGCTGTGGCGAAGACCAAGTCGTCGACGTACACGAGGATGTAGAACGGCGGCAGAGAAGTGTCGGTGCGCAGAAACAGCGACGGGTCGGCAGTAGAGGGAGCAAACCCAAGAGCCGCAAGTGTAGTCCTCAGTGTGTCGTGCCACTCACGCGGTGCCTGGCGGAGACCGCCGCCGGAGGCTCCACTGGGTGCCAGGAGGAAAGGACCCAGTGAAGCCAGGTGGGCGACGCAGCCAGATCTCCTCGTGCAGGCTGCCCTGCAAGAAAGCAGTGCTGAAGTCAAGAGAGTGCAGCTCGTAGTCGCGGTGAGCAGCAATGTGCAGCAGTACCCGAAGAGTGGTCATCTTCGGGGTGGGAGAGAAGGTCTGAAAGTAGTCAACTCCCTGCCGTTGACTGAAGCCACGAGCCACGTAACTCGCCTTGAAGACAGGCGGAGAACCCGGCGGCCGCTTCACCCTGAAAATCCACATGCCACTGACGATGTTCGCCCCAGGCGGGGGAACCTCGTCAACATAGGTGCCTGTGGACTTCCAGGAAGCCATCTCTGCGTCCATAGCTGCCTGCCACTGAGAGGAGTAGGGACCCTCTATCGCCTCCGCGTAAGAGCGCGGAGTCGGGATGTCAAGTGCATCCGGGTCTCCCTCAGGGGTAAGCAGTACGGACACGAGATGAGGTGAAGCAGCAGCCAAACACTGGAACTCCTCCTGCCTGTCCTCAAGGACGTCCGTGCCAAGGGCACACTCACCCCCGACGGACGGAGGACAGACAGACTCAGACTCAGCAACAAAACTAGCAGCGTAGTCTAGACGACAGCGAGCAGCAAAGTCGACGAGCTCAGTAACTAGGGCAGACGCAGCAGTGGACTCAAAGGAAGGGTCAGTGACAACAGTAGCAAGGAGACGCGTGACAGTAGGACTGGCAGCACGAAGAGAGTCCGACTCCGGGTCAGGAAGAGCAGGAAGAGAGGACTCAGGAGGAGAAGGCAAAGGGGCACGCAGAGGAGCAGTGGACGGACGCAGAGACATCCGGTGCGTGCCAGGGACAGGAGGAGGACGCTGACGCGAACCACGACCACTAGTGCGAGCAGCACGGACAGGCGACGCAGGGCGAGACGCAGGCTCACGACGCTCAGCAAGACCTCCAGTAGGACCAGTGTAGGGAGAAGGAGCGGGCAGTGGGGAGGCCGGCTGTAACTGTAACTGTGACGGGACAGGCTGTGGACACTCTAAGGGCGGAGGAGGACCAGTAGAAGGTGGGAGCCCAAGAACCTGCTGAAGGAGCGGAACGAAGTATGGCCTAGGCCGCGCGGCGACTCCAGACACAGCAGGGACAGCACCAGTACCCCCAGCGGCAGCACCAGTGCCAGCAGCACCTCCAGCTCCAGTACCTCCAGCAGCACCAGTAGCACCCCCAGCAGGACCGCCTCCAGGACCGACAGCAGTAGCCTCAGCGCCAACTCCCTCAGCAGCTCCAGCTCCAGTCGTACCCGCAGGCCCAGCAGCTCCAGTACTCCCAGTACGAGCACCTCCGGGACCCGCGGCACCAGCACCCTCAGCAGCCGACGAACCTCCAGCTCCAGCAGCACGCCTCCAGCGCCGGGCAAACCACTCGCGCAGCTCCTGTGGAGAGAGTGGCTCCCGCCGAGACGAAGCACCCGGAGAACCTCCAGGCTCAGCACCGCCAGACGCCACACGAGCAGGCCCAGCTCCCTCAGGCTCCGCACCCCCAAGCTCAGCACCTCCAGGCGTGGCACCCCCAGGCTCAGCACCCCCAGGCGTAGCACCCCCAGGCTCAGCACCCCCAGGCTCAGCACCCCCAGTAGTAGCACCCCCAGGCTCAGCACCCCCAGGCGTAGCACCCACACGCTCAGCACCCCCAGAGTCAGCACCCCCAGGCTCAGCACCCTCAGCAGCACTAGAGTCACCAGTAACCTCGACAGGCTCGACTGCGTCTACCTGGGACACACCTGAAGGGGCAGGACCCTGAGGGGGGAGGGGGTCTACTGGGGGGGGACCTGGTACAAGGAAGAGCGGTGGCGGGGGGAGGGACGGAGTGCGGTAGGGGAAGAGGCGGTAGTAGGGGACCGACTCGTCAAACGTGACATCCTGGGAGGACAGAACACGGCGAGAGGTGGGGTGGTAGAACTGCCACCCTGGCGCGTCAGGGGGGAAGCCAAGGAAGACGCAAGGAGCAGCACGAGGGGACAGCTTGTCCGCAGACAAGTCGCGGACAAACGCCCGAGATCCCCAGACACGGAACGCAGACGCATCGCCAACCTTCCCCGTCCACAGCAAGGCTGGGGAGGTCTCCGGCATGGAGACCCTGGGGTGAAGGTTGATCTGATGCGCCGCGTACCGAACCGCAAACGGCCACAGAAAATGGGGGGCAGCCGCATGCATCATGGACGTACGGGCGACGTCCATGACCATGCCAATGCGGCGCTCAGCAATCCCATTTTGCTGTGGAGAGTCCGGAAGCGTGAAGGTCTGGCGGATGCCTCGTGCACGACAGTAGGCTCGCAGAAGGCCAGAGGAGAACTCTCCACCTCTGTCAGAGTGCAGACGCAGAACAGGAAAGTCCGAGCCGAAGCTCCGCCTGAGCTGGAGACGAGCTGCGCGGATCCAGTCGATCAACACCTCAGTGACATCACCCTTGCTGCGCAAGGGGAAGACTGTGGTGTAACGCGAGTAGTCGTCAACCACCAGCAGGAAGTAGCGCTCGTGACCCTGTCCACGGACGCGGGCCGGGCCCCACACATCCATGTGAAGCGTCTGCAGCGGGGCCTCTGTCGGAGGAAACTGGGAGGAGTGAGGGGCAGCCCACTGCCGCCCCTCGACACAGGGGACGCAGGTAGGGCCAGGCCCCGGAGGAAGGGGAGGGAGGGACCGGGGAAGACCAGAGACAAGGACACGGGAGGCCATGCCTCGGAGACGAAGCAGGGAGGGGTGACCAAGGCGGTGGTGCCAGAGGAGAGTCTCGTGAGACAGGAGGCGACACGAACAGGGGGCAGACTCAGGACCAGACCTGGACGCTGCAGCAAACACCTGACCCGACGCAGCTACCTGACCAGACGCAGTGACTGGAGGAGACGCAGTGGTCAGGGTGTACAGGCTCGACCCCGGCCGACGGGTAAACGTGGCCAGGTGTCGGCCAGTCCGAGCGTCCGTGCAGTGGGTCACCCGCTGACTCGCAGGAGTGAACTGGTGAACCCCCGCATCCTGTAGGTCAGCACCACTCACCAAGTTCGTAGAGAACGAGGGGAGGTAAAGACCAGACAGGGTGCCAGAGGGGGCCGCCGGACACGGGAGGACAGTGGAGAAGTGAGCAAGGACAGGACCCCCAGAGGGGTCTGCCAGAGAGACCGCAACTGGCCGGCCAAGTGGCGTGAGTGTGGTGCGATCTCGAAAGAAGGAGCGAGAAGCCCCCGAGTCAAGGGTGAAGGTGTGGGAGGCCGAAGCCGACGCAGAACCTGAGAGAGCAGACTCACCAGCACCTGAGGGAGCAGACGCACCTAGAGCAGCAGCCTCGCTAGCACCTAGAGCAGCAGCCTCACCAGTACCTAGAGCAGCAGTCTCAATGCCCGGGTCGGGCGGAAAACACCGGTAACAGTCACCCTCATCACTAATAGTCACAGTATACATGGCAGCAAGAATAGCATCAAAGTCAAGGTCAAAGACAGCGACACCCGCCCTAGAAAGCTCACCCCAGCGGGGGATCTCAGTGGCCTCAGGGAACTGGTGACGCCAAGCGTCCGTCAGGCGGCCAAAGCAGCGCTGGGTGGAGTGCGCACAGGTAGGTGGCGGGGCCGCACAGGTAGGTTGCGGGGCCGCGGAGGGCGGCGACGAGCCGTAGGGGGCCGTGAGGGGCCGCGGGAGGGGCCGTAAGGGGCGTAAGGGGCCGCGCGAGGGGCCGTATGGGACGGCGCGAGGGGCCGTAAGGGGCGGCACGAGGGGCCGTAAGGGCGGCGCGACGGGCGCGACGGGCCGTAAGGGCGGCACGAAGGGCCGTAAGGGCGGCGCGAAGGGCCGTAGGGGCGGCGCGACGAGCCGGGAGAGGGCCGCTAAGGGCGACGCGACGGGGCCGTGAGGGGCCTAGCGAGGGCGCGACGGTAGGGAGAGCACACAGGGCGCGACTCGGGCCGGAGTGAAGCGCGCTCCGGGCAGGAAAAAAAAAATTCGTGGTGGTGGGCCCTAGGAATCGTTCCCGCTAGGGAACCTGCTCGATACCATGAGAAGAAACGAGGAATGAAATGACTAAGGGAAAGTTGGGTACAAAAAGCAAACCCTAGGAAAACTGTACCCCATATGTGCTACCCCACTATAGCCTACAGTAGCTATGTCATATAAATCTGACAAGTAGTTGGCCCGTTTTCTACTGACTGCTGGCGTTTCCCTGCCTCTGAGACTCCCTCCCCTGCTCTGCTCCGCGGCGTCTCTGCTCCTCTGGGCATTCACTCTTGCGATGGCCCGGCCTATTGCAAGCAAAGCAGCGCCCCTTGAATGGCGCAGCAGCTGCATTCGCCGCAACGGCGTGTACGGTGGCGTGCTCGGTCGGCCCCCGAGGGCGATGTCCGTAGTAGGACCCCGGTCTCGGACGGCGCAAAATGTCGATTTTCTCGGCGAGCGCGAGGATCTCGTTGAAATTCGATAGCCCGCGTAGCATGATTTCGTGCGAGATGTCCGGCTTCAGCCCTCCGACGTAATGGTCCACCCGCTCCGCCTCGTGCATGTAGCCGACTTGCTCGCATAGTGCAAGAAAACCGCTCGTATAATATTGGACCGACCCAAGTTGTCGCCAAGTACGCAGGACGCGCTGAGATAGAAGCCGCAATCGGCTCGAAGCGCGCCCGAAGCCCTGCGCACCACACATCCCACGTGCTGTACTGGGCGGTTTCGCAAAATGAACTCCAGGTGACGGCTGGACCCGTGGGCCCTTCCTCTTGCGACGGCAGCTCGTAGGCGCGTGGCGACATTACGACGACCCACCACCAGTCCACGGCGGGGCCCCGTAGCAGCGAAACAGCGTATCGTATCTTCGCTGCATTCGACTCGACGTAATTCTCGTCGAAAAAGACGTTCATCGTGAAGACCCACGATTGAACCGTCGGAGCTCCACGTTGGCTGGGGTCGAAACAGGGCGGGCGTTGCGGCTTGAGCGGCATCGGTGCGACGATGTTGTCGTGACCGCTCGTTGCTGCGAATTCGACGTGACGACGGGCTTCATGAGGCCCGCTCGTGCTTGGTGCGACCCTGTTTCTCTCCATGCCGGGCATTGATTGGGCGACGCCATCACTGGCTGCGCCTGAGCGCTGTCCCACGCTGTCGTGATGTGACGGTGTGCCGGATGAGATGACAATCGGCTCATCCGATTGCGCAGGTGCATTTGCAGGTGCTTGTGTTGGTGCTGGTGCATTCACCGTTGATTGCTGGCGGGCGGAGTCACGTTCCGCCGTGAATGTCGCGATTTCGAGCGCCGAATCCTCAAGTTGGCGGACGAGCCGGTCGAGTTGCTCCTGCGTCAACGTCGCGAGAGTGAGGTCGGCCATGGCGGGGGTGTCAGGCAAGCTCAGCGAGAGCCTCAGTTGTGGCCGTGCGTGCTTTCGAGAGAGCACTTCGAACGGCGGTGCCTGAACGCTGAGAGACGTCTACCCCCTCCAAAAATTGAGATAGTGGGGAAGCGAAGGTGTGGGTGCGGTCCGAGAAGAGATCGTAGGCTCTGAATACCAAGTGTTACGAGTGCAATTGAGCGAGCGAGCGAGAATTGCACTATCGAAGCAAAACAATACAATGAGCGAAGGCATCAGCGAAGAATATATAGCGAAGCTAGCGTGGTAACGGTAACGCGAGAAAATGGGGTGCGCTACGGGCCTAGCGCCGAGGTTGGGAAATGTCGAGGCGGAGGTCCGGAGCGCGGGTTACCAACCGAACCGTGAGGTTGGGTCGCATCGTGAACAGTGGCGGGAGTCGTAGTCGAGGCGAGTGTCGCGAGTGGGTAACGTTTCACTGTCAGGTGCCGATGGCGGGAATGGTCATGTACGCGGTAACCAGGGGCGTGAAGTAAGGAAAAGGAAATTTCCTTACACATGGTTGTTGACTCAATCGGATTGTTATGAATGAACTTGCAGAGTGAGCAGATTAACGAATAACGAGAATGTTGAATACTCAATGACGATACAAGGAAAATGGCATGACTACATAGGGGGAAACCTAGCTATGCGGGGAGGTCGGGCGAGGATGGCTCGAATGGGTTGCGATTGGCGCGGAGGCGACTCGGGAGTGGTTCGGTTGCGGAAATGTAGGCCGAACGTGAGGGTCGCGTGACCCTCGGGATGGACTTGCTAACGATTTGTCAATCCTTACACGGATCAAGCATGATTTTACTAACTGTTACGGGTGCAATGTACTGAAAAGAATACAACATATGAGCGAATGTTACAATTTTCAAAACAGAGTTGCGCGGAAAACAAATAGCGAAGCTGTGACTAAATGAACTGATAATACAATGAAGGCAAGTGATAATATATTCTCTACCCTAGCTAGGAGGGAACCTCGGGGATACGGGGTTAGGTTTGGCGAAGGGAAAACCGAAGGCGACGCGGAGCAGCCTCGGAATCGTGGATATCGGCCGAACGTGCGAAGTCCGAAAGAGTTGGGGTTGTACGCATACCAGTCAACCCCGATAAGGAAGGGGAGAGGTAATTCTTATGAACTAACTAAGGTAATGTCGAGAGAATGGGTAGACAAGGGGAGCGATACAAGCAAAGTGTCGAGAAAGCTTTGTACCCCCTAACATGCAACTCACTACAGCATATCTACAAATATAGTTTGACACACCCCCATAGGCTAAGTGAGGGGCATCAAAATAACCATGACAGACATGTGGTCACAAGACCAGTCAAGGGCTAATAAATTTTCCCGCGTGGACTTCAGACGACATTGAGGCCACATGCGTCAAAGCCATCACAATCACGCGACATTTCAACAGGGGGGCACAGCTGTACGCCGTCCGGTTCCGCGAGCTGGCAACCGACACCAATGGAACCGACATCGAGAAACTCTTCGTAGCTGTCCCTGACGAGCTGGCGCAGGTGATTCGACACTACCCGGAAATATTCCCTGACGACCTGACACTTGGATTACCACCGAAACACCCTGAGGATCACAAAATTCATCTGGAACCTGGTGCGTAACTGACTGTTCGTACACAGTGGCGGCTGACTTTGCCTTAACTTGAAGAATTGCGGAGCCAGCTGGATGGCCAGCTAGAAAAAGGGTTCATCAGACCCAGTACACCCCCCTTTGCAACTCCGATCCTGTTCACACCGAAAAAAGACGGCGGCCTTTGCATGTGCATCGACTATCGTGCGCTCAACAGGGTTATGATCAAGTCTCGCTATCCCATCCCACGCACCGACAACCTCCTCGATCAACTTCGCGGCGCTCGCTACTTCTCGAAAATCGACTTACGTGGCGGTTACCACCAGATTCGTCTCTTCGCCGACGATTGTCACAAGACCGCGTTTCGAACCCGCTATGGAAGCTACGAGTTCACAGTGATGCCGTTTGGCCTCACAAACACGCCTTCAACAATTCAACTGACCATGAACAGGGTGTTTCGCGATCTTCTCGACAAGTGTGTTATCGTCTAATTGGACGATATTCTGACTTTTAGTATGATATGCGACCAACACCTCCGCGACCTCGACACAGTGTTTAAGCGACTTCAAGACAACCCCCTCATCATCAAGGGTTCTAAGTGTGAGTTGGGACACGTAATCTCCCGCGAAGCCATTAAATTCGGCCCGGCGAGACCATCCAAGAGTGGAAGTCCCCGACCAATGTCACGGAACTTCAGAGTTTTCTGGGGTTCGTAAATTACGTTCAGCAATTTATTCCGAATATGGCGCGGATAACCGGTCCACTAACCGACCTGCTGCACAAGGACAGAAATTATGTATAGGGGGAGGAAGCTGAGGCGGCTTTTCAGGAGTTGAATAATTTTCTCATGTCCCCTCCGGTTCTACGCATCGCCGACCCATCTAAGCCGTTCGAAGTCATCACCGACGCCTCTGATTTTGCCATCGACGCCGTACTCCTCCAAGATCTCGGCATCGGTTTATAACCGATCGCCTACGAGTCACGCAAGCTACAGGCAGCTGATCGCAACTACCCCATACATGACAAGAAAATGCTCGCCATCATCCATGCATTCAAGCTCTGGCGCTGCTACCTGACAGGCGCCGACGTCACTGCTCGCACATACCATAAATCACTACAGTTTCTTCGCGCGCAACCCAACCTCAACCCGCGACAAATCAGGTGGCTCGACTACATGGAGTCGCAATTCACCTACCGCATCACGTACAAGAAAGGGGCGAATAACATCGCCGACGCCCTGACCCGCCCAACAGTTCAATCAGCTGCAGTACTGATTACCCATTCGAACCTACTATGTACGGGACTATTCACCCACGGCTACAACGGACCCATTCTTCACGACCGGGAATCACCAGCAGGCAACGACGTAGAAGGGGAATTATTACCTAAAAGCCGGAACGGACCGGATGTGGGTCCCCGCTTACCGACTGCTGCGTAAACTCCTCATCCAGGAGGTCCACGATTGCAACCTCTCCAGACATTTCGGGGTTGATAAAACCCAGAAAATGTTGCACCGTCAGCATTATTGGCCCGATTCATCCTCTGACGTGCAACGTTATGTGTGTTCATGCACAGTGTGCCAGGCAATGAAGTCGACACGGCAACGACCAGCTGGATTGTTGCAGCCCCTGGAGCCACTCGAGAGACCATGGCATCAGGTGGCTGCCAGCTGGCCCGTCTGGCAACGACGGAGTGCTCGTCGTCATCGTCCGCCTCACGAAAATGGCGCACTTTGCACCATGTCGCACGACCATTACAGCCGAAGAAACTGCGCGACTTTTTATCTCAACCACTGTGTGACTGCACGGCATCCCGTCGGCGATCGTCAGCGACAGGGACCCAAAGGTCACTTCAAGGTTTTGGAAAGAGACGTGGGCGCAGTACGGCAGGAAGCTACAATTCTCGTCAACCTACCATCCCGCAAACCGACGGACAGACCGAGCGGACCAATCAGACGATGGAGAAGCTCATCCGTATGAACTGCCCCGACCCCGCTCGTTGCGAAATTTCACTCGCGATGCTGGAATTTGCGTACAACAATGCCCCATCCAGCATGAATAATAACTCCCCGTTTTTACTTCATTTCGGGATGGACCCGGTGGTACCGACCACGACTACACTAGACAACCCGGTCCCACGGTCACAACACTTTGTTACAGAATTACAGGAGACCCGCGAAAAAGCAGCCGAGGCAATTCGTAAAGCCAACAAATACTCCGATCTCCTCCGACGGGAAATCATCATGACGGCAGGGCAATTAGTGCTACTCGACACGAAAAACCTTCGTCTTCCGGTATCATCCAAGCTATGGCCACGATTTTGCAGGCCTTTTCGCATCCTCAAGATGGTGACACCTGTCACCGCGAAGTTGCTACTACCCGACGAGTGGCGCGTGCTCGATGCTTTGTACGTCAGTTTACTTCGCAAATTTGTCAGTGCACGACGAACATCGCTCGCCAGAACGCTGCCCCGACAGCTCGCCCTGTCCCGGAACCGACACTCGATCCTTAGAAGATCCTGGCCCATCGCGGCTCGACGCTTCTGGCGGCCACGTGGACGTTTTAGTCCGCTGGACTGACCGTACCAGTGAAGACGACACCTGGGTGCTGTCCGCCTCGCTTGAAGCTTCTCCGCTTCTTGGTGACTACTGTCAAACTATGTTTGTAGATATGCTGTAGTGAGTTGCATGTTAGGGGGTACAAATTTCGGGCTTCAGTTCTCCACCACACACCCCACTCCTCTTGCCGTTGACCATAGACTCGCCGGCCCTTTTCCCGACGAGCCTTTTGAGTCTAGTGGTCCCTACACAGAGCTTGTGGGCTGCCTCATGTACCTCATGACTTGTACTCGTCCGGACCTCGCCTTTCCCATCAGCGTCCTCTCTCGCTTTGTTGCGACTGGGAGACACCGTCCTGTTCACTAGACAGCTGATGTGAGGGTGGCAAAGTACCTGGCGACTACATCAGGCATGGGGCTTGTGCTTGGAGGGACACAGCCAGTTGTACTGATTAGTCACTGCGACTCTTCCTACGCTGACAAAGTGGAGACACAGAGGTCCACTTAGGGGTACTGTTTCAGCTTGGGCGCTGGAGTTGTGTCGTGGATGTCTACTCGGTCGTCGTCCGTGGCTTCGTCTAGTGCTGAGGCAGAGATCTACGCCGGTGCCATGGCTGCGTAGGAGCTTCGCTGGTTGACCTTCTTGCTCACTGACCTTGGTGAGCGGCCTCGCTCTGCACCGACCTTGTTCGCTGACAACAAGGCCATGATTCTCCTGTGCCGAGAGCCTCGACTGGAGAGAAGAGTGAAACACATCGACGTCAGGTACTTTCTCCAGCGAGAGTTGCAGCGACGCGGCCAGGCACACTTGGACTTCGTGGCCTCAGAGGCCAACACTGCAGACATCTTCGTCAAGGCCCTTCCGCCTGGTGACCACCACAGGTTCTGTCTGCAGTTAGGCCTTGTTGACGTAGGCCCTCGGCTAATGTAGTCTTGCCTCTTATTGCTTGCTGTACTTATATATGCATATATGTATATATATATATATATATCTGAACTCTTAAACTGGCCTTGTGGCGCTTTGTTTGTGCTCAGATTGTGTGGTGACTTCGTGATCCACCCTGTGTCAGAATCCCAGCCACTAGACCACTGGGATAAAAGGGCTTGTTTCAGTAGCGGGTCATTGTGCCCATAACCCCCCAGGCTAACATGCCTGTAACCCCCATAGGATCAATCGGGGATCTCACAGTGAAGCTCTACTCACACCCCCCCCACACTGGGAGGCCCATGATTGAGCACATCGGTAACGGCCTGCATGTGCATACACCGGGATTTCGAACCCAAGCGCGCTCTGATACCATGTCAGAATCACAGCCACTAGACCACTGGGATAAAATGGCTTGTTTCAGAAGCGGGTCAGTGCGCCCATAACCCCCCAGGCTAACATGCTTGTAACCCCCCTAGAATCAATCGGGATCCCACAGTGCAGCTCTACCAGGGTTGATTTTATCATACTATTTTAGTCTGATTGTCTGAAATTTCAGACATTTTTTTCTGATATTCCTGATTTTTCAGAGTTGGCTGTTTTTCAATAATGAGTGCTTCAGACTTATGTTTTTCTGGATACTGAAAAAATCATAGTACATGCTTACCAAATAATGAGTTCCCTGACTACAAGGTGTACGGTACAAACTCTGAAAGTGATTCCTTATGGTACCTTCTACAACATTCCCCTTCTCTACCGTACTCCCCCCTGCTGATGTTTAACGTTAGTGAACTCTGCCTTAGTCTGAGTGTAGTGTCTGAGATTTTCAGAGTTATACTTCTTTGATTCCTGAAAAAAACAGAGTACCCATTTCCAAGAAATGGGCCTCATACTATATGTTTTTTTAGGGCCAAATAAATCAGAGTTATTTTTTTAAGTCAGCCCTTAGCTCTACTGACACCCTGAGCTTGCTGTGTTCTGATGCTGCATGAGCCCGTAGTCCAATCGATGATCGGGTTGTGTCGTCCCAGACAATCACGTCCCAGGAGCACATCGCAACCATCCAGTGTCGTCGCGAAGAACTTCTTGCTGAAGTCGAAATCGTTGCCGCATTCGATCCGCACTGTCCGTGTTTCTTCCAGTATCGCCAGAGGCGTCCCATCCACGAGGCGGGCGTCGATTTTGGGCAGGCACCTGTCCAGTTGCAACTTGCATTTTTTTGATGTCGCCGGATTGAAGAGGCTATGGCTAGCCCCACCATCGACGAACACTTTTAAAAATTTCTTTAACACCGTGCCAACAACCAGCACAGGGTGATCCACATGAGTATCCCCGTTATTCGGCCAAGTGCGATCGATCGCATGAATCGGAACCACGACTCGGTGGGGATGTTGGTGTTTGGGCGAGGGAGCATAGTCAGTAAGGGCCCGTTAAGTACTGACTCTTCCCATTTCCCTGCTCCTTCCCATCGTTCCTCTTCCTAGGCGTCTTCTCGGGGCACTCTCTAGACATGTGACTCGGCTTCCCGCACTTATACAACCTTGTAAAAAGGCGGTTGGGTGCATGGACCCCGTTGATCGTGGCCCGCTGGGTCCGTCCGCCAAAACGGTTTCCCTCCCAGGAACTTACCCTCACCCACTGCATCAGCGCATATGTATACTCCACCAATCGGGCGGCTTCGATGAAGTTGGCTGGTCGGCTGCGGCGCAACTCGTACTGTATCTCATACTTCAGGCCGCTGATGTATTTATCCAACTGTGAAAGATAAGAACAAGGAATGAATGAACTAGCAAGCAGGTGGGTACAAGTAGGAAACCCTAAAGTGTTGTACCCCATATTGACTACCCCACTACAGCCTACACAGACTATGTCATATAAGTTTGACACACCCCCATAGGCAAAGTGGGGGAGAACAAGAGGTCACAAGACCAGTCAAGAAAGGCAAAGCAAGCTCAGGGTGGATCACGACGTCACCACGCATTCTGAGCACAAGCAAAGGGCCACAAGGCCAGTTCACATGAAGAGTTATACAAAGGAGAACAAGCAATACAGTCATCACAACCTAGCAAGTGTAAGCATGCAGGTATATGTATAGAGATCACAGTACAAGCAAAGTCAAGAAGTAAGCAAGTGAGGCACAGTAGGCACAAGGCCTAGAACAGTACAGAAACGCTGATGATCACAAGGCTGAAGTGCCTTGGTGAAGACATCAGCAGTGTTGGCCCGAGTGGCCACGTAAGCAAGACGAAGCTGACCACGCTGCTGCAACTCTCGAGCAAGGAAGTAACGCAGAGCGATGTGCTTCGTCCTGTGCTCCAGTCTGTGCTCCTGACACAAGGCAATCATGGCCTTGTTGTCGACGTACAGCACTGGAGGAGAACGAGGCGGCTCTCCCAGGTCGGTCAGCAGGTAGGTGAGCCAGCGTAACTCCTGTGCAGCCATGGCCCCTGCGTAGATCTCAGCCTCACAGCTGGAGCTGAGAACAGAAGACGAGCGGGTAGACCGCCAAGAAACAGAGCCGGAGCCAAGGCTGAAGGTGTAACCCTGTGACGACCGCTGCGTAGCCAAGTCGCCAGCCCAGGAAGCGTCTGCGTGACCAGTGAGGACAACTCGAGCCCGTCCTCCAAGCACGAGCCCCATGCCCGACGTACTGCACAAGTAGCGCAACACCCTCTTAGCGGCATCCATGTGCTCCTTCCTGTGTCTCCCAGGAGCGACATAGCGTGCCAGAATGCTAAGAGGGTAGGCAAGGTCAGGACAAGTGCAGGTCATCAGGTACATGAGGCAGCCCACAAGCTCTGGATACGGACCACTCGGCTCTACGGACTCGTCCGAAGGTGGAGCTGAGAGCGAGTGGCGAGTAGGCAGAGGAGTGTGCTGTGGCGAGGAGTACGTGAAGCCGAAGCGCTGAAGGACCTGCTGCACCATGTGTGACTGAGTCAAGGTAATGGTGCGCTGTGCTCTCTCCCGGGTGATCCGCAAGCCAAGATAGCTGGTCAGTTCACCCAGGTCTGTGCACGTGTGTCTCTTCTGCAGCTCCGACTTCACGTGGGCGAGTCCCTCAGTGTCAGAAGTAGCAAAGACCAAGTCGTCGACGTACACGAGAACGTAGAACGGCGGCAGCGAAGTGTCGGTGCGTAGAAACAGCGACGGGTCAGCAGTGGAAGGAGCAAACCCAAGAGCAGCAAGAGTCGTCCTCAGTGTGTCGTGCCACTCACGGGGCGCCTGGCGGAGACCGTAGACTGGCCGCCGGAGGCTCCACTGGGTACCAGCAGGAAACGACCCAGTGAAGCCGGGTGGGCGGCGTAGCCAGATCTCCTCGTGCAGGCTGCCCTGTAGGAAAGCAGTGCTGAAGTCAAGAGAGTGAAGCTCGTAGTCACGCTGAGCGGCGACGTGCAGCAGCACCCGAAGAGTGGTCATCTTCGGGGTAGGGGAGAAGGTCTGAAAGAAGTCAACTCCCTCTCGCTGACTGAAGCCTCGTGCAACGTAACGCGCCTTGAAGACAGGCGGAGAACCCGGCGGCCGCTTCACCCTGAAAATCCACATGCCACTGACAATGTTCGCCCCAGGCGGGGGAACCTCATCGACGTAGGTGCCTGTGGACTTCCAGGAAGCCATCTCTGCGTCCATGGCTGTCTGCCACTGAGAGGAGTAGGGACCCTCTATCGCCTCTGCGTAAGAGCGCGGGGTCGGGATGTCTGGTGCATCCGGGTCTCCCTCAGGTGCAAGCAGCATGGACACGAGATGAGGTAAAGCAGCGGCAAAGCACTCAAACTCATCCTGTCTGTCCTCAAGGACGTCCGTGCCAAGAGCACACTCACCCCCGACGGACGGAGGACAGACAGACTCAGTCTCAGCAACAAGACTAGCGGCGTAGTCTAGACGACAGGCGGCAGCAAAGTCAACAAGCTCAGCCACTAGGGAAGACGCAGCAGTGGACTCAAAAGAAGGGTTAGTGACAACAGTAGCGAGAAGACACGTGACAGTAGGACTGGCAGCACGAGCAAGGTCTGACGGCGGGTCAGCAAGGTCAGGAAGAGAGGACGCAGGAGGAGACGGCAGAGGGACACGCTGTGGAGCAGTGGACGGACGAAGTGCCATCAGGTGCGTGCCTGGGACAGGAGGAGGACGTGGACGCGGAACACGACGACTAGTGCGAACAGCTCGAACAGGCGACGCAGGACGAGACTCAGGCGACGCAGGACGAGACTCAGGCTCACGACGCTCCGTAAGACCTCTAGTCGGCCCCGAGTAAGGAGAGGGACCAGGCAGGGGAGAGGCTGGCTGTAGCTGCGACTGCGACGGGGCAGGCTGTGGACACAGTAAGGGAAGAGTGGGACCAGTAGACGGCGGGAGGCCAAGAACCTGCTGAAGGAGTGGAACGAAGTACGGCCGCGGCCGCGCAGCGCCTCCAGAACCAGCAGAGACAGCACCAGTACCCCCAGCTCCAGGGTCTCCAGCTCCAGCAGCACCTCCAGCAGCAACAGCTCCAGCGCCTCCAGCTCCAACTCCTGCAGCACCACCAGTCTCAGCAGCTCCCGTACCTCCAGTACGAGTTCCTCCGGCAGCTCCAGCACCAGCAGGACCTCCAGCGGCTCCAGCTCCAGCAGCACCTCCAGCTCCAGTAGCTCCAGGACCTCCAGTAGGAGCACCTCCGGCAGCTTGAGCACCAGCAGGACCTCCAGCAGCTCCAGCTCCAGCAGCACCTCCAGCTCCAGCAGCTCCAGTACCTCCAGTACGAGCACCTCCGGGACCAGCGGCTCCAGCACCTCTAGCAGCAGCAGCAGCACCACCAGCTCCAGCAGCTCCAGTACCACCAGTACGAGCACCTCCGGGACTAGCAGCTCCAGCACCTCGAGCAGCAGCAGCAGCTCCGGCAGCTCTAGCGCCACCAGCACGAGCACCCCTGGGACCAGCAGAGCCAGCACCACCAGCACCTCCAGCACTAGCAGGGCCAGGGCCTCCAGCTCCAGCAGCACCACTCCGGAGGCTACAGCGCCGAGCGTACCACTGGCGTAACTGCTGTGGAGAGAGAGGCTCCCGCCGGCTAGACTACTGGGGCGAGGCACCAGTGGGACCTCCAGGACTAGTAACTCCAGCACCTCCAGTACCTCCAGTACCAGCAGTACCTCCAGCACCTCCAGGACTAGCAGCTCCAACGCCTCCAGCTCCAGCAGCGCCACTCCGAAGGCTACAGCGCCGAGCGTACCACTCGCGCAACTGCTGTGGTGAGAGAGGCTCCCGCCGGCTAGACCGCTGGGGCGAGGCACCAGTGGGACCTCCAGGACTAGTAACTCCAGCACACCCAGGACTAGTAACTCCAGCACCTCCAGTACCTCCAGTGCCAGCAGCTCCAGGGCCTCCAGCCCCAGCACCAGCAGTACCTCCAGCAGACTCAGCACCCCCAGTCTCAGCAACCCCAGGCTCAGCACCCCCAGACTCCACACGCTCAGGCTCAGCACCCCTAGCAGCACCACCCCCAGCAGCACCACCCCCAGTAGCAGCACCAGAGTCACCCGCTACCTCGACAGGCTCAACATCGTCTACCTGAGACACACCTGAGGGAGCAGGACCCTGAGGGGGGAGGGGGTCTACCGGAGGAGGACCTGGTGCAAGGAACAGCGGCGGGGGAGGGAGAGGGGCAGTGCGGTAGGGAAAGAGACGGTAAAAGGGAACCGACTCGTCGAACGTGACGTCCTGAGAAGGCAGGACTCGGCGCGAGGTGGGGTGGTAAAACTGCCAGCCAGGCGCGTCAGGGACAAAGCCAAGGAAGACGCAGGGAATAGCGCGGGCGGAGAGCTTGTCCGCGGACGTATCGCGGACAAAGGCACGAGAACCCCAGACCCGGAACACCGACGCATCGCCAACCTTCCCCGTCCACCGCAGTGTGGGCGAGGTCTCCGGCAAGGAGACACGGGGCCAGAGGTTGAGCTGATGCGCAGCGTATCGGACCGCAAACGGCCACAGAAAATGGGGGGCAGCCGCATGGACCATGGAGGTACGAGCGACCTCCATGACTAAGCCAATGCGGCGCTCAGCAATCCCATTCTGCTGCGGTGAGGCCGGGAGCGTGAACGTCTGGCGAATGCCCTCCCCACGACAAAAGTCCCACAGAAAGTCAGAGGCAAACTCCCCACCTCTGTCAGAGTGCAGACGCAGGACGGGAAAGTCCGTCTCGAACCGCTCGCGGAGCTGGAGACGGGCAGCGCGGATCCAAGGGATCAAAACATCAGGGACTTCACCCTTGGTGCGCAAGGGGAAGACCGTGGTGTAACGCGTGTAGTCGTCCACGACCAGCAAAAAGTACCGCTCGCGGTCCTGTCCACGGACGCGGGCTGGGCCCCACACGTCCATGTGGAGAGTCTGCAAGGGAGCAGTCGTCGGGGGAAACGAGGAGGAGTGAGGAGCGGCGCGCTGCCGCCCCTCGACACAGACGCAGCTACCTGAGGGGACACAGTAGTCAGTATGTACAGACTCGAGCCAGGCGCTCGGGTGAACGTGGCCAGGTGCCGACCAGTCCGGGAGCACGTACAGTGGGTCACACGCTGACCTCCAAGAGTAAACTGGTCAACCCACACATCCTGGAGGTCAGCTCCACTCACCAAGTCCGTAGAGAACGAGGGGAGGTGAAGTCCTGACAGTGAGCCAGACGGAACCGCCGGACACGGCAGAACCGTGGAGGAGTGCGCAAGGACTGGGCCCCCAGAGGGGTCCGCCAGGGAGACTGCAACCGGCCGACTGAGCGGCGTGAGTGTGGTGTTGTCGCGGAAGAAGGAGCGGGAAGCACCTGAGTCAAGTGTGAAGGTGTACAAGGCCTCAGCAGGCGCAGTACCAGAGAGAGCAGACTCACCAGCACCTGGAGCAGTAGACTTACTAGCACCTAGAGTAGCAGCCTCACCAGCACCTAGAGCAGTAGACTCACTAGCACCTAGAGCAGCAGCCTCACCAGCACCTGGAGCAGCAGACTCGATACCTGGGTCAGGCGGTACACACAGGTAACAGGCACCCTCAGCACTAGTAGGCAATGCATACATGGCAGTGAGGATAGCATCATAGTCAAGAGAAAAGATATCCACCCTCTGCCTAAGCAGCTCCACCCAGCTGGGGAGCTCAGCCTCGTCGCCAAACTCGGTACGCCAGGCGTCGCTCAGACAGGCGAAGCAGCGGGACTGTGTGTGACCAATCGTCCCGCAAGTCTGACCAGCCCGATCACATCTGCGAATGACGTACGGGCAACGAACAGTACTCCGAGACCCTCTACTCTAAGCATACCACTCACGAAGCTGCTGGGGCGTAAGGGTCTCACGCGGACCCCGCTGCAGCTGCATCTGGCCACTGCCAGAAGCTCCAGGCTGACCAACTCCAGGGCGACTGCCACTACGACCGCTGCCACAACCCCAACTAGCGTACCACTCACGAAGCTGCTGGGGCGTGAGGGACGCGCGCGGACGTCGCTGGAGCTGCATCTGGCCACCGCCAGTAGCAGCAGTAGCAACAGTAGCACCTAGGGGAGCAGCACCTAGGGCTCCTTTTTTTTTTTTTTTTTTTTTTTTTTTTATTTTAGGGTTTGGCAGGGCACACTGGGCGCTGCAGAGGCGGCTCGCGGGCTGCAGGGGTGGCTCGCGGGCTGCAGGGGCAGTGCGCTGGCTGCAAGAGGCAGGCGCGCTGGCTGCAGGGGCGGTTCGCGGGCTGCAGGGGAGGCTCGCGGGCTGCAGACGGGCGGCGCGCGGGCTGCAAGGGTCTGCGCTCGGGCGGCTTGCACGGGGCGGCGCGTCGCGGGGCGGGCAGGGGCGGCGCGCAGGCAGGCAGGGCGGACGGGCGTCGCGGCGGGCTGGGGCAGCCCGCTCTGGCAACGCGACAGGCACGGGCAGGGCCGACGGGCGACGCGACGGGCTGCAGGGGCGCGCGACGCGACGGGCTGCAGGAGCGCGCGACGGGACGGGCTGCAGGGGCGCACGGCGCGGCGGGCAGCAGGGGCGCGCGACGCGACGGGCAGCAGGGGCGCTTACCAGGGGCGGGTGCAGGGCAGGGCCGCGATGGGCGGTTAGGTCAGGGCCGCAACGGGGTGGCTGTAGGGCAGGGCCGCGACGAGGCGGCGGCAGAGCAGGGCCGCGACGGGGCGGCAGCAGGGCAGGGCCGCGACGGGGCGGCGGTAGAGCAGGGCCGCGACGAGCGGCTGAGGGCAGGGCCGCGACGGGTGGCGGCAGGGCAAGGCCGCGACGGGCGGCGAGGTCAGGGCCGCGATGGGCCGTTAGGGCAGGGCCGCGAGGGGCCGAGAGGGCAGGGCCGCTACGGGCGGCAGTAGGGCAGGGCGCGCGACGGCGCAGGTGAGGCAGGCGCGACAGCGCGCTTCGGGCAGGTAGGAAAAATTTCGTGGTGGGCCCTTAAAAAAATAATCTCGTTCCCACTAGGGAACCTGCTCTGAAACCATGTGAAAGATAAGAACAAGGAATGAATGAACTAGCAAGCAGGTGGGTACAAGTAGGAAACCCTAAAGTGTTGTACCCCTTATTGATTACCCCACTACAGCCTACACAGACTATGTCATATAAGTTTGACACCAACCGTTCCGCCTCCGACATGTCGTCCACTTGGTCGGCGAGAGCCATTAATGACGCGGTGTACTCTTGAACAGAAGCCAGCTGCGACCAGGCACGCATCTTCATGCGAGCTTGTTCCGAGGCGGATACATGCTCGAAGCGATCTCGCAAGCATGCGCCCCACTCCTTCCACGTGCAAATCTTGGTCACACCGAATATTGATGTTGCCACTTGATTAGCTGAAGTTGAGGTCCCGTCTGCCGCATGTGTCACACATGTCGGGATCCCCGTGTCCAAGGATCGGCGCCACCATTCAAGCGCTGGGCCTCGCAGAAGAGAAACCGCGTAATTAATACGCGTGGCATCGTCGTTAACGCTCGCACCAGTGAAGAAGACTACAACCCCAAAGAGCCACCCCTTCACTGTAGTGTTTTTTGTCCGTGGGATTGAACAGGGGTGGGTTCGCAGGTTTAATCTTGATCGTCGTTACTGCAATTGTCGTCGCTGCCGCTTGTCGCCTATCTTCTTCTTCGAAGTCACGTGTGAGCTCGTCCAGCGGATTGCTCACCGCTTGACAGTTGCCTTCGCCTTCTTCAACGGGCGACTCCTGGCGCGCTTCACCTCTCGCCTGGCGTAGTCCGGCGTTTTCTTCACGTAGCTGCTCGACATCCGTCGTTAATGCCTTCGTGTTGTTCTGCATGTCCGCCACTTTCCGCATCAATTTGTTGATCGCTTCCTGGTCCATGAGTCGCACGCTTCGTATAGTAGGCAGAGGGGTATCCGTGGCCTTCAGGCGAGTGGGAAAGCAAGAATGGTCGGAGTCGGGCAAGTTCAATTTAACAAACCTTGCAGCCAACCGTCTTGCAGTACACTATACCAGCCAACCCGTGCTTCTAAACTACCCTCGAAAAGCGAGGTGAACTAGGAAATTAGCTTTGATACCAAGTGTTACGAGTTGTAAAATAGAGTTGCGCGGAAAATGAATATCGAAGCTGTGACTAAATGAACTGATAGTACAATGAATGCAAGTAATAATATAGTCGCTACCTTAGCTAGGAGGGAACCTCAGGGATACGAGGTTGGGTGCAGGTTTGGCGAAGGGAAAACCGAAGGCGACGCAAAGCAGCCTCGGAATCGTGGATGTCGGCCGAACGTGCGAAGTCTGAAAGAGTTGGGGTTGTACGTGTAGCAATCAACCCCGATAAGGAGAAGGGATTTTCCTTACAGTGAAGGCATGAGCGAATCTTTATAAATGAAATATGCAAACTGTAACACGGTGCGTGCGAGCTAGCTAGTGCAATGCTGGCAGCGAGGTTCGGGCTAGCCCCGAAGCGTAGGCCAACTCGGGCCAGGCCAGCGATGCATGATTTGGCAATTGTGGCGCGCAAAGGCGCTGAAACACCGTTATCAGTAACGGGCGAAGAAACGGTCGGTCATGTACGCGATGTTGAGATGCGCGGTAAGGAATGTCAAAAACATCCTTACACTACCCCCGTCCCCAAGAAGCCCCTCCGCTACGCGAGTGTGTGTATATCGCGGAATCCCCTGCTTTGCAGGTACACTTGCAGGGCAGGGTGGCTTTCGATGTTGGCCAGGGGCATCCAGCTGTCCTCTGTGGGGGTGCGATCCTTCCAGCGGCGAACTCCCGTGGAAATTAGATGGCAAATTCGATGGCTCTGAAATTTCTCGGGCTCGACGATCCGCTCCAATGCGGGACGCGTCTTCGATGGAGGGTGATGGCGTGCCAGTTGGCTCGTGGCTGGGATGTACGGGCGAATGAGGCTGACGTGGAACGACGTGTCGATGTACCAGTCGGCGGGTAGCAGGAGATGTGCGGTGACGGGTGTTATCATGTGGCTTATCTGGAACGGGCCACAGTAGCGCAGGCGAAGTTTCGGCACGACGGGCAGGCGTAAGTTCTGGGTGTCAAGCAGCACGTAATCCCCTGACTGTTGGTGGCGTCACAGGGCGGCGGTGTTGGTTGGCATTCTTTTTAGCGATGATGCTGGCTTTCTTGATTGCGTCTGCTGCGCGTGTTCGGGCAGCTTGGAGAAATTCGGCAAATTGTTGTGCGCGTGGCGTTGGGTTGTTCGGACTCGGCGTCATGGGCACTGTGGGGTTCTATCCATAGTTCAGGTAAAATGGCGACTGTTGCGTCGTCGCTGACATGGCATTGTTCTAGGCGAACTCGATCAGCGGCAACTGCTTCTCCCAGGTTGTCGGGTCGTCGCACGTGGCACAAATCAGCTGCTCCATAGTCTTGTCCGTTCTCTCCGTTTGGCCGTCGGTCTCGAGGTGGTACGACGAACTGAACGGTAGCCGGGTCCCGAACTGCTCCCATTTGTTTTTTTTTTTTTTTTTTTCAGAAGTTGCTGGTAAACTTTGTGTCTCGGTTGCTGATGATCGCGACTGGTATCCCGTGCAGACGAAGGACGGTCGCGATGAACATGCGAGCGGTTTCTTCGGCTGACATCGATTTCCTGCATGCAGCGAAGTGAGCCATTTTCGTCAGTCGGTCAACAAGAACCATGACCGCGTCGTTACCGCCAGGGCTCGAAGGTAACCCCGTGACGAAATCCATACTTGCTGCCAGGCACGCTCGGGCGGTGGAATCGGCTGCAGTGGACCCGCCTTTTTCTTGTGCGAGCTTTTCATCACCTGACACGTAGGGCACAATCCCACGTGGTGTTTTACACTGGTTAACAGCTCCGGCCAGTAATAATACGGTACCGCTGAAAAGTTGGGCAGTCAACTCCGAAGCGTTGAAAAGGGTCGAGCGTTCCAAGGACTCTCTCTTAGCAGCACTGTGTTAAGGCTCCCCATTCCCCACAGGAAAAGCCTACACAACTGCAAAGGCTTAGAGGAAGGTTCCAGGCCCAGGGAAGCTGTATCGACCCCGAAAAAAACCTTCTACCCACCCTCAGGTGAAGTTTGAGATAGAATCTGCAGCTTCGGGTGTAGGGAACAGGGATAATGACTATTTTGATGTACCCTATGACCCTATAAATGAGACTATCTTTGGGTACTCGGAGCGGCAGCAGCCACTACTCCTCGAGGTGCTCTGCAAAGGGCGACGCCTCCTTGTGATGGTGGACAGTGGAGCGTACCACTCGGTGTGCGACCATGGGACGTTGGAGAAAATTGGAGAGTTCTCGGAGGAGACCCAGTTTACAGCATCGATGGTAGACGGCAGTAAGCTACCCATCCACGGCGAGTCAACACTGCAGCTACAGATAGGTGCGCTGATGTGGAAGCCGACGCTACTGGTCACGAACATCAAGGGACTAGACATCTTGGGACGCGATTTCTTGAAGCGGTTCAATCCCAAGATCGATTGGGTCAACCGGAAAGGCTGGATCTACAACAATAGGAAGTGAGCGGTTCAACTTGCTCTTTCTCCCCCCACGTGTACTCAACCCCCTTCCTCAGCAGGTCGCTCAGCGGGGCAGTCAGCTTCGCCATGTCGGGGACGAACCGACGCACGTAGTTGACGAGCCCCAGAAAATTATGCAAGTCGGTCAAGTTTGTCGGCGCGTGCCAGGCTTTAATCGTTGCGTTTTTTTTTTTTTTGTTTTTTTTTTTTTGTTGTTGTTGTTGTTGTCGTTTTTGTTGTTGTTGTTGTTGTTGTTTTTTTTTTTTTTTTTTTTTTTTTTCTATCTCAACGCTGTTGGCCGAAATAACGTGGCCCAAAAACTCCAGTCTATTATGTAAAAACTCACACTTAGTGTCAGAACATTATAGCTTATGCTGTTGTGTAGGCTATAGTGGGGTATCCCATAGGGGGTACAACCAATTAGGGTTTCATATTTGTACTCACTTCATTTCATAGTTCATCCATTCTTGTTCAAATCTTCTCATGGTATCGAGCAGGTTCCCCCTTGGGAACTGTGCTTAGGGCCCACCACATCGATTTTTTTTTTTCCTGCCCGAAGCGCGCTCAGCCCGAGTCGCGCTTCGGGCCCTCACTTCGTCGAGCCGCCCTAGCGGCCCTGCACTGCGGCCCCGCCACCCGTCTCCGCGGCCCCGCCGCCCGTCTTCGCGGCCCCGCCGCCTCTCTCCTAGCGGCCCCGCCGCCCTACCTAGCGGCCCCACCGCCCTACCTCGCGGCCTCGCCGCCCCATTGCGCGGCCCCGCCGCCCTACTAGCGGCCCCGCCGCCCCATCGCGGCCCCGCCGCCCCATCGCGCGGCCCCGCCGCCCTATCTAGCGGCCCCGCCGCCCTACCTAGCGGCCCCGCCGCCCCATCGCGCGGCCCCGCCGCCCCATCGCGCGGCCCCGCCGCCCTTCCTCGCGGCCCCGCCACCCCATCGCGCGGCCCCGCCGCCCCATCGCGCGGCCCCGCCGCCCCATCGCGCGGCCCCGCCGCCCTACCTAGCGGCCCCGCCGCCCTTCCTCGCGGCCCCGCCACCTTCCCTGCGGCCCCGCCCTTACCTGCGGCCCCGCCGCCCTCTGCTGCGGCCCCGCCACCTTACCAGCGGCCCCGCCGCCCTTACCTGCGGCCCCGTGCCCTGCAGCAGCACAGCCGAGCCGCCCAGCAGCCGAGCCGCCGAGCCGCCCAGCAGCCGAGCCGCCCAGCAGCCGAGCCGCCGAGCCGCCCAGCAGCCGAGCTGCCCAGCAGCCGAGCCGCCCAGCAGCCGAGCCGCCCAGCGGCCGCGCCGCCCAGCAGCCGAGCCGCCCAGCCGCCGAGCCGCCCAGCAGCGGAGCCGCCGAGCCGCCGGGCCGCCCAGCAGCTGAGCCGCTGAGCCGCCGTGCCGCCCTCCTTCAGGGCCGCCCGACCTGCCCAGTCTGGTGAGCACAGCGCCTTTTCACTGCACTGTCCTCACCCCACTGTTTGCGCTGCTAGTCGTCTAGGGTCATGGCTACCCCTAGTGTTCTCGCCTTTGACGCTGAGGGTAGGGCCATTGACTTTGAGGTCTGGGTAGATGACCTGCAGCTGTTCTTACAGTGCGATAGGGCAGACGGCCTCTCTCTCTTTGACCTCACCTCTGGCACCTCCACTGCCCCTGCTGCTGATGCTGACGCCACTGTTCGCTCCCAGTGGGCCACGCGCGACGCTGCTGCACGTCTTGCTGTGCGTCGCCACCTCCCTACCTCCGAGCGTGCGCACTTTAGTCAGTACAAGAGTGCTCAGACCTTGTACGACGCTGTAGTTGCGCGCTACTCCTCCCCTGCCACTGCTGCACTGAGCCGTCTCATGCTACCGTACCTCTTTCCTGATCTTACTGCCTTTCCCACAGTCACTGACCTCATTACGCACCTCCGCACTAGTGACACTCGCTACCGCGCTGCACTCCCTCCTGACTTCTGCGCCAGGAACCCCCCCCCCCATGTACATCACTCTTTACTACATAGTCACTCGCCTTCCTGACTCCCTTCGCGTAGTCAGGGACCACTTTCTCTCTGTCTGTCCCACCACTCTCACTGTTGACCTCCTCGAGAAGTCCCTCCTAGCGGCCGAGAAGAGCATAGTCGCTGTAGGGGCCTCTCGTGGTGACCCGCGCACCCCCATCTTTGAGGGGTGTTCCCCCTCCCCCCTTCTGCCCTCTGTTGCCTCTGCTGCTGCGGCCGACCTCCTTGTTCTTGAGTCGGTCGGTGCGGCGTCTGCCCCTAGCGGGAGACGCCGCTCTGGCAAGGGCAAGGGGGGCAAGGGTGCTGGAGGAGCGAGCGGGGGCGGTGGAGGTGGAGGTGGCGGCAGTTGGGGGAGTGGGGGTGGCGGTGGGAGTGGAGGTGGGGGTGGAGGGGTCGGTGGCGGCAGTGGAGGTGGAGGTGGCGGCGGCGGTGGCGGTGGGAGCGGAGGTGGCGGAGGTGGCGGAGGTGGAGGCGGCGGCGGAGGCGGAGGCGGCGGCAGTAGCGGAGGCGGCGGAGGCGTCGGAGGCGGCGGGGGTGGCGGTGGTGCTGGTCGCGGGTCTTCGCAGAGGAGTGGCTCCGGTGGTGGCTCGCGCCAGCAGCAGCAGCGTGGTCGTGACACCCTGTCCCCTCAGCAGCTTCGTGAGTGGTACACTGCGCGTCAGCGGGGTGGGGGTTTTGGTCCGTGCTCCTACGTTTTGCGCACTGGCGACCGTGCGGGTGAGCAGTGTGGGGGTGCCCACCCCACCCAGCGCTGCTTTGGCCGCCTGACGGACGCGTGGCGTCACCAGTTCCCGGAGGCCTCCGAGATCCCTCGCTGGGGCGAGCTGTCTAGGGCGGGTGTTGCCATCTATGATCTTGACTTTGATGCTATTCTCTCTGCCATGTATGCTGTGTCTATTAGTGATGAGGGTGACTGTTACCGGTGTTTCCCGCCCGATCCGGGCATTGAGACTGCTGCTCTAGGTCCTGGTGAGGCTGCTGCCCTAGGTGCTTGCGACGCTGCTGCTCTAGGTGCTCGTGTGTCTGCGTCCTCAGGTACTGGTGAGTCTGCGCTCTCAGGTACTGCGTCGGCTTCGGCCTCCCTCACCTTCACCCTTGACTCTGGGGCGTCTCGCTCCTTCTTTCGGGACCGCACCACACTCACACCGCTGAGTCGACCGGTTGCAGTGTCTCTGGCTGACCCCTCTGGGGGTCCTGTCCTGTCTCGCTTCTCCACAGTCCTCCCGTGTCCGGCGGCTCCCTCTGGCACCCTGTCTGGTCTCTACCTCCCCTCGTTCTCGACGAACCTGGTGAGTGGTGCTGACCTACAGGATGCGGGGGTCCACCAGTTCACTCCTGCACGTCAGAGAGTGACCCACTGTACAGAGGCTGGCACAGGCCGACACCTGGCTACGTTCACCCGTCAGCCGGGGTCGAGCCTGTACACTCTGACCACTGCGTCTCCTCCAGTTGCTGAGTCTGGTAGGGTAGTTACGTCGGGTCAGGTGTTTGCTGCGGCGTCCAGGTCTGGTCCTGAGTCTGCCCCCTGTTCGTGTCGTCTCCTGTCTCACGAGACTCTCCTCTGGCACCACCGCCTTGGCCACCCCTCTCTGCTTCGGCTCAGAGGTATGGCCTCCCGTCTTCTTGTGTCCGGTCTCCCCCGGTCCCTCCCTCCCCTTCCTCAGGGCCCTGGCCCTACCTGTGTCCCCTGTGTCGAGGGGCGCCAGCGTGCTGCCCCTCACTCCTCCCAGTTTCCTTCGACAGAGGCCCCGTTGCAGACACTTCACATGGACGTGTGGGGCCCAGCCCGCGTCCGTGGACAGGGTCACGAGCGCTACTTCCTGCTCGTTGTTGACGACTACTCGCGTTACACCACAGTCTTCCCCTTGCGCAGCAAGGGTGATGTCACTGAGGTGCTGATCGACTGGATCCGCGCAGCTCGTCTCCAGCTCAGGCGGAGCTTCGGCTCGGACTTTCCTGTTCTGCGTCTGCACTCGGACAGAGGCGGAGAGTTCTCCTCTGGCCTTCTGCGTGCCTACTGTCGTGCACGGGGCATCCGTCAGACCTTCACGCTTCCGGACTCACCGCAGCAAAATGGGATTGCTGAGCGCCGCATTGGCATGGTCATGGACGTCGCTCGTACGTCTATGATGCATGCGGCTGCCCCCCATTTTCTGTGGCCGTTTGCGGTGAGGTACGCGGCGCATCAGATCAACCTCCACCCCAGGGTCTCCAGGCCGGAGACCTCCCCAGCCTTGCTGTGGACGGGGAAGGTTGGCGATGCGTCGGCAGTCCGGGTCTGGGGATCTCGGGCGTTTGTCCGCGACCTGTCTGCGGACAAACTATCCCCTCGTGCTGCTCCTTGCGTCTTCCTGGGGTTCCCCCCTGACGCGCCTGGGTGGCAGTTTTACCACCCCACCTCTCGCCGTGTTCTGTCCTCCCAGGACGTCACGTTTGACGAGTCGGTCCCCTACTACCGCCTCTTCCCCTACCGCACTCCGTCCCTCCCCCCACCCCCACTCTTCCTGGTACCAGGTCCCCCCCAGGTAGACCCCCTCCCCCCTCAGGGTCCTGCCCCTTCAGGTGTGTCCCAGGTAGACGCAGTCGAGCCTGTCGAGGTCACTGGTGACTCTGGTGCTGCTGAGGGTGCTGAGGCTGGGGGTGCTGTACCTGGGGGTGCGGAGCCTAGGGGTGCTGGGCCTGGGGGTGCTACGTCTGGGGGTGCTGAGCCTAGGGGTGCTGAGCCTGGGGGTGCTGAGCCTAGGGGTGCTGAGCCTAGGGGTGCTGAGCCTGGGGGTGCTGAGCCTAGGGGTGCTGAGCCTGGGGGTGCTGAGCCTGGGGGTGCTGAGCCTAGGGGTGCTACGTCTGGGGGTGCTGAGCCTAGGGGTGCTACGCCTGGGGGTGCTGAGCCTGGAGGTGCTCCGCCTGGAGGTTCTCCGAGTGCTTCGTCTCGCCGGGAGCCACTTTCTCCACAGGAGCTGCGTGAGTGGTTTGCCCGGCGCTGGAGGCGTGCTGCTGGTGCTGGAGGTCCTTCGACTGCTGAGGGTGCTGCGGTCGCGGGTCCCAGAGGTGCTCGTCCTGGGTGCACTGGAGCTGGTGCTGCTGAGGGTGCTGGCGCTGAGACTACCGCTGGTAGTCCTACTGGGGGTGCTCCTGGTGCTGCTGGAGGTTCTGGAGCTACTGGTGGTGCTGCTGGAGCGGGTGCTCCTGCTGAGGGTTCTGGTGCTGTCCCTGCTGCTTCTAGCGTCGTCGCGCGGCCTCGACCGTACTTCGTGCCACTCCTGCAGCAGGTTCTTGGTCTTCCACCTTCTACTGGTCCTCCTCCTCCCTTAGAGTGTCCACAGCCTGTCTCGTCCCAGCTACAGTTGCAGCCTACCTCCCCTTTGCCTGCTCCTTCTCCCTACACTAGTCCTACTGGAGGTCTGGCTGAGCGTCGTGAGCCTGCGTCTCGCCCTGCGTCGCCTGTCCGTGCTGCTCGCACTAGTGGTCGCGGTTCGCGTCAGCGTCCTCCTCCTGTCCCTGGCACGCACCGGATGTCTCTGCGTCCGTCCACTGCTCCTCTGCGTGCCCCTTTGCCTTCTCCTCCTGAGTCCTCTCTTCCTGCTCTTGCCGACCCGGAGTCGGACTCTCTTCGTGCTGCCAGTCCTACTGTCACGCGTCTCCTTGCTACTGTTGTCACTGACCCTTCCTTTGAGTCCACTGCTGCGTCTGCCCTAGTTACTGAGCTCGTCGACTTTGCTGCTCGCTGTCGTCTAGACTACGCTGCTAGTTTTGTTGCTGAGTCTGAGTCTGTCTGTCCTCCGTCCGTCGGGGGTGAGTGTGCCCTTGGCACGGACGTCCTTGAGGACAGGCAGGAGGAGTTCCAGTGTCTGGCAGCTGCCTCACCTCATCTCGTGTCCGTACTGCTTACCCCTGAGGGAGACCCGGATGCACTTGACATCCCGACTCCGCGCTCTTACGCGGAGGCGATAGAGGGTCCCTACTCCTCTCAGTGGCAGGCAGCTATGGATGCAGAGATGGCTTCCTGGAAGTCCACAGGCACCTACGTTGACGTTGTCCCCCCTCCTGGGGCGAACATCGTCAGTGGCATGTGGATCTTCAGGGTGAAGCGGCCGCCGGGTTCTCCGCCTGTCTTCAAGGCGCGTTACGTGGCTCGTGGCTTCAGTCAGCGGCAGGGAGTTGACTACTTTCAGACCTTCTCCCCCACCCCGAAGATGACCACTCTTCGGGTACTGCTGCACGTTGCTGCTCACCGTGACTACGAGCTGCACTCTCTTGACTTCAGCACAGCTTTCTTGCAGGGCAGCCTGCACGAGGAGATCTGGCTGCGTCGCCCACCTGGCTTCACTGGGTCTTTCCCTTCTGGTACCCAGTGGAGTCTCCGGCGTCCAGTCTACGGTCTCCGCCAGGCGCCACGTGAGTGGCACGACACACTGAGGACTACACTTGCGGCTCTTGGGTTTGCTCCTTCTACTGCCGACCCGTCGCTGTTTCTACGCACCGACACCACTCTGCCGCCGTTCTACATCCTCGTGTACGTCGACGACTTGGTCTTTGCCACAGCTGACACTGCTGGACTCGCCTACGTGAAGTCCGAGCTGCAGAAGAGACACACGTGCACAGACCTGGGTGAACTGCGCAGCTACCTTGGCTTGCAGATCACCCGGGACAGAGCACGCCGCACCATTACCCTGACTCAGTCACACATGGTGCAGCAGGTCCTTCAGCGCTTCGGCTTCACGTACTCCTCGCCTCAGGCCACTCCTCTGTCTACTCGCCACTCGCTCTCAGCTCTGCCTTCGGATGAGTCCGTAGAGTCGAGTGGCCCGTACCCAGAGCTTGTTGGCTGCCTCATGTACCTGATGACCTGCACACGACCTGACCTTGCATACCCTCTTAGCATTCTGGCACGCTATGTTGCTCCTGGGAGACACAGACCAGAGCACATGGCTGCAGCGAAGAGGGTGTTGCGCTACTTGTGCAGTACGTCGGGCATGGGGCTAGTGCTTGGAGGGCGGAGTCCAGTGGTCCTCACTGGGCACGCGGACGCTTCTTGGGCCGACGACCAGGCTACGCAGCGGTCGTCACAGGGTTACACCTTCAGCCTTGGTTCCGGCTCTGTTTCGTGGCGGGCTACTCGCTCGTCTTCTGTTCTTGGCTCGAGTTGTGAGGCTGAGATCTACGCCGGGGCCATGGCTGCACAGGAGCTTCGCTGGCTCACCTACCTGCTGACCGACCTTGGAGAGCCGCCTCGTTCTCCTCCAGTACTGTACGTAGACAACAAGGCCATGCTGGCCTTGTGTCGAGAGCAGCGACTGGAGCACAGAACAAAGCACATTGCTCTCCGCTACTTCCTTGCTCGTGAGCTACAGCAACGTGGTCAGTTGCGGCTTGCGTACGTGGCCTCTGAGGCCAACACTGCTGATGTCTTCACCAAGGCACTTCCGCCTTGTGATCATCAGCGCTTCTGCACTCAGCTGGGTCTTGTGCCCGTCTTGCCTCACTTGCTCTCCTCTTGATCTTGCCTGTACTCTCACATATATATATACCTGCTCTTGCTTATCTAGCTTTATATATATGTGTGTACTCTTGCATGTGAACTGGCCGTGTGGCCTTGACCCTGTGCTCGGACTGTGTGGTGACTTTGTGATCCACCCTGAGCTTGCTTTGCTTTACTTTGCTTGACTGGTCTTGTGACCCCTTGTTCTCCCCCACTTTGCCTATGGGGGTGTGTCAGAACATTATAGCTTATGCTGTTGTGTAGGCTATAGTGGGGTATCCCATAGGGGGTACAACCAATTAGGGTTTCATATTTGTACTCACTTCATTTCATAGTTCATCCATTCTTGTTCAAATCTTCTCACTTAGATGCTTTGGTCAGTAGGTGGTTCTCACTCAGTATTTTAAAAACATATTCAATGTCATGTAGATGCTGTGCTCTATCGGGGCTCTAGATCATTATGTCGTCTAAGTGATCACGCACTTGTTTAAAAGTGGGCGAAACGCCTCGTTCATGGTCATTTGGAAGGTGGTGGGGGCGTTGGTCAGTCCGAAAGGCATCACGGTGTATTCGAATGATCCGTAGTATGTGCGGAAGGTGGTTTTCGGGCAGTCAGGTGGGTTGACGTGAATCTGATGGTAACCCCCTCGAAGGTCAATTTCTGAGAAGACGCGAACTGTGCAAAGTTGGTCGATGCGTTCGTCGACTCGCGGGATGGGGTAACCTGACTTGATTGTAACCCTGTTCAGTGCGCGGTAGTCTATGCACATGCGAAATCCCCCGTCGTTTTTCGGTGTGAACAGTATCGGTGCTGCGAAGGGTGACGAACTTGGGCGAATAAACTTCTTCTCGAGCAGGTATTCCAGCTGCTTCCGCAGTTCGTCCAATTCGGGTTGGGTCAGTCGGAACTGTCGCTGTACCGTCGGCTGCGCCCCCAGTTCAAATTCTATATGGTGGTTGTGCGGTCGCTGATGTGGCAGTCCCTCTGGCGTCATTAGCAGCACCATGCCGCGCTGGCGCGTAGCCTGCTGCTGGTTGTCGCGCGACTGCTCCTGGGCGTGAATGCAACAATATTGCTCACCCGGTAGCTGACGCGCGACATTGCTGCAGTTGCGCGTGACTGCAAGAGCTGACGCGCAGCTGTACGGGAGACTACATCAGCTACTGCGCGACTTCTGCTGTTGCATCCTTTAGTGCGTGCTTGCTGCATCATCTGCGCCTAATGCACAACTGCAGCAACACGATGCATCACTCCAGCAACATGGCGTATCGCTACACAACATCGCACGCTATTTTCTTCACCTAAGCTTTCATATCAGTGCGCAACAGCGGCAGTAACTGGTGCGGTGGCTGCAGCATGAACGACTGTCAGCAGCATCCCCTGGCTACGGCAGCAGCAGCTGCAGGCACTCATTTGCAGCAACGGCGGCTAGCTATCATCTGGAAAAATCTCGCCATACTGCTTCAGTAACGCTGCCAAGTCATCCGGTACGTTGGCGAGCAGTTCCTGTAAGTCGCTCGGTTTGTCTGCAGCCTCGACTTCTGGACCTCAACCGCGTACACGTCAGCTCCTGCCGCTGCGGCGCGTTTCATCGTGATGGCGTTGACTTGGACTGACGTAGACACAGGGGAGCTTCAGTGGCCCGTCGTCCAGTCTATTCGCGGATTGTGTCATCAAACGATGTTGTTACAGTTGACTCGCACCGTGCAGTCGCACGTCGTCCAGTCTATTCGCGAGTTGTGTCGTCGCAACAAATCATGGCCTATTAAAATGCCGGTTTCGTCGAGGTTAGTTTTGAATTTGGCCTTTTACATGGACATTTTGACCAAAAAAATACCGTAACCTCCCGGATAGCAGACATGTACCGTATGGCCCCGGATATAAGTGCAGGCCTATGTTAAGCACATGCACTTCTATCTGAAGCGATCCGCTTATGGTCGATCCTCATTTATAAGCGCACCCCTTTTGCAACCCGTAGTTATTATAAGCGCACCCGTTAGATTACATTTCTTTTTTTTTTTTTTTTTTTTAATTAGGGACAAGGAACTAAAGCCCTTATAGGGCTACAAATTCTACAATACTATATTTTCATTAAGCTTCACAAAGCTTACAAGATTTTTCTCTAGTGTCCTGCATGAAAAGCCTTAACAAGGCATTTCTACCTAAGACTTTCACCTCTACCTAGCCTAGCCTAGGGGAGGTCGTCCTCCTCGTCGTACTCGGGCTCCACGCAGTTGTTGTCCAGAAGCCATCGGCGGCAATCTCGTCGTATACGTCCACTTCCTGGGTCAGCTGGCTCCTACTGTGCGCCATGGCAAGCTTGTCCTCGCTCCCGTCAAGCGCGTTGCTGATGCCGCATGTGAGGAAGGCCTTCTTGATGAGGTCGGCGGGCACTGCCTTCCAGGCCCGGGAAATCCACCCGAGGACCACCTCAGGTGGGGGCTTCCTGATGATTTTCGCACCACACGAAAGCGACGGGGGAAGCAGTTAGAACACTAGAGGGGGGGAAACAGCACACCCGCGCAAGTATAGAACCCGAGTTTATCTCACCTGCGTCTGTCAGCATGTCGATGCCATCCTGCTCGAACCAGTTTTGGTACTGCTGGCGCACGCTGGCCTTGAAGGACTTGTTGACCAACACGTCCACCCCCCCGGGATGACCGCCGGGACGATGTTGAGTTCGCCGAACCTGTCCTTCACCTCGTTCAAGTGACCTCGGTAGGAGTCGAGCACCAGCATCGCACTCATCGTGTGCACTCCGAACCGGGGCCGGATGAAGGGCTTGATGCACTCGTCGAGCCACCGCGTGACGCCCGCGACGTCCATCCATCCATTCTCGTGAACCTCCACAACGACATCTGCGCACAAACACCGGCGGTTGTTCGTATTAAATTATAGAAAAAACAGACATCATTCAACACTAAACGCAAAACACAGCTTACCGTTTAGGAAATCACCCTTCGGCTGGGTCTTGCGCTTACAAAACACCCACTGCTTCAGCTTCTCCCCCGTTGCCATGCACGCAAGCTCCTTCTAATAACCACCACCCTTGATGGGCACCGACTTCACGCCCGCTTGCTCCACGGTGGTAGTCGCCGGCATCTCAAGCCATAGCGATGTCTGGTCGGCGTTGATGATGAAGCGGTTGTCGATGTCGTATTCACGCCGCCGGTCACGTACGTAGTGCTAGAAGCCCTTGCACTTGCCCGCAACATCTGCGCATGGGGAGGGAAGGATGTAGAGTAGAAAGGGTTAGTAAAATAAATAGGAAATTCATAGTAATAACAAAGAGAGCTAGCACCGGGATAAAGGGGATTCGACGGAAGCAAAGACATGACGGCACTTACGGTCTCCACTTTTCTGGGCCACCATTGTTTTCATGCGCACACTGAGATTCCACCGCTAGCGGAAGCGATCCGACCATTGCTGGCTTCCTTTCCACTTCACGTCCGGGAAGAGAACCTTTAAGAAGACCCGCGACCATTCATGCAGCCGACCGACAGACACGGCGATTCCCTTACGCCGCCAGTCGACGAGCATCGCGTACACCTTCATCTCCATCGCCACGAAGCCCTGCCGCGGCCGTGCAGTCGCTTCCATTCGCCGTGCGAGTCCTTGAGGAGCTGCGCTCGGTTCTTCCACTCTGTCAAACACTTGTGATGGATCCCCGACTCACGCGCCACCTCGCTCACCGATGACGCAAGCTTCAGGCGCACGAGCCACTTCAGCTTTTCTTGGGCGGTATACGACTGATGCTTATGCTGCGTCGGCTTGTGCCTGGAGAGAGGGGGCGGGCATCACGGTTCTTAGAAGAAGGGTGGGAACGATTTTTGTTAGTTGGCAGATAAGACGGAATCGGCAACTTCTCAGGAAGGCCATCGCGCGACCAGTGTTCGAGGCCGTCGTCGCCATCGGCGCCCACACCACCCTCGGGAAACACATCAGCCTCGGTGCCAGCCTGGGCGCCCATTTCGCCCTTGGCGCCCGTTTCACCCTCGCCGCGGTGGTCGTCGTCGGCGACCACATCGTCATCGGCGCCCACGGCAGACTCGTCCCACGTGCAATCTTCAGGCTCGCCCCAACTTGGTGCCGGCGGCGGAGCTGCGATGTACTCATCAGCGGGCTTGTTTGCTTCCGGTTCACTAAGCCACTCATCGAACGCCGCTGGGAGCAGGAGCTGGAGCACGGGCCGATTGCCTGTGTATGCAGGGGCAGGCGGATTTGGAGGAGCAGGATTAGCGGGAGGCGACAGAGGAGCAGGAGGAGCAGGGGGTGCAGGTGGCGCAGGAGGCTGTGGTGGCACAGGAGGCTCTGGAGGCACACGTCTATACCAGCCGTCGTCGGTAAGTCGCCAGGCGCATCTAGGCTTTTTCTTGAAAAGAAAGGCTTTTCTGCCATGGCTTCCGCAGCCAGGCGGGCTAGAGAGAACAACTGGAGGAAAAGGTGAAAGAGAGGGTACAGAAATGGGCAACGGACGGGACCCCGTCGGGTTGGCGGCTCGGGGCCCTCGTCAATGAATGACGGGGAAACGCCCGCCTGAACCCGCAAAGGAGGGTTTGTGGCACCCTAAACGCTACGCTGGCAGGGAATATTCCACCCCCATCTAGTTGGTTCGGCTGGAATGCACCTGCTTGGCAGCGCATGCCGCTGTGATTGGGCCGCACTGCAGTTTTTGAGTCAGCGCTGGCAGGTGCGATGCTTCTGGACTCAAATGTGCGGTCGGAAATTGAGTTGCGCCTGTTTTCCCCTGGTTTTCATGCATGATCCCACGCGAACGTTGTTCGCGCGTGTTCTAAAAAACCCTATTTTTTTATAAGCGCACCTGCGCTTATATCCGGGGTGATACGGTATGTCTTATCTCATACACTCGAAATAAAAGTTAACGCTATCTTGTAAAGGGAAGGTTACGGGTGTCTTATAAATAGAAACGTTAAGTATATTTTCCCACTTATGTAGAAATGTGTTTTTAATAATGAGTGTGGATGTTCCAAGGGTTCCTACTTCGGCAATTATTGTTTGGGATGCCACGCCATGAAGAATGGCTGATGATGTCAACTTTCAAATTTCAGAGTCGTCATGTGGAAGAACTTGCGTTTTGCACAGGTAAAAACGTATGCGCTGTTTCATTTTTCAACATAGTACATTACAGTTTCGATTATAAGACATACGTCTTGTCATATACATGTAAAAGGTGTCTTATACAAGGAACTCCTCTTTATAAGAATACACCCCAATAGAAGACAACTGTGTCTTCAATCCAACACTATCTTATATCCGGTCGCTTGCGGTAATGTGATCCTAACATCAGGATTCATGCTACAAAAGTTTTGCAAAAGCATTTGAAAGGCTGTAAAATAGTCAGTAAAGAATCAGCCATTATAACCCATCACCACTCCTCGACATTGTTAGCAACGAACCCGGCGGTCAGGCGGCCATTGGTGGAGCGGAGCTCGTTCATGAGGCGGCTCCAGTTGGAGCCGAGGCTGCCTTCAAAGTAATCGCACTGCGCGGCGATCAGCACACTCACTAAGCTCAGCGCCACGGATTGATCGTGCTCGTATTGCCGCAGAGTACCCGCCTTGTCCTGCTGCCGTGCGTTTGACGAGTAGAAGAAAGTCCATGAGGTGTGCTCTGCCGATCGGTCTATGTTGGCCTGTGTGTGTGGTGCACAGACGACATGCAGGGCGGGAGAAAGGAGCAGATTGTTGACTAGGGCTAGCGAAGGGACCCCATCAGTGGACACAGACAAAGGAGAAAAAAACTGGAACACCGAAGGGAGCGAAACGATGGAACGGAAGCTCAGCCGGAAATAGTTGCAATGTAGAATACATGTTGCTGCCGTTTAGCTGACCTGCGTTTCAGTGTTGAGCCAAACATGCCGGAGGTCAGGGGCACGTGAGCGGAGGCGATTCATGTGGAAGATATGCGAGTCCAGGGAGCTCAGCCCCATCTCTGAATACTTGTCCGTACCCCTTACATGCAGACTCACTATAGGCCGCGGCATGTACGGCTCCTGCACTCCCATCAAGTTGTTGCCATCCTTGCCTTTATCCCCGCTGCCCCCTGTGGCAGCAGCAGCAGCAGCAGCAGGGCTGTCTAATTGGAAGAACGTGGAGGAATAAGGAGCTTCCAGTCGCTCCAATGCTTCTCGCGTCCGTGATTCCCAGTCACTTGCATTCACTTTGCCGTTGCTAGCGGCGGAACCAGCATCAGCGGCGGCGGCGGAGGTGCTGCGAGAGAGGAAGGAGAGGGCTTTTGCCTGGGTCTGCAGGAACTGCGCGACGTGATTGGCTGCGATCACGCCAAATGTTCGGTGCCTCTCCCTGTTGGACACGTGGCAGAGGTAGGTGGAGGGCCAGCGCAGCAGGAAGCGCACTGCCTGCGCCCGCCACCATTGAACCTGGGGGCATGGGGGGTGGAAGAAGTGGGGGGGGGGTAGTATAGCGGGGAATCATGTGAAGAAATAGGTCTGAAACGCACTGCTTGTGCCCGTCACCAGTGCACCTGGGGTATGGGGGGTGGAAGAAGCGAAGGGGGAGAAGTATAGGAGGACGCCTCGGGGCAGGAAATGGAGGGGGAAGGGGAGAGGACAGAGAGGAAGGCATGAGAACACGTGAAGCATTAAGCGCACTGTGTATGACCCAACCACCAGTGCACATGGCAAGAACAAGAGGCACAATAGGCTTCATTGAAAGAGCATTGAACCGCACTACCTGCCTGCCCCCGCCACCAGTGCATTCCCTGGAGCCGGGGTGTTTGGGAAAGCGAGGAGAGAAGCGGGGTGGAAATCGGAGACGCGATGCCAGATTGCAGTGACTGGAAAAAGGAGGGGGTTGAGGGGTGGAGTGAGGTCACTTGGATGGAGTTGAGTGGAGGAAGGTCAGAGTGGGGGGGTCAAGGGGGGAGAGAGAGTGGAGCAAGAGGGGGGGACAGATTTGCAGAGTCTTGTGAAGTAAAAACAGGGGAGAAGGAGAGGGGACGCATCTCTCCAGGCAATTTATTGTGAAAGGGAAAAGAGGGTCTGACATGCCTTCCTGGGAGGTTCATTCTCAGTCTTTGCTGTCATGCCGTTAAGCCCTGCCTTTACCATGACTGGATTGCAATGCGATTGGGTTGGGTCAGCGGGAATTTAGTCAGATGCCAGCAGCCCGCATTACGACAATGTCAGTTCTGTCCAGTGGAATCATTTTGAAGTTTGCTTACCTTGCGCAGGTGTTCAGTCAGATTCGTTAGTTTGCCGTCCATCTGCACGGTGCAGGGCGCCTTATAAAGGGCATCACCCCACAACCTGACGGGGGGAGGGGGAGGAGGAGGGGGAGGTAGGGGGGGGAGGGGGATTGGGGTCAAGAGAGAGGAAGGAGGCGGGAAGGATGCGGAGGCAGTCAGCTTGGCGCGCTGCAGATGGAATTGATTCCTTTCGTATCTGCAGAGTGCAGGGCGAACTAAAAAACGCATGAGATTGTTCTGGGGCTTCTCTCAAAGGCTGATGGGGGAAATGGGATGGGCGTGAGGCAGTCAGAGAGGATGGTCTGAAGCGTGGTGAGACTGGCTCTCGATAGAACATTCACTAGAGAGGATTCAGAAACAGAACCAGTTTAAAACATGGGCACATGCGTGTGTGTGTGTGTGTGTGTGTGTGTGTGTGTGTGTGTGTGTGTGTGTGTGTGTGTGCGTGTGTGTGTGTGTGTGTGTATGTGTGTGTGTGTGTATGTGTGTGTGTGTGTGCGTGCGTGCGTGCGTGCGTGCGTGCGTGCGTGCCTGTGTGTGTGTGTGTGTGTGTGTGTGTGTGTGTGTGTGTGTGTGTGTGTGTGTGTGTGTGTGTGTGTGTGTGTGCGCGTGCGCGCGCGTGCGTGCACATGTCGGTGTTTGTGTGAGTGTGCAAGCAATCTACACTTGACACGCACGTTGCAGCACCAGCTTCCATGGCGAGCTTCGAAGGGTTGGGATAGCTAACAAACACAATCGTATCGTTCCGCGCGGCCACTTCAGAAAAGTCGTTGCCCCCACGCGGAATCTTGTCACGGCTTTTCTGTACAGCCTGTTGGTAGACTTGCTGGCAGGCTGGCGAGACCATGGGGAAAAAGAAGCACTCCCATTGGCTCTTGTGGCCCACGGCTGCAGTAGTGGGCATGGGATACAGCAGGGAGAACGGGACGGGAAGGGGGAAGGTGGAGGAAGTGAGGGGATTGGGGTGGAGAAGGGGGGGAATGGGCTTGGGGTGGGGGAATGAGAGCGGTGGTAAGTTTGGCGATGGGAACAAGGAACAAGGGAAGGAGGCGCAATCGCAGAGCTGTTGCTGTGCACATTTCAAAGGAAAGTGGAGAGGAGAGGTGTTGGCTGGGACAAAGATGAGATGATCAGGGGTAGAGGACGGGAGGTGACAGGTGAAAGAGGCAAGGAGGCGGGAGGCGACAGTGGAGATTCAAACAGTACAGAAGCAAACTGGCACTGGTGTCTTGAAGATTTGTTTTCACGTGAGATGCTGCTTCGGACTGAGAAATAATGGGTTAAGGGCCAGTATTTAGTATGAGGTGCTGAGCCTTGCACACATAACGGCAAACAGTCACTGCTCTGCAAGGCTTGAAATCTTGCTGCGTTGATGTCTGCGCTTGTGTGCTGCCATGACATGCCACAACATACCCCATGCAATGTCGCGGTCAGCTCTGTTAGTGGAAACAGCTGCCCTGAGAGATTGTACTAGGTGTGTTGTTTTTGCTTTAGATGTACAAAGGACCATGCACCACGCCATGCACCACGCCATGCACCACGCCATGCACCACGCCATGCACCACGCCATGCACCACGCCATGCACCATGCCATGCACCACGCCATGCACCACGCCATGCACCACGCCATGCACCATGCCATGCACCATGCCACGCATCATGCCACGCACCATGCCATGCACCATGCCATGCACCATGCCATGCACCATGCCACGCATCATGCCACGCACCATGCCATGCACCATGCCATGCACCATGCCACGCACCATGCCACGCACCATGCCATGCACCATGCCATGCACCATGCCACGCACCATGCCATGCACCATGCCATGCACACCATGCCATGCACCCACCTTCACAGGCGGGGGTGCCGGCGCGGTCGAAGGCATCGGGTTCATCCACGAGGGTGCGGTTGTTGCGCATGGCTAGACTCAGCATCGCACTCATGTAGTGGATCTGGTGGGGTGGGAGTGGCAGGTGCATGGCGTAGGGTGCAGGGTGTAGAGAGTAGGGTGCAGGGTGTAGAGAGTAGGGTGCAGGGTGTAGAGAGTAGGGTGTAGGGTGTAGAGAGTAGGGTGTAAGATGCATGATGCACGGTGCTGAACACGGTCTGCAGTGCGCTCATGCACAGAACATGGCAAGCCAAGCACATGCACACTCACAATCACAAGAAGGGTGCGACCACAGCACAAGGCAACAAGAGAACCACCCACCTGCGAACCAACGCCGTGCGCAGCGGATTTCGCCCAGTTGGCAACCAGGAGGCGCCTGTTGGTGCAATCCCCAGCGGGGAACTGGTTCCGCCAGATGTCCCTCTGCACGACACGTGTCAGCGGCAGATTGGCTGCATCCTGCCCTCGGATCTGGACGGCAAAGAGGTTGGGAGATGGTGGAGCGAGACCATTCGAGACTATGGATATCCCATCATGGTCATTAACGAAATGATTCAATCAATCAATGGATTAATCAAATTCCTGGCATGTTGACATTGTTATCCTGTGAAGCAACCTTAGCATTCCCTCGACATTAACTTGACAGTGACTCACTGGCATCTCCATGCACGCACGCTCGCACATGATGGCCGAATCCCGGCCGTTCTAAGTAAGCATTGACGGGTCGCTTCGAAGCTGCCCCGTCACGTGACGGGCTGGCTCTGGCTGGGGGGGCGTTACACTGGGACAGTATCTACGATTTTCATCTCTTGCCGAGTCTCCCGGCGTATGTCCACACGGATCTGGCGTTTCACCCGCGCGATCCGCGCTGGCATCAAACGTGTGCGCGTTCTCCGACGGCCATGGAAAACGCCATGAAGTTCAGCATCCGATTCTGTAACCTATCCGACTTCAAGTTGCCATCCATGGACCTTCTGACACTAGTACTAGTAGTAATGCCGATAATGGCACTGACATTTCACAACCCTTTAAGTAGCGTCTTAGATGCCTGTCTTCCTACTAATGATTCAGCGATAGGTCAGGTCGTCCTTGAGTCCCCCTTACCCAAGGTGGTTGCGGGACCTCTTCCCTCTGCTCCTGTCCCGCGGAGCAACCCGCGGAGGAAGCGGCAGAAGAATCCCCCTTCCCTGGAGCTCCGCGGGCCCAAGCGGGTTCCTCTCCCCGCCCGCCTCTCCGCTCCCACGATTCCCGCTCCGTGCTCACTCGCCGGCAGTCCTCCAGGTGCGGCGCAGCGGGCACGCGCGGGGGGAGAGTGATTTTCGAGGGGGGGGTGGTGGAATTCCCGCCCAGGCCGTACGCCTCGGACCAGGAGACGAAAAGCGACGAGATCAGCTGAAACGACGCCTCGCGTCCTTGCGCCAGCGCGAGGAGCGGAGCAGCGGCGTCGCGAGATCGCGAATGAAGTGAAGGAGAAAATAGAACCGCGCCGATGAGGACGAGGTTGAACGAAAGGGCGCGTGAGAAGAATGGGCGAGGCTGACGTGGTTCGACAACGCAGACGCCGTGGCTACGCTTGTGTAGGCGGCTCGAATGCTGTGGGACGCGGCACGAGCCGCGCCGACATAGCATTTTTCCCGGGGAGTGACGGGGCACAAGGCCGTCGCAACAAGCAGTGCTTGGGTTTCAGGCTGGCGGATTACAAGGAGGCAAAGAGAGGAAAATATAACATAACCAGAAACATAACCTGGAGACAGGACGGGTAATGGAGTGTTGGGACCTCAACTTTTTTATCTTGAATGTCACATCTTCGAGAGAATCCGGAAGAGAGAGGCTTCAAACCGACGTCACAAACAAGAAAAGCCCCAAGAGCCTTCAACATCGACCGTTTCCCACAACCGACGTGTCGCACGTGTCCACGTTTACAGTATCATGTATGACGAATGCTCGAACCTGCAGGGGGTTTCATTAACCAATGAAACCGCACGATGTCACGGCAATGCCACCCGTAAAAAGGATTCCGCGAGATAGACCTTCAGGAATGGCACCATGGACAAGAGCAGAGCATGTTTCAGCATTGCTGGAACATGGATTCTCAGCGGATTTTTTTGTGACGGATCCGTTATACTGTGAACGACGACATTTCCTCGCCCGGATCCGTTATACTGTGAACGACGACATTCCTCGCCCGGTAGTGCTACCGGGCGCTACCGGGAACTAGACGACGCTACGTGGGAGCTGTTAGGGCAGGGCAGAAAACAAAAAACCTCTGGAACCTGGAAACATTCTCGATAAACCCAGAACACAGAAATCCGCTTTTTCTTTAGGGTTGATGCCACCGAGTCGCATCACTTCCGATTGGGTTTTTATTCTTGTAGGTCAGGTGGGGTGCAATATTTTTTCCACAGTCGCCGCTGTAGCAACTTGGGGTCTCGCAGCTACAACACAGCAACTCCAGTCAAGCGATTCACAGATGTCGAGACATTGCGGTGGAGTTTACCGCGAAGACGATTTTTTTCCCCTTTGTGATATTGTTTTGCTGATGGTGCAAAACACGCATTCGTGCACAGCGCGGGGATGTCGATCCCGTCATTGGTCTTCCCTTCCCGAAGCGATCGAGCGAGCTCTCGCCAGCTTTCTCTGACGAGTCGCGTCGCGCCCCTAGGTTCCAAACCTGAACAAGTACACGACATATTTGCTGACGTCGATTGCAGTTATGACAGTTACATGAAGATGCATTTGTTGCCAAACCCGAGTGGAGGCCGGTCAAAACAAAACGTATGGCAGAACTGACGAGGCAAGGGCGACATTCGAATTACATTGTCAAACCAAGTCAACGCCTGGGCTTTTGGTTTGGGGTTGGGCAATTTGACGACCCGCGAGGGCCCATGTTAGCAGGGCAATTACCCTGTTCTGACTTAAAGCATTTACTGTTTTTTTCAGCCAACCCTAATTTCCACTCGGTGATTTTTAAACCATCCAATAAAAGTAAAGGGTGATTTTTGAGACAACTCGGATCCTCCTGGATGTTTCCGAAGAGAGCCGTATAGCTTTAGCAACACGTATTCTCCCTGACCTGCTTCGCATTCCCCTCCCTCTCCCCGTGTACTATGTGAGGGCCACTTTTTGTGGAATTTCCGTACGAACTCATTGTTTGGGCTTCATGTGTCTGATTGCCTCGTTCTACGTAGGCATGGCTTATAATTGACTCCACCATAGAGTTTTTTCTAAGTCTCCAAAATTTATCTCTCCCACCCCTCTAGAGCCGCTCCTTCATCCCCAACCTCCCTAGCCCTAGTGCTGCAAGTTTCTCAATCTGACCCACATCCTGCGAAATTCTGGTAATGCAGCTTGTCAGGCCTTTTCTGACTAGAACCCGGATTCCCGAAGGCTTTTTTCCGCTGGCTCGGATTTTACAGGGCCTTTTTCACAGGGGATCGGATCGTCCGAGCTATAAAAAAACCTAGCAATAGCCCTGCACGCGATTCTTTATCCTAAGAGGGTGTCTCATGCAGGGCCAAAATGGGTTAATGGCACCCTGTCTAATCAGAGTTCTGAGATGGAACTACCATGAATCCTAGTGTAAAAATGTTCGTACACTTAACAATACGACGTAAAAAAAAAACACAAAAAAACAAACAAACAAACAAATAAATAAACAAACAAACAAACAAAGGCTGATTATGGCAAGTTTGCCGTTTATACTGATTCTGGTAGGGTTTCGTTAAACATATATTATCGAGTGCATCCAGCAACTACACACAACATTCAACCTATTTATGCAACAACTACAACAACTTATTCACTAATAGGAACCCTTGACTCTACAACTCCTTCAGCACACTAATAGGCACACTTTTCACCCGCTTTGCTGCCGTTGATATCCTTTGTTGAGCGTCTAAGTTTCTCTCCCATGAAGATGGATACAACCTCCTACCAATCGATTTCATACTGCAGCAGTAAACAACGCATCAGATACTCCAGGCTGCTGTCGGAGATGCTGCCACGTCCCCAAGTCCTGATCAGGTTCTGCTTGCTGAATCCTCGCTCACACTCGACGGTGCTCAACGGCAGCACAACGACAGCTTGCCATATCTTCATGATGTTAGGGAACGACTGCTACCAGCCATCGTCACGCAGCAAGTTCGCCAGCGCCTGGTGGAAGTCCTCGTTGTTGTGCTGTGAGAACATGGTTGATGTGAACATCCATAGCTCATTGAGTGCCTTGCTGTAGTCGAGCCCCGTTGTATGGGGTGGGCAACAGAAAGGCTATACTCGCAGCAACAGAGAGGAAAAGGGGGAACTATCCAACAAAACAACAGCAGACACAATCCCGGAGTCTGCAAAGCTGGATAGAATGAAACATTGAAACTTGTCGCGCAGAAGCACATTATAGTACACAAACAAACCTGGAAGCTTGTTGTGGTACAGCTTGTGTAAGTTGCCCCAGCCACTGCTTGAAAGCCACCACTCTCTTAGCATCGTCTGGTATGTAGGAAGCTGTGTGAAGCTTCGTCCTTTCGAGGTTGTCGAGGTCGCACATCCGCCACTCGAGCTCCTTGTCGACTGCACGGACGAACTTCAGAGAGAGCTCGTAACACGCAGTGCATTGCAATCGGTCTCCTGCCCATCGAGTTCCCTCTGGTGCAGGGTGAAGATGAATGAGACAGGATTGCCGTCGTTGTCCACACCTTTTGCCCGCATCTCCCGCTTGTCCATGGAGCATGGTGCTTTATGAACTCCGGCAGGTTCATCTTGTCCCCGCTGCCGAAATGGTGACCAGGGTGCGTGTCGAAGTGCCGAGCTTTCAGGCGCATCCGTGTCTGCTGCACGATGTGCGCCACAAGTGTGATGTCGATATGTGAAGGGACAACAATGGACGTCATAACCGTAACCGTACATACCACTATTGCACTGGCGAATAAAATAAAACCAGCTCAACTACCGTTGCTGGAATCGCTAGTTGAGTTGGTTCAACTCCCACAGCACATCCGCAAGTAGACGGAGCAGGAAGTGAAACTTGAACGAGGTAACAACCTCGTACAAGTCCTTCCGGTACTCCTTCAGCTCCACGATTACAGCGGGTAGGATCTCGAGCATTCGTTGCAAGGCCTCACCTCGAGAAAGCCAGCGGACAGCGTGTATACCCTGCGCCTCGAGGTTGGTCTGAGAGAACACATGTTGTTGTTTTGAAACTTTTGATACTGCACGCTGCTCCTCCCGATGAGCTCTGCAAAGGCACGGACGACATTGTCGACCATGCACAAGTCCGGGACTGCCTTTGCAGCATCACGAGCAGCAAGCGTCTCCCTGCCACGACACACATAAAACACCAACGGTTATATAAACAACATATTTATACGCTTTACAATACACGGTTAACTCACTTACCGATGTGCAACGCAGTGTGTTGAGGCAAGTGTGCGATCCTCATACGCAGCCGCGCCACGACTCCGTTGTTCTTCCCCACCATGACATTCGCGCCATTCGTTGAAATTCCTGTGATGTTCTGCGGGTCAAGCCCAATCCCCGTCAGATATTGCACGCCCGCAGAAGTGAGAGAGGCAGCGTCTACGCGGTCAATGGTGATCAGCATGTGGAACTCGTTTACTACCGAGGTTCCTCTAAAAAAGGAAGCGTAGAGTATTAGATGCCTCTCGTGAATTCGGTATGTGCTCTCGTCGAGGGATATACCAATCCATGGCGACTCCAACAGGTGCAAGCATTGTGTTTCCTGCAGGTAGGTTGAGATGGAGCGAAGGTTCTCTTTGAAGCCGTAACTGCCAAACACAGTGAGCGAAATCTGAGTTAGTTACGGTCAAATTTCAACAATTAATAAACACAATGTACAAAACACCAGCTGAGAGGGACGAACATCGCGATAGTGGCACCCGCCTTACACACGAAAAGCACGATGTGAAATCAGCGAATGATGTGGCAAGCGGATGCAGCAATCGTCTGCCACTGGGTGAGTGTCGCTTGTTTCGCCTTAGCAGCCTCTGCAGCAGCCTCGTTCTTCAGAGCCTGTTTGTGTGCTCTGGTAGAGAAGTGGGCGCGGATGCTTCCAATCTAGAGGTCTCGACCACCCTCACCTCTCACACCGTAGTTCATGTGAGCAGCGGGATCTCCATGTTGCAAGCAAATGCTGCACTTCAGCAATGCCCTACCAATGTTCGTGCGATGAAGGAGCATCCATTTAAACTTACCTCGCCACACCATGTCATAACGATGCTTAATCACATCGTAGTCAAGATCTGCAGTTGGCTTTGTAGGCGCCTCATCACCAGTAGCAGCAGGGCGTTGCGGTGATACCTCCTTTCGAGGTGGAGGGCCGCCCCACAGCCGCTGCTGCGTGTACTTGCCTCCAACCCGCGGTCGTTCACAGTTGACGGTGACGACGCGGAGGGCTTGGGCGATCCTTCCCCACCGCCACGAACAAGCACGATTGAGGGGTGTGGCTCGAACGCGGTCGGTGAGTTAGGGGGATCGAACGGGTATACAGTACCCACGCTACGCACCGGAGAGGCGGCACGGGGCAACAGGGATATGGGAACGCTATAGCTTTCAGCTAGGCGGGGAAGAACTCTCAGAACAGATAGGCCATTTCTGACTACACCAGGCGTGCCTGGCTCTTGCTCGGCAGGCATAACTGAGTGACCCCCCCAGGAGAAAACCTCGCGCAGAGGAAGACAAGGATGAACAAGATGGGGTGTCCTTGGGAAAAAAATCACCTCAGACTCCCTCGAACGGAGTGATGGCCTGGAAGCGCGGGTGATGCATGGCTCAGAGTTCGCCCGCTTAACTGCCTAGTGCTGCCTGAGACACCAAGAATTGGGGAAATACATTTGTAACAAATTAACAGAGCAGCGGTTAGAAAAACATAAACCAAATTCTGGAAGCATCAACCCTAAACACCAGGCGGGTTTCAGTGTTTAAGATTGATCCCTCCCAAAAATGCATCCAGTAATAATTATACCCCGACGAGAAGGCATCAACCCTAAACACCTTGCCGTATGGTATTTAGGGTTGATGGCTCCCTAATTGGCATACCACCTGAGAGTGTATACTGTTTTCTACCCGAAATATTGACGACGACCAGTCGCCGGTGGATTATCCAGGCGGAGTCGTCTGTTCGTTCATATAAACAGTTTAAACACTTTCCTGATTTGGATGTTGTCACATAATTTGACCAATCACGGCTGGACTTCCTTACGAGCGCAATAAGTCTGCGCTCTCATATTGAAAATCCACGTAACCATTCCCCGGCAGCGCTAGTACCTTAGTACCCATAGGAGTAGTACATCTCGATAGACTCACAACCCTTCCACATCGAACTGAATATGTCTTGATCACATATTTTTCTTACAATGTCGTTCTACTTTTTGTTATATAGTGAAGGAGAGACTAATGATCCATGATCGACCATTCATAATATGTCTAGTGGGACAGGTGATTATCCTTGATTTTTGTTTATTTGGTTTTTGAAGTAGACTAGAAAGCCTACAAATAAAGTCTTTTGATGGGAGAGTTGTGTGTATGTGTGTGTGTGGGCAGAGGGGGGGGGGGGGGGGAGGGGGGGGGGGGTGTGCGTTTTTTGTGAAAGCTATTCACTGTTTATGACATTCGTAAAATTGCCCTTCAAGCTACAACCTTCTCCACAGAATGTGGCGCCGCAACAACCATGCACGAAACCCGCCTTGCCCCACCCATGCCCGGCGACGATTGCCAAATCTATGTACACACACTCAAAATACAATGATATGCGAGGATGAGCAATGTTGGCTGTATGCTGAGGCACTCCTTGCCGAGCCTGCGTAAGAATGCTTATGCAAACCTTTCAATGAATCGTTCAACAATGCATTAATGTTGAGCATTCCTCATGATAAGCCACGGACATTGATGCCACGGGAAAACTTCCAACAATCCCCGTGAAATCATTTTTGCATTATATTTTACCTCTCACATATTTTAGAGTTCCTGCCTCACCCACCCACCTCATTCTTCCCTTCCTCTCCTACCCACCCCTGCTTGTGATGGAAACAGTATGAGGCCCCACCACTTCCGCTGGACAATATCGGCTCGTCATCCCTCAAGCCAAAGAATAGTACTACCAGTTACGGTACCACTACTGTTGGTAGTACCTACTCTACCTGGGTTCGACAAGCCATTCGCGTGAATGCGACCCTACTAGAGTCCTAGACGACATCTTATCAACGACCTCCGTCATACAAACTGACGATATTCGTCAAATTCTAACGGACGCGGCCGGCGGAAAAGGAGGATACACGTTGCTGCCCGTCTCCAACCTCGTCCTCGTCGTCTTGTTATACTGTTATGGGGGGAGGCTAGTAAGTGAGTGAGTGGTCACGTCACGACTCCCCCATCCCAAAAAACTCAAGACAGAAATCGCTTGGAAAACGAGGGATACCCCAACGTCACCCTCGGGGTGTAACCCTGAAGTTCCCACCAAGACACCCGCAAGTTACCTTTGGTGGCGGGCGACCTTGGCGAAGTGGTAATTCACGTTGTTGGCATTTCGGGACAAGGAGACTGACCAATCAGGGTGTCGCTCAGTTTTTTGTAACCCAGGAGATACCCCCACAGCTTCGGATCGAGCCTGCTCACGTGGTTTGTTCTCACTGTTTTGGCAACCAAAGCTGACCCCAGGCACTGTACACGTTTTCATAACAGCAGCTATGTGCAACGATGATTTAGAGGTCAGACTATCGAGACTCTCCATATTGAGGTTCTATTGATGGGTTTCGCTAGGTAGCAGCTAGGATTTCGTGCACCAATCACAGTTGTCCAGGTCACTTCAGCAAACAGTCGCTCCCTTGGATGTATTTCACAACCACATCTCGCCCATCTCTCTCAGTATTTTGTGTTGTGAAGCTGTCGAGTCCACACTTCTCTTAACTCGCCGCCATGTCCGCATTGTCCACTACTCAATTTTCTAGTCATTGCTGGAGGCTATGGGTGAACTATAACTAGCTTAGTTTCTCGTCGCTCTTTTCGTTTTCAATCAACGTCATAAACCTGGCAATTAGAGGCTTCAATGTCAAAGAGATTTTGTTTTTCGTCAGCTGCTAATTGTTTCCGCTGGCCATGTGCGTTTCTTTGCAGGCATCGCCTTCCGTCGTGACAAGCGCTCATGTTTGGATGTATATCGTGTGCCTACGAGGTAAGCAAGTTTCCAGTAATTCACATATTTTACTTCGCGTCAATACCATACGGCGGCCAGCCGTTTTGCTCTGGCTGCGCTCCTTATGTAATTGTTTGTGATACAGACTTATTGCCTTAATGCGCTGCTTTTGCGAATGCTGATTTTTTTATCCGAATTGCTTTTTCGTACAGGCTACTCTCCGTGGCGAGCCTCCTACTGTGTCAAGATACGTCTTGGTAAGCCGTTTCTTGCTAGATTGTTCAGTGTTCGTTTCTGCTTTCCTTCCTTAGCAAGCTCTTGACATGACGAGCCCTATCCTCGTTTCCCCGTTTCCAATGGCTTCCAGGTATCACACGTTATATGAAGATCTGCAACTTGGTCAGCCACGATCTAGTATTTCGCTGTGTCAAACTTATATGCTATATCTTGTGTAGGCTATAGTGGGGTAGCCCACATGGGGTACAACCCAATTAGGGTTAGTACTTGTACCCATCCTGCTGTTAGTCAATTCATTCTCGTTTATTCTGCTGACATGGTTTCAGAGCAGGTCCTAGCCTAGGACCGATTTTTTCTAGGGCCCACCGAGTAGCGCTACCCCACCCGTCGCGCCGCCGTGATCGCGCCGCCCTGCCCTGCCCTGCCCTGCCCTGCCCTGCGTCGCGCTGCCTGCGCACGCCTGTCAAACATTATATGTTTATATTGTGTAGGCTATAGTGGGTTTAGCCTTAGGGGGTACAGCTTTGTTAGGGTTTCCTACTTGTATCCCCCTCCTACCTAGTTTCATCCATTCTCGTTCTATTCTAGATTCTAACATGGTATCACGAGCCTAGGTTGCTACCTAGGACCGCTTTCTACTATGGGCCCACTATTTCGCTAGAAGCGCCCTCGTGCGTCCTACCTTACGTGCGCCCTCGTGCGCCTTTCTCTGCTAGTGCGCCTTCGTGCGCCCTCGTGCGCCCTCGTGCGACTTTCTCTGCTAGTGCGCCTTCGTGCGCCTTCGTGCGCCCTCGTGCGCCCTCGTGCGCCCTCGTGCGCCCTCGTGCACCCTCGTGCGCCCTCGTGCGCCCTCGTGCGCCCTCGAGCGCCCTCGTGCGCCCTCGAGCCGCCCCTGCAGGTCCGTCAGGCCCCCGAGCCGCCTCTGCAGACCCGTCAGGCCCCCCCCGAGCCGCCTCTGCAGGCCCGTCAGGCCCGAGAGCCGCCCCTGCAGACTCGTCAGGCCCGCGCGCAGCCTCTGCCCGACCGCGCGCCGCCCCTGCATGCTCTCGCCGCCCGCCGCGTCGCCCTGCCCGCGGCGTCGTCACCTGCCCGCGACGTAGCCCCTGCCCGCGGCGTCGTCGCCTGCCCGCGGCGTCGTCGCCTGCCCGCGGCGTCGTCGCCTGCCTGCGGCGTCGTCGCCTACCCGCGACGTAGCCCCTGCCCGCGACGTCGTCGCCTGCCCGCGGCGTCGTCGCCTGCCCGCGGCGTCGTCGCCTGCCCGCGGCGTCGTCACCTGCTCGCCGCGTCGCCCTGCCCGCGGCGTCGCCACCTGCTCGCGGCGTCGCCCTGCTCGCGGCGTCGTCACCTGCTCGCCGCGTCGCCCTGCCCGCCGCGTCGCCCTGCTCGCGGCGTCGTCACCTGCTCGCCGCGTCGCCCTGCCCGCGGCGTCGTCACCTGCCCGCCACGTCGCCCTGCCCGCGGCGTCGCCACCTGCCCGCCGCGTCGCCCTGCTCGCCGCGTCGCCCTGACCTAATCCGCGCCTGGCCTCTGGAGCAGCCGCCCCTGCAGCAGCCGCCCCTGGCCACTGGAGCAGCCGCCACTGCAGGAGCCGCCCCTCGCCCCTGGAGCAGCCGCCCCTGCAGCAGCCGCCCCTGGCCCCTGGAGCAACCACCGCTGCAGCAGCCGCCCCTGGCCCCTGGAGCAGCCGCCACTGCAGCAGCCGCCCCTGGCACCTGGAGCAGCTGCCGTCGCGGCCCGGCCTCGCCCTGCAGCAGCTGCCGCGGAGCTCCCTGCTGCGGCCCGGCCCCGCCCTGCAGTTGTAGCGGCCCCGCTGTCGCCACCGACTTGCGCCTGCCGCGCCGACCACTGGTGAGCATTGCCCTGCCAGCACTGCTACCGCTGCTACTGCTGCTACTGCCTTTTCTACTCCCACTGCTACTGCTCCTGCTGTTACTGCTGTTACTGCCGCTACTACTGCTACTGCTGCTTCTGGCGTGGCCAGATGCAGCTCCAGGGCCGTGCGCGTGAGTCCCTCACGCCCCAGCAGCTTCGTGAGTGGTACGCTAGTTGGGGCTGTCGGGGTGGCCGTAGTGGTAGTCGCTCTGGAGTGGGTCGGTCGGGAGCTTCTGGTAGTGGACAGGTGCAGCTGCCGTGTCCTCTTTCGCCCCAGCAGCTTCGTGCGTGGTACGCTAGTTGGGGCTGTCGGGGTGGCCGTAGTGGTAGTCGCTCTGGAGTGGGTCGGTCGGGAGCTTCTGGTAGTGGACAGGTGCAGCTGCCGTGTCCTCTTTCGCCCCAGCAGCTTCGTGAGTGGTACGCCAGTTGGGGCTATCGGGGTGGCCGTAGTGGTAGTCGCTCTGGAGTGCGTCGTTCGGGAGCTTCTGGTAGTGGACAGGTGCAGCTGCCGTGTCCTGTGAGTGAGGCTGCCGCTCTAGGTGCTAGTGCGTCTGTTGCCCTAGGTGCTGGTGAGGCTACCACTCCCGGTACTTGCGTGTCTGCTACCCCAGGTGCTGGTGAGGCTGCTGCTCTAGGTGCTAGTGAGTCTGCGCCCCCTGGTACTGAGTCGACTGAGGCACTGCACACCTTCACTCTGGACTCAGGTGCTTCTCGCTGTTTCTTTCGTGACCGCACTGCCCTTGAGCCGCTTGCTCGGCCAGTTGCTGTCTCCCTCGCTGACCCCTCTGGGGGTCCGGTCATTGCGACCTCCTCCACTGTCCTTCCTTGTCCTGCGGTTCCGTCGGGCACACTGTCAGGTCTCCACCTCCCCTCGTTCTCTACGAACTTGGTGGCGGGTTGTGCGCTCCAGGACGGGGGTGTTCACCAGTTCACCCCTGCCTACGAGCGCGTGACACACTGCACATGTGCTCGGACGGGCCGTCACCTGGCTACCTTCACTCGGCAGCCGAGGTCGGACCTGTACACACTGACCACTGAGTCCCCTCAGGTAGCTGCGTCTGCGTCTGCGTCAGGTCAGCTGTCGGCCCCCTGCTCGTGTCGCTCTCTGGCGCACGAGACCGTCCTCTGGCACCACCGACTTGGTCACCCGTCCGTGCAGCGCCTTCGTGCCATGCACAAACGGTAACTTGTCTCTGGTCTTCCCAGGGTTCTCCCTCCCCTCCCACCCTCGCCTGCTCCTCCCTGTCTTCCCTGTGTCGAGGGGCGGCAGCGCGCCGCTCCTCACTCCTCCTCGTTTCCCCCGACGACTGCTCCCTTGCAGACGCTCCACATGGACGTGTGGGGCCCAGCCCGCGTCCGTGGTCAGGGTCAGGAGAGGTACTTCCTGATAGTTGTTGACGACTACTCGCGCTACACCACGGTCTTCCCCTTGCGCACCAAGGGTGAGGTCCCTGATGTTTTGATCCCTTGGATCAGCGCTTCTCGTCTCCAGCTCAGCGAGCGTTTCCACTCAAACTTTCCTGTCCTGCGCTTGCACTCTGACAGAGGTGGTGAGTTCTCCTCCGACCTCTTGGCAGCCTACTGTGCGGAGCACGGCATTCGCCAGTCGTTCACGCTTCCGGCCTCTCCACAGCAGAATGGGGTTGCTGAGCGCCGCATTGGCTTGGTCATGGAGGTCGCTCGTACCTCCTTGATCCATGCGGCTGCCCCCCACTTTCTGTGGCCGTTTGCAGTCCGATACGCTGCGCATCAGCTCAACCTCTGGCCCCGTGTCTCCGTTCCGGAGACTTTGCCGACACTGCGTTGGACAGGAGAGGTTGGCGATGCGTCACGCTTTCGGGTCTGGGGATCTCGAGCCTTTGTTCGCGATACGTCCGCGGACAAGCTCTCCTCCCGCGCTGTTCCTTGTGTCTTTCTTGGCTTTGTCCCGGACGCGTCTGGTTGGCAGTTTTACCACCCCACCTCGCGCCGTGTCCTGCCTTCTCAGGACGTCACTTTCGACGAGTCCGTCCCCTACTACCGCCTCTTCCCCTACCGCACTGCCCCGCTTCCCCCCCCGCCTCTCTTCCTCGCGCCAGGTGCTGCTGTGGTAGACCCCCTCCCCCCTCAGGGTGCCGCTCCCTCAGGTGTGTCCCAGGTAGACCCGGTTGAGCCTGTCGAGGTAGCTGTCGACTCTCGTCCTGCTAGGGGTGCTGAGCCTGAGGGTGCTGAGCCTGCGCGTGCGGAGCCTGGGGGTGCGGAGCCTGGGGGTGCGGAGCCTGGGGTTGCGGAGTCTGGGAGTGCTGAGCCTGGGGGTGCTGAGCCTGGGGGTGCGGAGCCTGCGGGTGCTGAGTCTGGGGGTGCTGAGTCTGGAGGTACTGAGCCTGGGAGTGCTACACCTGGAGGAGCTCTCTCCTCACAGCAGCTGCGTGAGTGGTACTTACAGTACTGCAGCCTCAGGAGAGGTGCTTCTGGAGCCAGGAGTACTGCTGGAGCTGGTGCTAGTGCTTCCCCTCCTAGGCGGGAGCTGCCCTCTCCCCAGCGGCTCCGAGAGTGGTACGCACGGCGCTGCAGTCTTCGGAGTGGCGCTCCTAGTGTCGCGGACCCAGCTGCTGGAGGTTCTGCTGCTGGCGCTGCTTCTGGCGCTGCTGGAGGTACTGCTGGTGCTGGAGCTGCTGGTGCTGCTGACGCTGCTGGAGGTGCTGCTGGTGCTGGTGGTACTGCTGGTGCTGCTGGAGCTGCTGGAGGTGCTACTGGTGCTTGGGCTGCTGGAGCTGCTGGAGGTGCTGCTTCTTCTGGAGGTGCTGCTGGTGCTGCGGACCCTGGAGTTGGAGCTGCTGCTGGTGCTGAGGACCCGGGCGTTGGAGCTGCTGCTGGTGCTGCGGACCCGGGCGTTGGAGTTGCTGCTGGTGCTGCGGACCCTGGAGTTGGAGCTGCTGCTGGTGCTGAGGACCCTGGAGGTGGAGCTGCTGCTGGTGCTGAGGACCCTGGCGCTGGTGTCTCTGCTGGTTCTGGAGACGCTGCGCGGCCGCGGCCGTACTTCGTTCCGCTCCTTCAGCAGGTTCTTGGTCAGCCTCCTCCTCCTTGTCCTCCTCCCTCCTTAGAGTGTCCTCCGTCTGTCCAGTCGCAGTCACAGTTACCGTCTGCCTCCCCTCTCCCTGGTCCTTCTCCTTACACTGGTCCGACTGGAGGTGTTACGGAGCGTCGTGAGCCTGAGTCTCGTCCTGCGTCGCCTGAGTCTCGTCGAGCGTCGCCTGTTCGTGCTGCTCACACTGGTCGTCGTGTCCCGCGTGAGAAGAAACGAGGAGTGAAAAAACTATGAATGAATTGGGTACAAGTACTAACCCTAATTGGGTTGTACCCCTTATGGGCTACCCCACTATAGCCTACACAATATGCATGAGCTATATGTTCTGACACACCCCCATAGGCAAAGTGGGGGAGAACAAGGGGTCACAAGACCAGTCAAGCAAAGCACAGCAAAGCAAGCTCAGGGTGGATCACAAAGTCACCACACATTCCGAGCACAAGTTCAAGGCCACAAGGCCAGTTCACATGCAGGAGTACATATATATAAAAAGGCTAGACAAGCAAGAGCAGGTATATATATATGTAACAGTACAAGCAAGGTCAAGAGGTGAGCAAGTGAGGCAAGGTAGGCACAAGGCCCAGCTAAGTACAGAAGCGCTGATGGTCACAAGGCGCAAGCGCCTTGGTGAAGATATCAGCAGTGTTGGCCTCAGAGGCCACGTACGCAAGACGCAGCTGACCACGTTGCTGCAGCTCACGAGCAAGAAAGTAGCGGAGAGCAATGTGCTTCGTTCTGTGCTCCAGTCGCTGCTCCCGACACAAGGCCAGCATGGCCTTGTTGTCTACGTACAGCACTGGAGGAGAACGAGGCGGCTCTCCGAGGTCAGTCAGCAGGTAGGTGAGCCAGCGAAGCTCCTGTGCAGCCATGGCTCCTGCGTAGATCTCAGCCTCACAACTGGAGCCGAGAACAGAAGACGAGCGAGTAGCCCGCCACGAAACAGAGCCGGAACCAAGGCTGAAGGTGTAACCCTGTGACGACCGCTGCGTAGCCTGGTCGTCAGCCCAAGAAGCGTCTGCGTGCCCAGTAAGGACCACTGGACTCTGCCCTCCAAGCACAAGCCCCATGCCCGACGTACTGCACAAGTAGCGCAACACCCTCTTCGCTGCAGCCATGTGCTCCGGTCTGTGTCTCCCAGGAGCAACATAGCGTGCGAGAATGCTAAGAGGGTATGCAAGGTCAGGTCGTGTGCAGGTCATCAGGTACATGAGGCAGCCAACAAGCTCTGGGTACGGGCCACTCGACTCTACGGACTCATCCGAAGGCAGAGCTGAGAGCGAGTGGCGAGTAGGCAGAGGAGTGGCCTGAGGCGAGGAGTACGTGAAGCCGAAGCGCTGAAGGACCTGCTGCACCATGTGTGACTGAGTCAGGGTAATGGTGCGGCGTGCTCTGTCCCGAGTGATCTGCAAGCCAAGGTAGCTGCGCAGTTCACCCAGGTCAGTGCACGTGTGTCTCTTCTGCAGCTCGGACTTCACGTGGGCGAGTCCAGCAGTGTCAGCTGTGGCAAAGACCAAGTCGTCGACGTACACGAGGATGTAGAACGGCGGCAAAGAAGTGTCGGTGCGCAGAAACAACGACGGGTCGGCAGTAGAGGGAGCAAACCCAAGAGCCGCAAGTGTAGTCCTCAGTGTGTCGTGCCACTCACGCGGTGCCTGGCGGAGACCGTAGACTGGCCGCCGTAGGCTCCACTGGGTGCCAGGAGGAAAAGACCCAGTGAAACCAGGTGGGCGACGCAGCCAGATCTCCTCGTGCAGGCTGCCCTGCAAGAAAGCAGTGCTGAAGTCAAGAGAGTGTAGCTCGTAGTCACGGTGAGCAGCTACGTGCAGCAGTACCCGAAGAGTGGTCATCTTCGGGGTGGGAGAGAAGGTCTGAAAGTAGTCAACTCCCTGCCGCTGACTGAAGCCACGAGCCACGTAACGCGCCTTGAAGACAGGCGGAGAACCCGGCGGTCGCTTCACCCTGAAAATCCACATGCCACTGACGATGTTCGCCCCAGGAGGGGGAACAGCGTCAACGTAGGTGCCTGTGGACTTCCAGGAAGCCATCTCTGCGTCCATAGCTGCCTGCCACTGAGAGGAGTAGGGACCCTCTATCGCCTCCGCGTAAGAGCGCGGAGTCGGGATGTCAAGTGCATCCGGGTCTCCCTCAGGGGTAAGCAGTACGGACACGAGATGAGGTGAAGCAGCGGCCAAGCACTGGAACTCCTCCTGCCTGTCCTCAAGGACGTCCGTGCCAAGGGCACACTCACCCCCGACGGACGGAGGACAGACAGACTCAGACTCAGCAACAAGACTGGCGACGTAGTCTAGGCGACAGCGAGCAGCAAAGTCGACGAGCTCAGCAACTAGGGCAGACGCAGCAGTGGACTCAAAGGAAGGGTCAGTGACAACAGTAGCAAGGAGACGCGTGACAGTAGGACTGGCAGCACGAAGAGAGTCCGACTCCGGGTCGGCAAGAGCAGGAAGAGAAGACTCAGGAGGAGAAGGCAAAGGGGCACGCAGAGGAGCAGTGGACGGACGCAGAGACATCCGGTGCGTGCCAGGGACAGGAGGAGGACGCTGACGCGAACCGCGACCACTAGTGCGAGCAGCACGGACAGGCGACGCAGGGCGAGACGCAGGCTCACGACGCTCAGCAAGACCTCCAGTAGGACCAGTGTAGGGAGACGGAGCAGGCAGTGGGGAGGCCGGCTGTAACTGTAACTGCGACGGGACAGGCTGTGGACACTCTAAGGGAGGAGGAGGACCAGTAGAAGACGGGAGACCAAGAACCTGCTGAAGGAGCGGAACGAAGTACGGCCGAGGCCGCGCGGCGACTCCAGACACAGTAGGGAAAGCACCAGCACCCCCTGTGGCAGCACCAGCACCAGTAGCAGCTCCAGCTCCAGTACCCCCAGCAGCACCAGCAGTACTCCCAGCAGGACCGCCTCCAGGACCGACAGCAGTAGCCTCCGCGCCAACACCCGCAGCAGCTCCAGCTCCAAAAGTACCCGCAGGTCCAGCAGCTCCAGTACGCCCAGTACGAGCACCTCCGGGACCCGTGGCACCAGCTCCCTCAGCAGCAACAGAAACTCCAGTACCCGCAGCTCCTCCAGCTCCAGCAGCTCGCCTCCAGCGCCGGGCAAACCACTCACGCAGCTCCTGTGGAGAGAGTGGCTCCCGGCGAGAAGAAGCACCCGGAGAACCGCCAGGCACAGCACCTGCAGGCCCAGCTCCCTCAGGCTCCGCACCCCCAGGCTCAGCACCTCCAGGCGTAGCACCCCCAGGCTCAGCACCCCCAGGCTCAGCACCCCCAGGCGTAGCACCCCCAGACTCAGCACCCCCAGGCTCAGCACCCCCAGTCGTAGTACCCTCAGGCTCAGCACCCCCAGGCGTAGCACCCACACGCTCAGCACCCCCAGAGTCAGCACTCCCAGGCTCAGCACCCTCAGCAGCACCAGAGTCACCAGCGACCTCGACAGGCTCAACAGCGTCTACCTGGGACACACCTGAAGGGGCAGGACCCTGAGGGGGGAGGGGGTCTACCGGGGGGGGACCTGGTACAAGGAAGAGCGGTGGCGGGGGGAGGGACGGAGTGCGGTAGGGGAAGAGGCGGTAGTAGGGTACCGACTCGTCGAACGTGACGTCCTGGGAGGACAGAACACGGCGAGAGGTGGGGTGGTAGAACTGCCACCCTGGGGCGTCAGGGGGGAAACCCAGGAAGACGCAAGGAGCAGCACGAGGGGACAGCTTGTCCGCAGACAAGTCGCGGACAAACGCCCGAGATCCCCAGACACGGAACGCAGACGCATCGCCAACCTTCCCCGTCCACAGTAAAGCTGGGGAGGTCTCCGGCATGGAGACCCTGGGCTGAAGGTTGATCTGATGCGCTGCGTACCGAACCGCAAACGGCCACAGAAAATGGGGGGCAGCCGCATGCATCATGGACGTACGGGCGACGTCCATGACCATGCCAATGCGGCGCTCAGCAATCCCATTTTGCTGTGGAGAGTCCGGAAGCGTGAAGGTCTGGCGGATGCCTCGTGCACGACAGTAGGCTCGCAGAAGGCCAGAGGAGAACTCTCCGCCTCTGTCAGAGTGCAGACGCAGAACAGGAAAGTCCGAGCCGAAGCTCCGCCTGAGCTGGAGACGAGCTGCGCGGATCCAGTCGATCAACACCTCAGTGACATCACCCTTGCTGCGCAAGGGGAAGACTGTGGTGTAACGCGAGTAGTCGTCAACCACCAGCAGGAAGTAGCGCTCGTGACCCTGTCCACGGACGCGGGCCGGGCCCCACACGTCCATGTGAAGCGTCTGCAGCGGGGCCTCTGTCGGAGGAAACTGGGAGGAGTGAGGGGCAGCCCGCTGCCGCCCCTCGACACAGGGGACGCAGGTAGGGCCAGGCCCCGGAGGAAGGGGAGGGAGGGACCGGGGAAGACCAGAGACAAGGACACGGGAGGCCATGCCTCGGAGACGAAGCAGGGAGGGGTGACCAAGGCGGTGGTGCCAGAGGAGAGTCTCGTGAGACAGGAGGCGACACGAACAGGGGGCAGACTCAGGACCAGACCTGGACGCTGCAGCAAACACCTGACCCGACGCAGCTACCTGACCAGACGCAGTGACTGGAGGAGACTCAGTGGTCAGGGTGTACAGGCTCGACCCCGGCCGACGGGTAAACGTGGCCAGGTGTCGGCCTGTCCGAGCGTCCGTGCAGTGGGTCACCCGCTGACTCGCAGGAGTGAACTGGTGAACCCCCGCATCCTGTAGGTCAGCACCACTCACCAAGTTCGTAGAGAACGAGGGAAGGTAAAGACCAGACAGGGTGCCAGAGGGGGCCGCCGGACACGGGAGGACAGTGGAGAAGTGAGCAAGGACAGGACCCCCAGAGGGGTCTGCCAGAGAGACTGCAACTGGCCGGCCAAGCGGCGTGAGTGTGGTGCGGTCTCGAAAGAAGGAGCGAGAAGCCCCCGAGTCAAGGGTGAAGGTGTGGGAGGCCGAAGCCGACGCAGAACCTGAGAGAGCAGACTCACCAGCACCTGAGGGAGCAGACGCACCTAGAGCAGCAGCCTCGCTAGCACCTAGAGCAGCAGCCTCACCAGTACCTAGAGCAGCAGTCTCAATGCCCGGGTCGGGCGGAAAACACCGGTAACAGTCACCCTCATCACTAATAGTCACAGTATACATGGCAGCAAGAATAGCATCAAAGTCAAGGTCAAAGACAGCTACACCCGCCCTAGACAGCTCACCCCAGCGGGGGATCTCAGTGGCCTCAGGGAACTGGTGACGCCAAGCGTCCGTCAGGCGGCCAAAGCAGCGCTGGGTGGAGTGCGCACCCCCGCACTGCTCACCCGCGCGGTCGCCGGTGCGTAGGACGTAGGTGCACGGGCCAGTACCCCCACCCCTCTGGCGTGCAGTGTACCACTCACGGAGCTGCTGAGGGGAGGGGATGTCACGAGTGCGCTGCTGCTGCTGCTGCTGCTGCTGCTGCTGGCGCTGACCACCACCGGAGCCGCCCCTCTGTGCAGCGCCACCCCGACCAGCTCCACCTCCTCCGCCACCTCCTCCTCCACCGCCGCCACCTCCGCTCCCACCGCCACCGCCACCGCCGCCTCCGCCTCCACTGCCGCCACCGACACCTCCGCACCCGCCACCACTCCCACCGCCACCCCCACCCCCTCCACCGCCTCCACCGCCGCCTCCACCGCCCCCGCTAGCTCCTCCAGTGCCCCTGCCCCCCTTGCCCTTGCCAGGGCGACGTCTCCCGCTAGGGGTAGACGCCGCACCGACCGACTCAAGCCCAACGAGGTCGGCCGCAGCAGCAGAGGCAACAGAGGGCAAAAGGGGGGAGGGGGAACACCCCTCAAAGATGGGGGTGCGAGGGTCACCACGAGAGGCTCCTACAGCGACTATGCTCTTCTCTGCTGCTAGGAGGGACTTCTCGAGGAGGTCAACGGTGAGAGTGGTGGGGCAAACGGAGAGGAAGTGGTCCCTGACTACGCGAAGGGAGTCAGGGAGCCGGGTGACTATGTAGTAGAGGGTGATGTACATGGGGGGGGGGTTCTTGGCGCAGAACTCAGCAGGAAGCGCAGCGCGGTAGCGAGTGTCACTAGTGCGGAGGTGCGTAATGAGGTCAGCGACTGTGGGAAAGGCAGCAAGGTCAGGGAAGAGGTACGGTAGCATGAGGCGGCTCAGTGCAGCAGTGGCAGGGGAGGAGTAGCGCGCAACTACAGCGTCGTACAAGGTCTGAGCACTCTTGTACTGGCTAAAGTGCGCACGCTCAGAGGTAGGCAGGTGGCGACGCACAGCAAGACGTGCAGCAGCATCGCGAGTGGCCCACTGTGAGCGAACAGTGGCGTCGGCATTAGCAGCAGGGGCAGGAGAGGCACCAGAGGTGAGGTCAAAGAGGGAGAGACCGTCTGCCCTATCGCACTGTAGGAAAAGCTGCAGGTCATCTACCCAGACGTCAAAGTCAATGGCCCGACCCTCAGCGTCAAAGGCGAGGACACTAGGGGTAGCCATGACAGCAGTAGACTAGCAGCGCGAACAGTAGGGTGAGGGCAGTGCAGGGACAGAGGCGCTGCACTTACCAGACAGGGCGACTCGGGTGGCTCAGCGGCTCTGCGGCTCGGCAACTCGGCGGCTCGGGCGGCTCGGGCGGCTCGGCGGTACGGCGGCTCGGCAGCAAGCGCGGCTCGGCGACACGGCGGCTCGGGCGGCTCGGGCGGTACGGCGGCTCGGGCGGTACGGCGGCTCGGCGGTACGGGCGGCTCAGGTGGCGCGGCGAGGCCGCGTGGGGAGCGGCGGCGGGGCCGAGTGGAGCGGCGTCGGCGGGTGCAGTCAGCTGCGGCAGCAGCCGCGGCCCCAAGGGAGGTGGTGGCGGCTGCTGCTGGCGATGGCTGCGGCTGCTGCTGCAGGGACGGCGGCGGCTGCTGCGGTAGGGGCGGCGACAGTGGGCCGGAGAGGGCGGTGCGAGGGGCCGCGGAGGGCGGCGACGGGCCGTAAGGGGGGGGGGGGGGGCCGTGAGGGGCCGCGGGAGGGGCCGTAAGGGGCGTAAGGGGCCGCGCGAGGGGCCGGAAGGGACTGCGCGAGGGGCCGCGACGCGAGGAGCCGCGGAGGGCGGCGACGGGCCGTGCAGGGGCGGCGCGAGGGGCCGCGGAGGGCGGCGACGGGCCGTAGGGGGGGGGGGGGGGGCGTGAGGGGCCGCGGGAGGGGCCGTAAGGGACGGCGCGAGGGGCCGTAAGGGGCCGTAAGGGGCCGCTGAGGGCGGTGCGAGGGGCTGACGGGCGGCGCGAGGGGCCGTAAGGGGCCGTAAGGGGCCGCGCGAGGGGCCGTAAGGGGCCGTAAGGGGCCGACGGGCGGCACGAGGGGCCGTAAGGGGCCGTAAGGGGCCGCGCTAGGGGCCGTAAGGGGCCGTAAGGGGCCGCGCTAGGGGCCGTAAGGGACGGCGCGAGGGGCCGTAAGGGGCCGCTAAGGGCGACGCGAGGGGCCGTGAGGGGTCGTGAGAGGGCGCGACTGTGGGAGCGAAGCGCGCTCCGGGCAGGAAAAAAAAAATTCGTGGTGGGCCCTAGGAAGCGTTCCCACTAGGGAACCTGCTCGATACCATGAGAAGAAACGAGGAGTGAATGAACTATGAATGAATTGGGTACAAGTACTAACCCTAATTGGGTTGTACCCCTTATGGGCTACCCCACTATAGCCTACACAATATGCATGAGCTATATGTTCTGACACCGCGTCAGCGTCCTCCTGCTGTCCCAGGCACTCACCAGATGGCGCTTCGTCCTTCCACTGCTCCCCAGCGTGTCCCTCTCCCGTCTCCTCCTGCGTCCTCTCTTCCTGCTCTTGCTGACCCTGAGTCTGACTCCCTTCGTGCTGCCAGTCCTACTGTCACGCGTCTCCTGGCTACTGTTGTCACTGACCCTTCCTTTGAGTCCACTGCTGCGTCTGCCTTAGTTGCCGAGCTTGTCGACTTTGCTGCCACTTGTCGTCTAGACTACGCCGCTAGCCTAGTTGCTGAGTCTGAGTCTGTCTGTCCTCCGTCCGTTGGGGGTGAGTGTGCTCTTGGCACGGACGTCCTTGAGGACAGTCAGGAGGAGTTTGAGTGCTTTGCCGCTGCTTTACCTCATCTCGTGTCCATGCTAGTTGCCCCTGAGGGAGACCCGGATGCACCAGACATCCCGACTCCGCGCTCTTACGCAGAGGCGACAGAGGGTCCCTACTCCTCTCAGTGCCAGACAGCCATGGACGCAGAGATGGCTTCTTGGAAGTCCACAGGCACCTACGTCGACGAGGTTCCCCCACCTGGGGCGAACATCGTCAGTGGCATGTGGATTTTCAGGGTGAAGCGGCCGCCGGGTTCTCCGCCTGTCTTCAAGGCGCGTTACGTTGCACGAGGCTTCAGTCAGCGAGAGGGAGTTGACTTCTTCAGACCTTCTCCCCGACCCCGAAGATGACCACTCTTCGGGTTCTGCTGCACGTCGCCGCTCAGCGTGACTACGAGCTCCACTCTCTTGACTTCAGCACTGCTTTCCTACAGGGAAGCCTGCACGAGGAGATCTGGCTGCGCCGCCCACCTGGCTTCACTGGGTCGTTCCCTCCTGGTACCCAGTGGAGCCTCCGGCGGCCAGTCTACGGTCTCCGACAGGCGCCACGTGAGTGGCACGACACACTGAGGACTACACTTGCGGCTCTTGGGTTCGCTCCTTCTACTGCTGACCCGTCGCTGTTTCTACGCACCGACACCTCGCTGCCGCCGTTCTACATCCTCCTGTACGTCGACGACTTGGTCTTTGCCACTGCAGACACTGCGGCACTCGCCCACGTGAAGTCGGAGCTGCAGAAGAGACACACGTGCACAGACCTGGGTGAACTGACAAGCTATCTTGGCTTGCGGATCACCCGGGACAGAGCACGGCGCACCATCACCTTGACTCAGTCACACATGGTGCAGCAGGTCCTTCAGCGCTTCCGCTTCACGTACTCCTCGCCTCAGCCCACTCCTCTGCCTACCGGTCACTCGCTCTCAGCTCTGCCTTCGGATGAGTCCGTAGAGCCGAGTGGCCCGTATCCAGAGCTTGTGGGCTGCCTCATGTACCTGATGACCTGCACTCGACCTGACCTTGCATACCCTCTTAGCATCCTTGCACGCTATGTCGCTCCTGGCCGTCACCGGAAGGAGCACATGGATGCCGCTAAGAGGGTGTTGCGCTACTTGTGCAGTACGTCGGGCATGGGGCTAGTGCTTGGAGGACGAGACCGAGTTGTACTCACTGGGCACTCAGACGCGTCTTGGGCTGACGACCAGGCTACTCAGCGGTCGTCTCAGGGTTACACCTTCAGCCTTGGCTCTGGTTCAGTTTCTTGGCGTTCTACACGCTCGTCTTCTGTTCTCAGCTCCAGTTGTGAGGCTGAGATCTACGCCACAGCCATGGCTGCACAGGAGTTACGCTGGCTCACCTACCTGCTGGCCGACTTGGGAGAGCGGCCTCGTTCTCCTCCAGTGCTGTACGTCGACAACAAGGCTGCCATTGCCTTGTGTGAGGAGCAAAGACTGGAGCACAGAACGAAGCATATCGCTCTGCGCTACTTCCTTGCTCGAGAGCTGCAGCAGCGCGGTCAGCTTCGTCTGCGTTACGTGGCGACTCGGGCCAACACTGCTGATGTGTTCACCAAGGCGCTTCAGCCTTGTGACCATCAGCGCTTCTGTACTGTTCTAGGCCTCGTGCCTACTGGGCCTCACTTGCTTACTTCTTGACTCTGCTTGTACTGTGATCTCTATATATATACCTGCTTGTTTACTCTTGCTAGGTTGTGATCACTGTATCTCTTGTTATACTATCAACCTGCATGTGAACTGGTCTTGTGACCACTTGCTTGTGCTCAGAATTTGTGTGGTTTCCTTGAGATCCACCCTGAGCTTGCTTTGCTTTGCTTTGACTGGTCTTGTGACCATCTGGTTGTCTCCCACTTAGCCTATGGGGGTGTGTCAAACATTATATGTTTATATTGTGTAGGCTATAGTGGGTTTAGCCTTAGGGGGTACAGCTTTGTTAGGGTTTCCTACTTGTATCCCCCTCCTACCTAGTTTCATCCATTCTCGTTCTATTCTAGATTCTAACAACGCCCTGCCCTACCCGCGCGCCGCCCGCCGCAGCGAGCCCTGCTTTGCCCGCGCGCAGCCCGCTGCAGCGCACCCTGTTTGCCCGCGTGCCGTCGCGCCGCCTGCCGCAGCGCGCCCTGCACTGCCCGCGCGCCACGCCTGCGCGCGCCCTGCCCTGCCCGCGCGCTGCGCCGCCGAGCGCCCTGCCCTGCCAGCGCGCCGCGCGCTCTGCCCTGCCCGCGCGCCGCGCGCCGCGCCGCCGCGCGCCCTGCCCTGCCCGCTCGCCGCGCCGCCGCGCGCTCTGCCCTGCCCGCACGCCGCGCCGCCGTGCGCCCTGCCCTGCCCGCGCGCCGCGCCGCCGCGCGCCCTACCCTGCCCGCGCGCCGCGCCGCTGCGCGCCCTGCCCTGCCCGAGCGCCGCGCCGCCGCGCGCCCTGCCCTGCCCGCGCGCCGCGCCGCCGCGCGCCCTGCCCTGCCCGCGCGCCGTGCCGCCGCGCGCCCTGCCCTGCCCGCGCGCCACGCCACCGCGTGCCCTGCCCTGCCCGCGCGCCGCCCTGCCCGCGCGCCGTTCGCTGCCACGCCGCCCTGCCTTGCCCGCGCGCCTCTCGCAGCCGTGCCGTCCTGCCCTGCCCGCGAGCCGCCCTACTGGCCGCCGCACGGCCCTGCACTGCCTATACGCCACCCTTCTGGCCGCGCGCTGCCTTTCCCTGACAGTGCGCCGCCCCGACCTACCCTAGTGCCTGTTCGCCGCCCTGCCTTTCCTGAGTGCTGCCGTGCTGGTCGCACATCTCCTTCCTTTTTCCAGCTATGACGTCTCTTCGTAATAGCAGTGGGAGTGGTGGCGGCGGTGGTGGCAGCAGTGGGAGTGGTGGCGACGGCCGCAGTGGCAGTCTCGGTGGAGCTGCTCGGTGGGGAGTTTCTGGCGGTGGCCAGATGCAGCTGCAGCGGCATCCGCGCGAGACCCTTACGCCCCAGCAGCTGCGTGAGTGGTACGCTCACAGTAGAGGGTCTCGGAGTACTGCTCGCTGCCCGTACGTCATTCGCACAGGTGATCGTGCTGGTCAGACTTGCGGGACAATTGGTCACACACAGTCCCGCTGCTTTGCCGGTCTGAGCGACGCCTGGCGTACAGAGTTTGGTGACGCGGCTGAGCTCCCCAGCTGGGTGGAGCTGCTTAGGCAGAGGGTGGATATCTTTGCTCTAGACTATGATGCTATCCTCACTGCCATGTATGCATTGCCTGTTAGTGCTGAGGGTGACTGTTACCTGTGTGTGCCGCCCGACCCAGGTATAGAGGCAGCTGCTCTAGGTGTTGGTGAGTCTGCTGCTCTAGGTGCTAGTGAGTCTGCTGCTCTAGGTGCTGGTAAGTCTGCTGCTCTAGGTGCTAGTGAGTCTGCTGCTCTAGGTGCTGGTGAGTCTCCTCTCTCTGGTACTGCGCCTGCTGAGGCCTTGCACACCTTTACGCTTGACTCAGGTGCTTCCCGATGTTTCTTTCGCGACAGTACCGCACTCACACCGCTCCCTGCACCTGTTGCTGTCTCTCTGGCTGACCCCTCTGGGGGCCCAGTCCTTGCACGTTCCTCCACTGTTCTCCCGTGTCCGGCGGTTCCGTCTGGCTCACTGTCAGGTCTTCACCTCCCCTCGTTCTCTACGAACTTGGTGAGCAACGCCGTCCTTCAGGATGTATGGGTTGACACCTTTATTCCAGGAGGACAGCATGTGGCGATCTGTACGTGCTCCCGGACTGGCCGGCACCTGGCCACGTTCAACCGTGCGCCTGGCTCGATTCTGTACACACTGACTACTATGTCTCCTCAGGTAGCTGCGTCTGCGTCAGGTCAGCTAGCGGCCCCCTGCTCGTGTCGCGCTCTGTCGCACCAGACCCTCCTTTGGCACCACCGTCTTGGTCACCCCTCAGTGCAGCGCCTACGTGGCATGCACTCTCGTCTCCTTGTCTCTGGTCTTCCCAGGACTCTGCCTCCCCTTTCACCCTCGCCTGCCCCTCCCTGCCTTCCCTGTGTCGAGGGGCGGCAGCGCGCCGCTCCTCGCTCCGCCTCGTTTCCCCCGACGACTGCTCCCCTGCAGACTCTCCACATGGACGTGTGGGGCCCAGCCCGCGTCCGTGGACAGGGCCGCGAGCGCTACTTTTTGCTGGTTGTTGACGACTACAAGCGTTACACCACGGTCTTCCCCTTGCGCAGCAAGGGGGAGGTCCCTGATGTTCTGATCCCTTGGATCCGCGCTGTCCGTCTCCAGCTCCGCGAGCGGTTCGAGACGGACCTTCCAGTCCTGCGTCTGCACTCTGACAGAAGTGGTGAGTTTGCCTCCGACCTTCTGCGGGACTTTTGTCGTGGGGAGGGCATTCGCCAGACGTTCACGCTTCCGGCCTCTCCGCAGCAGAATGGGGTTGCTGAGCGCCGCATTGGCTTAGTTATGGAGGTCGCTCGTACCTCCATGATCCATGCGGCTGCCCCCCATTTTCTGTGGCCGTTTGCGGTCCGATACGCTGCGCATCAGCTCAACCTCTGGCCCCGTGTCTCCTTACCGGAGACCTCGCCGACACTGCGTTGGACGGGAGAGGTTGGAGACGCGTCGGTGTTCCGGGTCTGGGGATCTCGAGCCTTTGTCCGCGATACGTCCGCGGACAAGCTCTCCGCCCGCGCCATTCTCTGCGTCTTCCTTGGTTTTCCCCCTGACGCGCCTGGCTGGCAGTTTTACCACCCCACCTCGCGCCGTGTCCTGCCCTCTCAGGACGTCACGTTCGACAAGTCGGTTCCCTTTTACCGGCTCTTCCCCTACCGCACTGCCCCTCTCCCCCCCCTGCCGCTCTTCCTCGCACCAGGTCCTCCTCCGGTAGACCCCCTCCCCCCTCAGGGTCCTGCTCCCTCAGGTGTGTCTCAGGTAGACCCTATCGAGCCTGTCGAGGTAGCTGTTGACTCTGGTGCTGCTAGGGGTGCTGCGACTGGGGGTGCTGAGCCTGAGCGTGTGGAGCCGGGGGGTGCTGAGCCTGAGCGTGCGGAGCCTGGGGGTGCTGAGCCTGAGCGTGCGGAGCCTGGGGGTGCTGAGCTTGGGGGTGCTGAGTCTGAGCGTGCTGCGCCTGGGGGTACTTTGTCTACTGGAGGTTCTCTGGGTGCCTCGTCACGGCGGGAGACTCTCTCTCCACCGCAGCTGCGCGAGTGGTTTGCTCGGCGCTGGAGCCTTCAGCGTGACGCTGCTAGAGCTGGAGGGCCTGCCGCTGGAGACCCTGGAGCTGGAGGCGCTGGAGCTGGAGGGACCGGAGGTGCTGGAGCTGCTGGTCCTGGAGGTGCTGGAGGTTCTCCGGGTGCCTCGTTCCGGCGGGAGGCTCTCTCTCCACCGCAGCTGCGCGAGTGGTTTGCTCAGCGTTGGAGTCTTCAGCGAGCCGCTGCTGGAGCTGGGGGGCCTTCCGCTGGAGGCCCTGGACCTGATGGTCCTGGAGGTGCTGGAGGTACTGGAGCCGCTGGTCCCGGAGGTGCTCGTACTGGAGGTACTGGAGCTGCTGGACCTGGTGGTGCTGCAGGTGCTGGAGCTGCTGGAGCTGCTGGAGCTGGAGCTGCTGGAGGCGCTGGAGCTGGAGCTGCTGGAGGTGCTGGAGCCGCTTGTCCCGGAGGTGCTCGTACTGGAGGTACTGGAGCTACTAGAGCTGGAGTTGCAGCTGCTGGAGGTACTGGAGCTGCTGGTCCCGGAGGTGCTCGTACTGGAGGTACTGGAGCTGCTGGACCTGGTGGTGCTGCAGGTGCTGGAGCTGCTGGAGCTGTTGGAGCTGGAGCTGCTGGAGGCGCTGGAGCTGGAGCTGCTGGAGGTGCTGGAGCCGCTGGTCCCGGAGGTGCTCGTACTGGAGGTACTGGAGCTGCTGGAGCTGGAGGTGCTGCAGGCGTTGGAGCTGGAGGAGCTGGAGTTGCAGCTACTCGAGGTACTGGAGCTGCTGGTCCCGGAGGTGCTCGTACTGGAGGTATTGGAGCTGCTGGAGCTGGAGGTGCTGCAGGCGCTGGAGCTGGAGCTGCTGGAGGTACTGGAGCTGCTGGAGCTGGAGGTGCTGCAGGCGTTGGAGCCGGAGGCACTGGAGCTGGAGCTGGTGGTGCTGCTGGAGTTGGAGCTGGAGACCCTGGAGCTGGAGGTACTGGCCCTGGGGGTGCTAGTGCTGTCGGTGCTGGTTCTGGAGGCGCTGCGCGGCCGCGGCCGTACTTCGTTCCACTGCTTCAGCAGGTTCTTGGTCTCCCGCCTTCTACTGGCCCCACTCCTCCCTTACTGTGTCCACCGCCTGACCAGTTGCAGTCGCAGTTACAGCCAGCCTCCCCACTGCCTGCTCCTTCTCCCTACACTGAGTTGACAGGAGGTCTTTCTGAGCGTCGTAAGCCTGCGTCTCGACCTGCGTCGCCTGTTCGCGCTGTTCGCACTGGTCGTCGTGTTCCGCGTCAGCGTCCTCCTCCTGTCCCAAGCACGCACCAGATGGCACTTCGTCCTTCCACTGCTCCACAGGGTGTCCCTCTGCCGTCTCCTCCTGCGTCTTCTCTTCCTGACGTTGCTGACCCGCCGTCCGACCTTGCTCGTGCTGCCAGTCCTACTGTCACTCGTCTTCTCGCTACTGTTGTCACTGACCCTTCGTTTGAGTCCACTGCTGCGTCTGCCCTAGTTGCTGAGCTTGTTGACTTTGCTGCCGCCTATCGTCTAGACTACGCCGCTAGTCTTGTTGCTGAGTCTGAGTTTGTCTGTCCTCCGTCCGTCGGGGGTGAGTGTGCTCTTGGCACGGACGTCCTTGAGGACAGACAGGATGAGTTTGAGTGCTTTGCCGCTGCTTTACCTCATCTCGTGTCCATGCTGCTTGCACCTGAGGGAGACCCGGATGCACCAGACATCCCGACCCCGCGCTCTTACGCAGAGGCGATAGAGGGTCCCTACTCCTCTCAGTGGCAGACAGCCATGGACGCAGAGATGGCTTCCTGGAAGTCCACAGGCACCTACGTCGACGAGGTTCCCCCACCTGGGGCGAACATCGTCAGTGGCATGTGGATTTTCAGGGTGAAGCGGCCGCCTGTCTTCAAGGCGCGTTACGTTGCACGAGGCTTCAGTCAGCGAGAGGGAGTTGACTTCTTTCAGACCTTCTCCCCTACCCCGAAGATGACCACTCTTTGGGTGCTGCTGCACGTCGCCGCTCAGCGTGACTACGAGCTTCACTCTCTTGACTTCAGCACAGCCTTCCTACAGGGCAGCCTGCACGAGGAGATCTGGCTGCGCCGCCCACCTGGCTTCACTGGGTCGTTTCCTGCTGGTACCCATTGGAGCCTCCGGCGGCCAGTCTACGGTCTCCGCCAGGCGCCTCGCGAGTGGCACGACACACTGAGGACGACGCTTGCGGCTCTTGGGTTTGCTCCTTCCACTGCTGATCCGTCGCTGTTTCTACGCACCGACACCTCTCTGCCGCCGTTCTACATCCTCGTGTACGTCGACGACTTGGTCTTTGCTACTGCTGACACTGCGGGACTGGCCCACGTGAAGTCGGAGCTGCAGAAGAGACACACGTGCACAGACCTGGGTGAGCTGCGCAGCTATCTTGGCTTGCAGATCACCCGGGACAGAGCACAGCGCACCATTACCTTGACTCAGTCACACATGGTGCAGCAGGTCCTTCAGCGCTTCGGCTTCACGTACTCCTCGCCACAGTCCACTCCTCTGCCTACTCGCCACTCGCTCTCAGCTCTGCCTTCGGATGAGTCCGTAGAGCCGAGTGGCCCGTATCCAGAGCTTGTGGGCTGCCTCATGTACCTGATGACCTGCACTCGACCTGACCTTGCCTACCCTCTTAGCATCCTGGCACGCTATGTTGCTCCTGGGAGACACCGGCCAGAGCACATGGATGCCGCTAAGAGGGTGTTGCGCTACTTGTGCAGTACGTCGGGCATGGGGCTCGTGCTTGGAGGACGGGCTCGAGTTGTCCTCACTGGTCACGCAGACGCTTCCTGGGTTGACGACTTGGCTACGCAGCGGTCGTCACAGGGTTACACTTTCAGCCTTGACTCCGGCTCTGTTTCGTGGCAATCTACCCACTCGTCTTTTGTTCTCAGTTCCAGTTGTGAGGCTGAGATCTACGCAGGGGCCATGGCTGCACAGGAGTTACGCTGGCTCACCTACCTGCTGACCGACTTGGGAGAGCCGCCTCGTTCTCCTCCAATTCTGTACGTCGACAACAATGCCATGATTGCCTTGTGTCAGGAGCACAGACTGGAGCACAGAACGAAGCACATCACTCTGCGCTACTTCCTTGCTCGAGAGTTGCAGCAGCGTGGTCAGCTTCGTCTTGCTTACGTGGCCACTCGGGCCAACACTGCTGATATCTTCACCAAGGCACTTCAGCCTTGTGATCATCAGCCTTTCTGTACTGTTCTAGACCTTGTGCCTACTTGGCCTCACTTGCTCACTTCTTGACTTTGCTTGTACTGTGATCTCTATACATATACATGCATGCTTACACTTGCTAGGTTGTGATCACTGTATTGCTTGTTCTCCTTTATATAACTCTGCATGTGAACTGGCCTTGTGGCCATTTGCTTGTGCTCAGAATGCGTGGTGACTTCGTGATCCACCCTGAGCTTGCTTTGCTTTTCTTGACTGGTCTTGTGACCTCTTGTTCTCCCCCACTTTGCCTATGGGGGTGTGTCAAACTTATATGCTATATCTTGTGAAGGCTATAGTGGGATAGCCCACATGGGGTACAACCCAATTAGGGTTAGTACTTGTACCCATCCTGATGTTAGTCAATTCATTCTCCTTACTGTTGTCACTAACCCTTCGTTTGAGTCCACTGCTGCGTCTGCCCTAGTTGCTGAGCTTGTTGACTTTGCTGCCGCCTGTCGTCTAGACTACGCCGCTAGTCTTGTTGCTGAGTCTGGGTCTATCTTGGGATCTGTTTTTCGCACGTTCACAGGAAAGTGAAATATGATATATTGATTGCAATTTTGTTTATGAAATATTTCTATTATTAAATAATCAAAGCTCTAGTAATTTGCTTTTGTAAATATTATGTACTGGCAATTAGTAGCGTGTGTCAGAACCAACCGTTATTGGGCACATATATACTGACTGAATGTGATATATTGTGCTGTAGATATGTTTAAGCTTAAATCGATGCAATTGACAGCTCGGACGCGGCTCGCGTCTCAGTTGTTACGCGTGAAGCGGGAACACACGTGATTGGGCCCAAACTTCGGGGAGGTGACTTGTTGGTAAGGTTGGGGAACATGTGAGTCACAGCTCGAGGTCACCTCACAGTGACAACTGAACTTCGGCCGGGGTAACATTGCGGTATCCCTGTCGGACTCACTGGGGTATCTCTCCGGGGTAACCCTGAGCTTGAAGTGGCCCAGTCAAGTAGATGGGACTTCCGAAGGATGAGGTTCCGGGTTCAAACTCCACTGCCGGCGAGTTCTGCCAGCCCCCCAGAAGGGGGTTTTGCACTGCTCATCTGGGAGTGGATAATCCTTACCTCGATACCCAGCGAGGTGTGTAAATAAGTGGGTAGGCGGATTACGATCGACAGCCGGGGTAATACCAAAGGGGGTTTCCCCTATAACCCCGGGGTAACCCTGATGTGACATTCGTGTAAAAATTCGCGGGGGATTTTTTTGGGATGCCCCCACCTCCGTCTCCTCTCACTCAGCGTGAGAGACTACTCATGAACTCGATGGACCCAACCCAACAGAAGTCAAGCAGTCAAGCAACAGGCTGCCCTCAGCCTTTTTAGCGCAAGTTACGCTGCTGCGCGCATTCTCAGATATCTGGCAGGAACATATATTTTCGACATGACACAGTACCCGAAGTTGTGTGGACATTCGACGTTCCGGTCAGGACCAGAATCAAGATGGCAAGCTGAATCAGGGACGGTTCTGTTCCACATGATGATGATGGCAGCAGGAGCCCCGATGTTGCGGACATTCGACGTGAATGCTGGGACCAGACCAATGAGGACGGCTGCTAAAATCCAGTGCGAGCAGTTGAACGACACGTCACATCGGCGGTGTTCGCCACGCCAAGCCTACTTGGAAGGGAGGGGCTTGAGAATCGGGATGGGCGAAGGACACATCACCTCACCACCATCACCATCATCAATGCCATCGCCAACGCCAACGCCACCCCGCCAAATTTATATTATAGCAGCACTTCATTTACAGTTGAACTCGCCTTATTTGGTACTAAATAGCTCGATCTCATCCTGTAGACCTCTCGTTTTCTCTCGCCAACACCATGTCTCTCGTTATAGTCGTCTCGCTCCTCTTGCTCTGCGCATCGCAGCCGTCCGTCTTGGCGCAGATGCCCAACACGCCAGGTGGGCAGATCGGCGGCGAGGCGGGTATCGAGCGAGCCATGTCGCTTTTCCGAGTGAGTTGGTGCTTGCTCCCGTCTGCACACAGCACAGCTTACTGATGGGGAAATACATTCCAAGAGCTTAGCTTGCGCGCCGTGCCTGCACGCGCACACAGCATGCTGATGGGGGAATCCATCGAAAGAGCTGAGCTTGAGTGTCGTGGCTGCGAATAGGAGGCGACTCAAATCTGGATCCTGCTCGCTCGCTCCCGTCTAGGGTTTAGCTTAGGCTTGATGGCGGGATACTTTTAAAGAGCTTAGCTTGAGTGTTGTGGCTGCCAAATGATACGCCAAAAACTACACGTGACTTCCCCTCTCCCTCTCCCTCTCCCTCTCCCTCTCCCTCTCCCTCGCCCTCGCCCTCTCCCTCTCCCTCTCCCTCGCCCTCGCCCTCTCCCTCTCCCTCTCCCTCTCCCTCTCCCTCTCCCTCTCCCTCTCCCTCTCCCTCGCCCTCTCCCTCTCCCTCTCCCTCTCCCTCTCCCTCTCCCTCTCCCTCTCCCTCTCCCTCTCCCTCTCCCTCTCCCTCTCCCTCTCCCTCTCCCTCTCCCTCTCCCTCTCCCTCTCCCTCTCCCTCGCCCTCGCCCTCGCCCTCGCCCTCGCCCTCCCCCTCGCCCTCCCCCTCGCCCTCCCCCTCCCCCTCCCCCTCCCCCTCCCCCTCCCCCTCCCCCTCCCCCTCCCCCTCCCCCTCCCCCTCCCCCTCCCCCTCCCCCTCCCCCTCCCCCTCCCCCTCCCCCTCCCCCTCCCCCTCCCCCTCCCCCTCTCCCTCTCCCTCCCCCTCCCCCTCTCCCTCTCCCTCTCCCTCTCCCTCTCCCTCTCCCTCTCCCTCTCCCTCTCCCTCTCCCTCGCCTCGCCCTCGCCCTCGCCCTCGCCCTCGCCCTCGCCCTCGCCCTCGCCCTCGCCCTCGCCCTCGCCCTCGCCCTCGCCCTCGCCCTCGCCCTCGCCCTCGCCCTCGCCCTCGCCCTCGCCCTCGCCCTCGCCCTCGCCCTCCCCCTCCCCCTCCCCCTCCCCCTCCCCCTCCCCCTCCCCCTCCCCCTCCCCCTCCCCCTCCCCCTCCCCCTCCCCCTCTCCCTCTCCCTCTCCTCGCTCCACGCTCCACGCTATTCCGTCCTCGCGTCTCGCTCGCTCTTCCCCTTAACTCATCACTTCCCACCCCGTCTTGATCTGTCAGTTATGGGAGGAGGCCTACGGATTGAAACACGACATCCACATGCCACCCTCAAAGATTTCCTTGCCGGCCATCGTGCCGCCCGCTCCGCACCTGGAGGAGTGCGAGGCGCTGACAGCGGCGAGGACGGCATCGGAGAAACGCGAAGGCAACGGGCAGCCTCCTCTGTGGGCACGGCCTGCTGTTAACTGCTCCGAATGCAACCCGCAACCACCATGGGTACTATGACTACTACGGCTCCACCATTCTCGTCCTTCCACAGGGATTGTAGAGGCACACAGCCTTGTCCAAACAACTACAAACGCCAGGCACGTAAAATTGTGTAACAGTTATTGATTGATTTATTCCTTTCTTCCCCTCAAGAAGCGTACTTTTTCGTCCTTGCTTACCTCGCATGTCATGTGAGGACTTGGCACGAACGAGCACGTCGTTCTGTCGTAGGACTTCTCCAAGCGAGGTGGGTGTAAGAGAGACAAAAGTGTAAGGGAGACAAGGGTGTAAGGAAGTCAAGTAGGAGATTTTCTTTCCAACTACGCATAGGTGTAAGGGAGACAAGGGTGTAAGGAAGACAAATAGGAGATTTTCTTTCCAACTACGCATCACCATCCCCTGCCCACCCCCTGCCCACCCCCTCCCAACCCCCAGGTGCGCGGATCCGACGCGGACAATTTACCGCTGACGCGCGTTGCGCAGCGGGATCTGTGGGATCACCAGATGTTCAACGGTCGCTGCGACGGCAAGCGCCTGCTCGTCGTGCCGTGGCCCAGAGCGGCCCGTCACGGCGTGGGCTCGCAGGTGGGAGAGGGCGTCACAGGTGCCTTACGGGGTGGGACAGTGAGAGTCGGAAAGAAAAGTGAGGGTACTTGGATCCTAGGTGGGTTTAGGGGCTTGCAAACGAGAGTCGGGGTGCTTGGAGGTGGGACTGGCTGCTCACTTGGTTTCCCTCCCTCCCTTCATCCCTACCTCCCTCCCGTTCACTCTCCATCTCCGTCTCCCCCACTCCCGTTTCCCTCTCTCCCTTGCACCCACCCACTGGCACCATCAGGTTCACATAATGAGCGCTTTCCTGAGCCTGGCCTTGATCTACAACCGCACACTCGTGCCCACGCCTGGCTCGTACGACCGCGCGCTCACCGAGATATGCAATGGTGAGCTCTACAAAGCTTGCCTTTGTGCGAACCTACTCGCTGCCTCCAGTTCGTGTACACATCTAGGTATATGTACGTTTTTATGTGCATCCGTTTGGATCTACACGTTTCTACAAAAATGTACTACGTGGAGGTGTGTTACAATGTCCCAGGGGTCCTCGCTCGTAGCGGAAGAGCAGCAAATCTGGAAATTGGGAAACTCTCGAAGCAACTGAGGAATGAGAGTGATAAAATCTTCCTGGAAACCAACAGTAGAACTTGAAAATGTACTAGTGGAGGTGTTACGATGTGTGTCTTCCATATATGCTGCGCACTGACAAGTATATTTGTGGATCCATGCGTTCCTATGTGTATTTGCATCTCTACTTGTGTCAATGTGTCTCTGTGCCTATCTATGCGTTTTTGTGTGTATCTACGTGCATCTGGTTTTCCAACACCACACTGGGTTTCCCAGGGGTCCAACTCCTCCCCCAACGCCCATTCCACATTGAATGGGTAAATTGCGTCGGCACCATGCTCAACCGCTTCCTTCTCCCACCCCATTCCCCATTTCCCACCCATCTCTCCCACGCTGCCCTCCCCCCTCCCCTCTCCCCCCTCCTTTCCCAGCCACCAAAACGGGCGGGTCGTGGAGTTGCTACTTCTTCCCCATGGTGAATCCCGACTGCGACCGCGTGGTGACGGATATGATCGCCAAGAACACCATGCCAGCCCTTTCCTCGGACGACAAGGCCCACGACCGCATCGCTGCCTCGGAAGACCTGGTCGCTCACCTTGACTCCAACGCCGACAGGGAGCTGTCCTATGAGTCGCGCGCTGCCAAGTGAGTGTCAGGGGAAGGGGGAGGGGAGGGGGAAGGGGAAAGGCAATGGGGGAAGGGTGTGGGGTGTGAAGGGTGCAGGGAATGTGGGATAGGTGCATGGCTGAAGGTCGCCGTTGAGATGGTTATAAGGCCTTGGCTAATCATTGAGGGCCATGGCAAGGGCCGAAGTGTCAGAGAAGTATACATTCGCGTCCTCTCGTCCCTCGCACCTCTCCCCCCATCTCTCCCCCCATCTCCCCCCCCCATCTCCCCCCCCCTCTCCCCCCCTCCATGTGCCCATTCGCTTCCCAACCTCCAAGCCCTGGTACTACTATCTGAGTGCTCTTCCCCATCCCCGCCCCCCACTTCCGTCAGGCTATGGGGCGATGCATACGAAAGGGCCCCGGTTGAGTTGGATGTCATGGGGGAGCAGCCGCGAGTTGACATCAGATACAAGATGGTGCGTGCGTGTGCGCTCGCTTGCTTGCGGGTGCGGTTGTACAAATGAATCCCCCAATGATTGATACACAATTGGTTAGTATGCAGGGTTAACAAATCGTATCATCCACACGGCAGCTGGTTCACCTCATGTCCCATAACCTCCCTCTTTCCGCCCCCCTCTTCCACCCTTCCCCGGCCCTCCCTCTCCCCTTCCCTCCCCTCCCTGCCCTCTCCCCCTCCTCCGACCCCTCCACCCCCTCATCTGCGTCCCTCGGTCGCCCTAGACGAACTGGTGGCGCTCCCAGACGACGCGCTTCATGATGCGCTGGCCCTCGCCGCACATGTGCCACGAGACCAACAAGGTGCGCCACACCGCCTACGGCCTGCACACCGCGTCGTACCTCGCGCGCTACCATGAAACCCAGTCCGAGATCATACGGGCCGTTGCGGGCAACGCGTCCGAGACAGACGAATCCAAGAAGCTTGTCGGGATTTCCACTGGCCCTCCAGGGCCCATCGAGACTCAAATATGGCCTGTCCGGGGCTTCGAGGGGTGTAATGAGACGTGTATGAGCGCGGCGGATGCCAAGGCGATTAAGGATAGTTACGCATCGGTGGGAGGGGAGCCGTTTGTGATGCGGCCGATTGTGAGCCTGCACGTGCGTCAGAGCGACAAGGGTGTTGAGATGCGCTTGTCGCCGTTCGCCACGCACATGTTCCTTGTGCATCGGCTGCGGCGCTTCTCGCCGGACCTGCGATACGTGTGGCTCAATACGGAGGTGGAGGTGCGTGGGGCAACAAATGCTTACATTGCTCACGCCTTATGCTCCACCTCTTTATCGCTTTGCAATGGCTTCGCGTACCTTCCCTCACACGCGATCCACCCCTTTTTATGCTTTTCCTCCCATGTACCTTCCTCCCTACCTTCTGCCCCACCCGCCTGACAGTCTGTGGTCAAGGAATCAGCCTTGTACACTGATTGGAGGTTCCTCTACTCCTCCAACGCGCGCCAGCCCGTGGATTCCAGGGGGAACCGCGAGTATGAGTTCAAGCAGTCAGTTACAGAGAGCTTCGCGAGCGCTATTATTGCGTCACAGTGCGACTACTTTGTGGGTGCGCTTGGGTCTAACTGGAGCCGATTGATAAACGAGCTGCGCTCGACAAATGGGAGGTTGCTCGCCGGTTACTTCACGGTGAATATTGGATTCTGGTAGCCGCGCTCTCTTTTGATTTTAAGGCCTGGTTTTTTTCTGGATTCCTTAGAGCGTGTTACGTACGTTGTTAGCCTGTGCTGGTTGCCTCGACCGGCCAATTTGACTTTGGAAACTCTTCGTTTCTATGCGGTACGTTTTAGACCAAGATCGGTAATGTACGGTGAACCTTGTTGGTTGCCTCGACCGTTGCTCGGTTGCCTCGACCGGCCACCAAAAAGTGGGGTACGTAACACGCCCTTACTCTGCACCTCATCAACGCATACAACAGTGACGTTTCGAGTTTCATATTCTTAGCGATCGTTTCATCGTGTGACTAAACTTGATAAGAGCGTGTTACGTACCTCGTTAGCCTGCGCTGGTTGCCTCGACCGGCCAATTTGGAGTTTGAAACTCTTCGGTTTTACCGTATGTGTTACGTTTTAGACCCATCTCGGTACTGTACGGTGAACCTTGCTGGTTGCCTCGACCGTCGCTCAGTTGCCTCGATCGGCCACCAAAAAGTGGGGTACGTAACACGCCCTAACAATACGGGGCAAGGTGTGACTATCCGTGATAGCGCTGTGATCACCCGAGATAGATACGAACTATACTGTGACTGTCCGTGATACTGTAAAGAAAATTCATTTTCCTTACTTCGCGCCCCTGCGTAACGCGTACACGACGGTTCCCGCCAAAGGAACCCAACAGTGAAACGTTACCCGCTCGCGACACTCGCCCCGACCATTGCTCACGCCACTGTACACCTAACCACCCTGTCAGTAGATCTGCACTGTGGATGCCCGGTTGATTCTAGGGGGGGTTACAGGCGCGTTCGCCTGGAGGGTTATGGGCGCTCAAACCCGCTACACAAACAAGCCATTTTATCCCAATGGTCTAAGTGGTTGGGATTCTGACATGGTATCAGAGCGGTCTCGGGTTCGAATCCCGGTGTATGCACATGGAGGCCGTTGCCGCTGTGCTCAGTCCTGGGCCTCCCAGTATGGGGGGATGTCAGTAGATCTGCACTGTGGATGCCCGGTTGATCCTAGGGGGGGTTACAAGCGCGTTCGCCTGGGGGGTTATGGGCGCACAAACCCGTTACACAAACAAGCCCTTTTATCCCAATGGTCTAAGTGGTTGGGATTCTGACAAACCCAACCTCACGGTTCGGTTGGTAACCCGCGCTCCGGTCCTCCGCCTCGACATTTCCCAACCTCGACGCTAGGCCCGTTGCGCACCACATTCTCGCGCATGACCGTTACCACGCTAGGCTTTCGCTATATATTGTTCGCTCATTCATTCGCTCATTGTGCTTTTGCTTCGATAGTGCAATTCTCGCTCGTTCACTCAATTGCACTCGTAACACTTGGTATTCAGAGCCTACGATCTCTTCTTGGACCGCACCCACACCTTCGCTTCCCCACTATCTCAATTTTTGGGGGGGTTATACGTCTCTCAGCGATCAAGCACCGCTGCCCGTGTGCCTTCTCGTAAGCACAGTCAGCCACGACCGAGGCTCTCGCTGAGCTCGCCCGACACCCCTGCTATGGCCGAATTCAACCTTGCGACGTTGACGCAAGAACGCCTCGACCAACTCGTGCGCCAGCTCGAGGAATCAACGCTCGAAATTGCGACGCTCATGGCAGAACGCGACTCCGCCCGACAGCAATCAACAGTGAATGCACCAGCACCAGCACCTGCAAATGCACCGGCACAATCGGAGGAGCCGATTATCATCTCATCCGGCACACCGTCGCAGCACGATAGCGTGGGACAGCGCTCAGGCGCAGCCAGCGACGGCGCCGCCCAATCTATGCCGGGCATGGAGAGAGCCACGACCACATCGGGCGTAAATGTACCTCGCGAGGCTCGTCGTCATGTCGGATTTGCGACATCAGCCGGCAACGACGACATTGGTGAGCCGATGCGACTCAAGCCGCAACGCCCGCCGTGCTTCGATCCTAGCCAGCGTGGAGGTCCGACGGTTCAATCGTGGGTGTTCACGATAAACATGTTTTTTTACGCGAACTACGTCACGTCGGATGCAGCGAAGATTCGGTATGCCGTATCGTTGCTGCGGGGCCCTGCCATGGACTGGTGGCGAGTCATCGTGACGTCGCCACGCGCCTATGAGCCACTGTCGCAAGAGGAAGGGCCCGCGGGCCCAACCGTCACCTGGAGTTCATTCTGCGAGACAGCCCAATACAGCACGTGAGACGCGTGGTGCGCAGCGCTTCGGACGCGCTTCGAGCCAATCGCGGCCTCGATTTCAGCATGTCATAAGCTGCGCACTTGGCGACAGCTTGGGTCGGTCCAAGACTACACCAGCGGATTTCTCGCGCTGTGCGAGCAAGTCGGCTACATGCACGAAGCGGAGCGAGTGGATCGCTACGTCGGCGGCCTGAAGCCGGAAATCTCGCAAGAAATTCTTCTTCGCGGGATCTCGAACTTCAACGAAATCTTGGCGCTAGCGGAGAAAATCGACATCCTACGCCGTCCGAGATCGGGGTCCTACTACGGACATCGCCCTCGGGGGCCGACCGAGCACGCCACTGTACACGCCATTGCGACGAATGCAGTTGCCACGCCGTTTAAAGGGCGCTGCGTCGCGTGCAACAGGCCGGGCCATCGCAAGAGCGAATGCCCAGAGGAGCTAAGGCGCCGTGGAGCAGAGCAGGGGAGGGAGTCTGGGAGGCAAGGAAACGCCAACAGTCAGTAGAGTACGGGCCCACTACTGACGAGACTCACTGCTCGGCCGACCTCACTGACCCTCACCGAGTCACAGTACCGATTCATGCAATCGACCGGGCTCGGCTTCATAAGGAGGGTACAGCGACAGATTCCCCACTCTGATTCACGGGAAAATACTAGGGGTAGCAGTGAAGATTTTTATTGACGGAGGAGCAAGTCACAGCTTAGTTAATACCGCGACGGCACGGAAGTTGCATCTGACACTTAGCCGCTGTTTTCCGGAGGTCGACGCACGCTTAGTTGACGACACGCCACTGGCTATACGGGAAAAAGTGGAGAGAGTGAAGGTTCGCTGCGGGGGGGGGGGGGGGGTTTCGGGTTTACACAGGAAATGCTCGCGACGACGCTGGATGGGCACGACATTTTACTGGGACGTGATTGGGTGCGATGCTACAACCCGCGAATTGACTGGACGACAGGTAGCTGCACTTTGCGAAGCGGCGGTAACTGGATCGCACTACCTCGCTGGCAGTCGCCTGAGTCTTCAACGGTCCACGTCAACGCCATCACGATGAAACGGGCTGTCGCCGCTGGAGCTGACGTGTATGTAGTAGACATCACGGTAGTAGGCGAAGCAGAGGAGCCGAGTGATTTTCAGAAATTGCTAGCAGCCGTACCGCCCGAACTACAGGAACTACTGAAACGGTACCCTGTGATTTTTCCAGATGACTTACCGGAGGGACTCCTACCTCAACGAGCACACGACCACCGCATAGAATTAGAACCGGGGGCACAGCCAACCGTACAGCGACAGTTCCGACTGACACAGCCCGAACTTGACAAACTGAGGAAGAAGTTAGATTATTTACTGAAGAAAAAATTCATCCGACCGAGCTCATCACCGTTCGCCGCACCGATACTGTTCACACCAAAAAAACACGGAGGGTTCCGCATATGTATCGAATACCGCGCACTAAACAAGGTAACAATCAAATCGCGATACCCCATCCCCCGCGCTGACGAACTGATAGATCAACTGCGAACAACACGGGTTTTTTTTTTTTTATAAATCGACCTGCGGGAAGGGTACCACCAGATTCGAGTCGAACCATCGGACTGCGCGAAGACAACATTTTGGACCAGATGCGGGTCATTCGAGTACACTGTGATGCCATTCGGGCTGACCAACGCACCGGCGACATTTCAGATGACCATGAACGAGGCGTTTAGGCCAGTGTTAGACAAATGCGTGATAGTTTACCTCGACGACATCCTGGTCTACAGTCGCGACAAGCAGCAGCACTTAACAGATCTGGAAGCAGTGTTTAAAGTTTTAGACGAGCATCAACTACTGACCAAGGGTTCCAAGTACGTGTTTTTTCAGGACAGGTTAGAATTTCTGGGGCACGTTATCTCGGAGGCTGGAGTTTAGATCGACCCAAAGAAGCTGGACACGGTAAAAGCGTGGCACCCCCCGACAAATATCACAGAGCTGCAGAGTTTTTTAGGGTTCGTTAATTATGTGCATCGGTTCCTCCCCGACATGGCACGGTTAACTGCCCCACCGACGGATCTGCTGCGGAAGGGGGTCGTTTTTACGTGGGGGGAGAAAGAGCATGCTGCCTTCTCTGCCCTGAAACATGTTCTCTGTTCACCACCTGTACTGCGCATCGCCGACCCACACCGCCCATTTGAGGTAGTTACAGACGCAAGCGACATCGCCATCGGAGCCGTACTGCTACAGGATTTCGGCAACGGCTTACAGCCCATCGCATATGAGTCACGAAAACTGCATCCGCCCGAGAAAAATTACCCGATACACGACCGCGAAATGCTCGCGATCGTGCATGCATTCAAGGTCTGGCGTTGTTACTTGACCGGCGCAGACGTGACAGTACGGACTAACCACAAATCACTACAGTACCTCCGTGCACAGCCCCACCTCAACCCTCGACAGGTCCGTTGGCTTGACTTCATCGAGTCCAACTTTCACTACACGGACCTACAAAAAGGGAGCATCTAACATCGCCGACGCACTGACCCGCCCCACTGCCGAAATACAGCCCACTACTTACAGGACTATTTACCCACGGCTACCAAACAGACCCATTCTTCACAGGAGGCAATTCGCAGCAGTTCGCAGTAGAAAAGGGGGTTTATTACGTAAAAGCCGACACCGACCGCATCTGGATACCGGGCTACACTTTACTAAGGGAGTTACTGCTACAGGAGGCACACGACGGAGTTACCTCAGGACATTTCGGAGTAGAGAAATCACGACAGCAGCTGCAGCGATACTACTACTGGCCAGAGATGCTGACCGACGTGCAGCGACACGTGGCATCGTGTCCCACCTGCCAGCTCATGAAGTCGTCACGACAGCGACCGGCAGGACAGTTGCAGCCGATACCACCCCCAGAGCGTGCTTGGCAGCAGCTGACGATGGACTTCGTCACGGGGTTACCGGCCGGAATAAGTGGGAACGACGCGATCCTGGTCGTCGTCGATCGGCTGATGAAGATGGCACATTTTGCAGCCTGCAAAAAATCCATCACAACCGAAGAAACAGCCCGACTCTCCATCTCCACCGTCGTTCGACTGCACGGGATTGCGGAGAGTCACTACACAACGGGAGTGGACTACGGTGTAGGGCACGGGGTTATGCGATTGATCGTAGCTTGCACTAACGTTCTTACTTCTTGCTTGTGTTCACATAGAAGGTTTGCAAGAGTTTCCACTAAGGAAGTTGAAAGGAACAATTTTGCATTGAAAATTTGATAGTACAATGGAGGCATGCAGAACAAAAGGACTGGAATGGCATGCAACACCTAGCAAGGGCGAAATATGCCAGCCAGTAGAGGAGCGGCTTGCCAAAGCTGCAGCAGAGTTGTCTGCCAGCGTTGCACTGCGCGCGGTCTGCCAGCACTGCAGTCACAGGTGACTATCTGCAGTCGCAGGTAACTATCTGCAGTCGCACGTTGTCTATCTGCGCAGATGTGCGCACCTGCCAAGTAGGTGCAGGTTGACGGTTTCACCGTCAGGAACATTGCGGAGGTGCCAGGTAGAAAACGTGTCGTCGGTTTCGCCAGGTGCGCACCGTCGACCACGTGATGCCGTTCCGCAGGTAGAACTTCGCCAAAACCTCCTGGGCGAAAGTTCGCACGCCTCCGCAGAGTTTCATACACCTCTGCGAATTCGGTCGATCAGCTCGACGTCGCTCGGTCGAACAGCGTTCGCCGAGCAGAGCTCCTCGACCCGAACTCTTCGACCAGAGTTCCTCGACCAGGATCGTCGACCAGCGCTCTTCGACGGGAGCTCGTCGCGCAGAGATCGTCGACCAGAGCTCATCGTGCAGAGCTCGTCGACCGGATCTTGTCGAGCAGAGCCTGCTCGACCGCAACTTCCGTCGAACTGCAGAAGCCCATTTCGTCGACCAATCCGTCGCAAACTTCTCGACGACGGCGAGATCAGCTGCGCCCAAGCGAGGGCGGGGATTTTCTCTTCGACACTCCCCTGCCAGCTCACGCTTGGGCACCCACACACAAGGTCCACCCAGAACCTAGAGGGATAGAATACAAGGAGAAAATTCCTTCTACGTGCATCCAACACATAGCACGCATATCACCGCACCAGCCGTGCAGAAGGGTACGGCACCTACTGCTGCACCTCATCATCCCCGTCGCCAACGTCGACCAGACGCACTTGGTCGATTGCGACGGAGCACCGGTTGAAAGCCGGAAAGTGCAGCGCCTTCGTCAGAAAGTCCGCCGGCTGCTCGGTGGTCGGGATGTACTGCAGAGCAATCTTCCCGCGCTTCACCATATGCTGCAGGCAGGCGTAGCGTTGCTCCATGTGCTTGAGGTTGCCCTTGAGCCCCAAGCCCTTTACGACAGTGATTGCCGACTGGTTGTCCACGTGCAGAACAGTCAGCTTCCTTGCGTCGAGCAGGCGGAATTCTGCAAGGAGGAAGCGCAGACGGCAAGCCTCCTTGCCAGCTTCCGTGGCCGCGACGTACTCTGATTCGGTCGACGAGAGCGTCGCACATTTGATGCGCTGGCTCGACCAGGAGACTGCGGCTCCTCTGAAGACGAAAACGTAGCCGCCCGTACTCGTCCGATTCTGCTTGTCACCAGCGTCGTCGGCATCTGCATAGCCGACCAGACACAGCGACTCTGGTCCGCCGCCAAACTCCAGAGCGGCGTCACGGGTTTCAGCGAGGTAGTGCAGACAGCGATCGACCTCACGCCAGTGGCTGTCGCTCCGCACTGTCAGGCCGGATCCGAGCTTGCTGCAAGCGAAGGCAATGTCGGGCCTCGTCGTGGTGGCCGCGAACTGCAGCGAGCCGACCTTCTGCCGGTACTCTGCTTCCTTGCACGACTGGAACTCCTCGTCGTCGAGCATCAGCTCTGCGTAGGCGTCGACGGCGACCGGCGTATTCGGCACTCGTCCGGTCAGCTCCTTCAGCATCGTAGTGCTGCTGCTTGCGGCGAGCAGATCGTCGACGTAGACGAGCACCCAGCACGCCACTCCGTCGTCGCCGATCTTGAGGTACAGTGCCTCATCGACCTGGCTCTTCTTCCAGTCGGCTCCAGTCAGCACATCATCGAGCGCCTTGTACCACAGCAGCGGACTCTGCTTCAGGCCGTACAAGCTCTTCAGCAGCTTGCAGATGCGGCCGGTTCCGTCGTTTTGGTGGTCGGGCTGGTACATGTAGAGGAAGCGATCCAGCTTTCTCTGCACAAACGCGTTCTTTATATCGAGCTGCATCAGATGAAGGTCGAGGACCGCTACGATGCTGAGAAAGATCCGCAGAGTTACGTAGCTCCCCACCGGCGCGTACGTCTCATCGTGCCATAGATCTGCGTGAAGCCCTTCACCACCAGACGCGCCTTCTCGCGGGCGACCGTATCGTCGACGTGGCACTTCGTCGTGAGTACCCAACGATTCTTCATGATGTTGACTCCGCGCAGACGCTCGACCAGCTCCCACGTCCCGTTAGAGATGAGACTCCTTATCTCCTCGTCCATGGCGGCCTTCACCGCCTTGCCCTTCCAGCTCGCCAACGCCTCCTTCACCGTCATGTTAGCAATGTCCCAGCAATGCTCTGGGTCGGGGTGCATGTCGGGGTCGAGCTCGGGCAGATCGACGTCGTCTTCTGCGTCGTCGAGCAGCGTACTGTAGGCCGTCGGCGGCAGACAAGCGTGGTAGCTCAGCTTCTCAGGCGGCTTGCCAATGTTGGGGCGGGCAGACCGTCGCGGTTTCGCCTCTTTGACCGTAATCTCCACCACGTCGCTGTCGTCAGACTGCTCCCCTATCGACAGCTCCCCTTCATCGCCGCCGGCCACACCGACGACATCCACAACGTCGCTCGACGAGTCGTCGTCGAACTGCTCCCCTGTCGGCAGCTCCTCTACCGACTGCTCCCCCAAGATCAGCTTCTCTGCCAACGGCTCCCCTGAAGCCGGCGCCTCTGCCGACGGCTTCTCTGCGGTTGGCGCCTTTGCCGACGGCTTCTCTGCAGTCTTCTTCGACGTCGACGGCTCCCCTGTCGTCTGCCGCTTCCCATCGCTGACCTTCTCGGCGTCACGTTGGCCACTGGCGATGCAACCGGTCGGCGCCGCAGGCGACGCACCTAGTTTCCCCTCATCGCCGGCGGCCGACGAGGATCCCTGCACAAGGGGAGGGTGGGAGGGGGTGACGTCGTCTGCGTCGTCCTCATCAAGCTCGTCGTCCGCGGCGAGCTGTGGAGGGTGCACCGAGGAGGAATCGGTCGGCGGGGTAGAGGGCGTCCTCTTCGACGCCGGCCCGTACTCCACCTTCCACATTTCCATCGACAGGGTCTCGTAGAAGATCGCTTCGACCGTCGTGACGACCTTATTGTCCGTCAAGTCGAGCACCTCCCAGCCCTTGCTCTCTGCCGACACTCCGAGGTGAAGATCCCAACGGGCCTTCGGTGCCAACTTCTCGCTGCGCCGCTGCTCGGGGACCATGAACTGCACCATGCAGCCCCACACGCGCGCCAGCGTCAAGTCCGGCTTCTTCTCGAACAGCAGCTCGTGCGGCGTCGTCCCCAAAGGTAGAGAAGCCCGTTCGAGGCAATTGCGCACCCAGACAGCCTGTCGCAGAGCAAGGTGCCACCAGTGGTGCTTCACGCCCATGTGCAGAAGCATCGTCCGCACGGCCTCGACGACCGTGCGCATCTCCCGCTCCGCCATGCCGTTCTGCGCGGAGTGTAGGGGCACGTCAGGTTATGAAGGATGCCCTTGTCCTCGACGATGTCGGTGAAGGTTCGACCGATGAACTCCCCTCCGCCGTCTTCGACGGCTGCTGCTCCACCACCTTCAACCATTTGTCGAAGACGACCAGCACGTCGCTCTTCTTCGCAATCGGCCTCACCCACACGTAGCGAGTCTTCCTATCTTTCAGCAGAAGAAAGTAGAGGCTGCCATCGTTGCCAGGCACTCAAAACGGTCCGCAGATATCGATGTGCACCACGTCGAGCGCATTCTCTGCGTTCGATCCTTGGTCCGGGAAAGTGTGCCGCGCAATCTTGCCGCCAACACAGGAGGCACACGGCAGATCATCTGCGGTTGACTTCTTGATGTCCAGACCGGCAGCGACCTCATGCTTCGCCGAGCTCTTGATCGTGTCGACGCCGACGTGCGCAAGTCGTGCGTGCCACATGTCTGGGGTCGACTTCGTCGCCGACGCGATCGTCCGCGGAGCCACAACCTCTGTCGAAGTCGTCATCGACTTCGTCGAGCAGGGGCGCAGGTCGGTGCAGAGTACTCTGCCGGAGTAGCGTGCTCGACCAAGGACATCGCCGGCAGAAGACACCAGCAGCATCTCTCCGCCGTCGTCCTGCAGCTTCACACCGTTTTCCTTGAGCTGGCCAGTAGACAGCAGGTTCGCGTGCACACCCGGAACGTAGAGTACGTCGGGGACGAGGACTTGCTTCCCGGCCTCCCCTTGCAGAGCGACGGTGCCTCTGCCTTCGACGCTCTGAAGAGCCCCGTTGAAGCCGCGTACATGGCGCACGTCGCCGCTCGGCTGCATGTCGACGAAGGCCTCCTTCGTCCCCATCAAATGGTGGGAGCAGCCGTTGTCGAGCAGCACGGTCGGATTGGCATGCACAGCAGCAGCGACCGCCTTGAAGTCTTCACCAACCTCCAGCGCCAGCGAGATCGTCGGCTCCACCACGCCGACCATCGAGCACGAAGCCTCCTCGCCCCGAGCATTGCCGCAGAGGAGTCAGCATCCTTTGTCGAAGCCGTCTTCGACGCCTGCTTCTCCTTGCGCGGCTGGTTGTCTCGACGATGACGACCACCATCTGACTTTCTGCGGTTGGCGTCCCGGTCGTCGTCAGACTCGTCTCGGTTGGGGCAGTCGTACGAGAGATGGTCGGGAGCATCGCAGATGTAGCAACGGCGTCCTTCTCGATGCGAGCCACCGCGTTCGCGATCGCCTCCTTTCGCCGACTTTCCGCGGTCGGCGCCCTCCGTCGATTTCGCGTTCGACGACTTCCAGCCACCGCCTCCGCCAGACTGCCCACGCTGCCCCTGTTGGCGTCCCTGCTTCGCCGGGGCGACGTAGTTGGCCTGCGGAAGCAGTTCTGCAGGTCGCGCAGACTCCTGCATGAACTCGTCCTGGATGATGTGGCTCAAAAGCGAGTCCTCGTTTAGAGTCTCGCGCGTGCCGGGAATTGTCAGCATCCGGCGCATTAGATTGTAGCCCGAGAGGAGGCCACTTATGACGTGAGTGACATACGACGCCACCGAGTAGTCGACGCCGGCCATCCGCAGATCGGCCAAAACTCGCCGTGCTCGATTGCAGTACTCGGTCGCCGATTTCTGCTCCCCCATACGAATGTTGGTCAACTTCTTCTCCAGTTGATTGATGTAGAGGTCGTCGGTCGCTTTGTAGGTGCGCATGATGTACTGTCACGCTTGGTAGCCAGCATCCACCCATTGTCTGCACGGCTTCAAAGCGACCTGGACCAGAGGCGAGCAACACCTCGAAATGACCATGAAGGTCAGTAGATGAGCAGCGCGAAATTCCGCCCATAGTTCAGAGTCGTCTGCGTCCGGCGTCTCAACATTGCCGTCGACGAACTTCTTCAATCCAGCGATCTCCAGCTGAGGCTCGATGGATTCAATCCACGTGATCAAGTCGTGTCGACCTTCGAGCGGCTTCGGCACAGCGATCTTGTCCGGCGAAAATTTAAAATACGCGATGCCTCCGTCTCGACCAGCCGACGGATGAGTCGCCGAAGTCGGCCTGACTCCACTCCGCAGAGGAGATTGGCGTCGACCATCGACGTTGCCGTTCGAGCTACCTCCAGTCGCAGACGATTGCAGCACTTGCGCATGCACACCGCCAACGCCGACGTCGGCGGCCCGAATCACTCCGCGAACCCTCGTGCTTCCACCGCCGACAACATTGCCGCCATCACCTTCGTTGTGCACGGATCGGGGAGAGGCGTACGCGTCGTCCACTTCTGCACGGAGAGGGGGGTGCTCACGCGCCCACTGCGCACGAGTTCCAGGGAGCAGAATCTCCAAGTCCGCCTTGCCGTACCCGCCAGCCTCGTGGCGTGCCCGAACACCAGCCTCTCTTGCCTGCAGAGTATCTTCTACGCCTGCTTCGACTACAGGGTCGACCATGGCGACTAAGACGGCTACCAGCCTACAACGACTTAGGTAATGAACGCAGAAGTCGCCTAATCTGAAGGTTCTAACGTGGGGTCGTCCACGCTCACCGCAACATGCGGAGAGTCACTACACAACGGGAGTGGACTACGGTGTAGGGCACGGGGTTGTGCGAGTGATCGTAGCTTGCATTAACGTTCTTACTTCTTGCTTGTGTTCACAGAGAAGTTTTGCAAGAGTTTCCACAAAGGAAGTTGAAAGAACAATTTTGCATTGAAAAGTTGATAGTAGAATGGAGGCATGCAGAACAAAAGGACTGGAATGGCATGCAACACCTAGCAAGGGCAAAATCTGCCAGCGCAGCAGAGGAGCGGCTTGCCAACGCTGCAGCAGAGTTGTCTGCCAGCGTTGCACTGCGCGCGGTCTGCCAGCACTGCAGTCGCAGGTGACTATCTGCAGTCGCAGGTAACTATCTGCAGTCGCACGTTGTCTATCTGCGCAGATGTGCGCACATGCCAAGTAGGTGCAGGTTGACGGTTTCACCGTCAGGAACATTGCGGAGGTGCCAGGTAGAAAACGTGTCGTCGGTTTCGCCAGGTGCGCACCGTCGACCACGTGATGCCGTTCCGCAGGTAGAACTTCGTCAAAACCTCCTGGGCGAAAGTTCGCACACCTCCGCAGAGTTTCGCACACCTCTGCGAATTCGGTCGACCAGCTCGACATCGCTCGGTCGAACAGCGTTCGCCGAGCAGAGCTCCTCGACCCGAACTCTTCTAGCAGAGCTCCTCGACCCAAACTCTTCGACCAGAGTTCCTCGACCAGGATCGTCGACCAGCGCTCTTCGACGGGAGCTCGTCGCGCAGAGATCGTCGACCAGAGCTTATCGCGCAGAGCTCGTCGACCGGATCTTGTCGAGCAGAGCCTGCTCGACCGCAACTTCCGTCGAACTGCAGAAGCCCATTTCGTCGACCAATCCGTCGCGAACTTCTCGTCGACGGCGAGATCGGCTGCGCCCAAGCGAGGGCGGGGCCTTTCTCTTCGACAGGGATACCAACATCAATCATCAGCGATCGCGACACGAAATTCACCAGCAACTGTGGCAGGAACCTGTGGCAGCAGTTCGGCACGCGACTACAGTTTAGCTCATCGTACCACCCCGAAACCGACGGACAGTTAGAACGGACAAACCAAACCATGGAGCAGTTAATCTGAGCCACGTGCGACGACCCGACAACATGGGAACAGCAGCTGCCACTCATCGAATTCGCATGCAACAACTCCACGTCAGCCACGACGCAGCAGTCACTATTTTACCTCAACTACGGACAAAACCCAACTGTACACATTACCCCGAATCCCGACAACCCGGTACCACGCGCGCAACAGTTCGCAGAAATATTACAGGCAGCACGGACCCGGGCAGCATACGCCATAAAAAAAAATAGAACATCATTGCTAAGCGTAACGCCGACCGCCACCGTCGCCCCGTTACTTACCAGCCCGACGACCTCGTATTACTTGACACCCAAAACCTCCGCCTGCCCATTACTCCGAATCTCCGCCCCCGGTATTGTGGGCCATTCCGTATCAGCCACATGATCACACCCGTCACCGCCCACCTCCTCCTCCCTGCTGACTGGTACGTCAGCCCGTCATTCCACGTCAGCTAACCCGCCCATACTTCCCCTCCACCAGCCAACTGCCTCGCAACCGCCCCGCCAGCATGACACGACCACCAACAGAGCCAGTCATTACACCCGAAAAAATCCTGAGCCACCGACTTCGTGACCCACGTGGAGCTCGCAGGATCGAGGTCTTGATTCGCTGGAAGGACCGCACGCCCACCGAGGACAACTGGGTGCCCCTGGACATAATTAAAAGCCACCCCGTCCTTACCGAGTATCTCCGCAGCCGCAATTTTCGAGATGTACACGCACTCTCTCGCCTCGACCATTGCTCCCGCCACTGTACACCTAACGACCCAACCTCACGGTTTGGTTGGTAACCCGCGCTCCGGTCCTCCGCCTCGACATTCCCAACCTCGGCGCTAGGCCCGTCGCGCACCACATTCTCGCGCATGACCGTTACCCCGCTAGGCTTTCGCTATATATTGTTCGCTCATTCCTTCGCTCATTGTACTTTTGCTTCGATTGTGCAATTCTCGCTCGCTCACTCAATTGCACTCGTAACAGATACCCATGTGACCAAAAGTGATAAAACGGGCTTAAAGCTCGCGTCTCATATTTTTCTCCGTTTTACACTTGGACGCGTTTAACACTTGGTTGGGTTCCGTGACTGGTTGACGAATGTGACGAGCTGGGGTGCGTTTCTGGCGGAACCAATCACGGAGGTGCATTCCCAACCAAGTGTACGTATAGTTTCCCCTGAACCATAGACAAGATTGCATACAACTGCATAGGCGTATAGACGAAAGTTGCATGCCTATGACGTTGGCCCCTTGTCGGGGGACAAAGGCTGTGAACGCCACTGTGCCAAATTCAAAAGTGTCCGACAATGTTTATTGGCTGTCACCTTGCGATTTCTTGATAGTCTACCAACAATGTTGACGAGTGTCAAAAGGCCAAGTTGACACTGCCCACTTTGACATGTCATGAGTACAGCCATTCCCATTAGGCTCACGAAACATTTTAGGGCGGAGAGGATTATAACGTGCATTTTGTTTCGAGAGCCTCGTCGATTTCGCCATCGCCAAAATCGGAACTGTAATGAACCTAGAAGTTTCAATTCCGAAATATCAGGAAATTTGGGGGTGACATCCCTTGGTGTGTCTGGTTGCGCCTCCGTAGATGTACTTTTCAGCATGTTCGGCAAACCGTTTTTCTAGTGGAGGGGCCGTTGTTCGTGTTCGAATGCACGAGGGATAGGTTGCAATCGGGGACCATCAAATGCCACGGGATTAGGTGAGCATCGACTGTATAGACACGACCACCCCCGTGGCTTGTTGGTTCGGTCCGCTCTGTCCGACCTGTCTGCTCTACTGTCTGTCTGAAACGCGCAAGACTGCTCTGCCAGTGCTGAGCGCATGGCGCGGGAGGGAGGGAAGGGAAGGGGGGAGCCCAGCCGTGGTGTACCTCGCCTCGCCCCTCGGGGATGGGGGAAATTGCTGCGGGGGAGGGGGGCAAAGACATCGAGATTTGCTGCGCTGCCGGGACGGTTGGGGAGGAGATACTGAAACGAAAGGGCAAGGAGGCTCCCCCCTCCTAGACACAGTTCAGCTTTCTGGCGGAGCGCTTGACTTCACTCTCCGCCGGATCGGCCGGCGGATGTCGAGGGGAGGGCTCTGGCAGACGACATCCGTCGACGACATCCCTCGAGATACAAGTTACGTCGGTTACAGACACTTCGTTTCTTTTCGCCTTACGGTTTGTAAACGGACGCCGCCGGCGGATGTCGAGGGTTAAAAGTATCAAATGGGGGTTCGGGAGGATTGGTCAGTGGTCATCACAACACGGAAGTCACCGTAAGTTGAAACGCTGACCATGCATACACCCAGCCGCCAGTGGAAGAGCCAAGACGTCACTGGCTTGGGTGATGTATGCACCTGCATTCGCTAAAAGCGCGGTTCGATAAAGTCCTCGGTGTGGCGATGGTGGAGGGGTTCTATAAAAGAGTCCGCTGCCCGCTGCCCGCACCTCGCAAAAACCTACAGGAACGCAGCAGTTCCACTCGTGGACATTTGAGACGTTCCCCCGAGCACTGAACGCCAGAAGGACCAGAGGCAGAGCAAGGACGGCAGATGAGCACACCACCACTGCAGCCGCAGTGCGCGCCACTGCCACTGCAGCGCAACCGCGTCGGATAGGAAGGAATGTCCTCGCTCGTGCGGTTCCGAGGAACTCCACGTCACCTCGTGATGGGCCATCACCAATGGGTGATGGTCACCAATGGGATGGTCACCAATGCTACGATATATCTCTTGGCCCTTCCATTAGACATCACATCTCATTCGTTTCTTGCGAGGACGCCACACCACCATGTCTCTCGTCATCGTCGTCTCGCTCCTCTTGCTCTGCGCATCGCAGCCGTCCGTCTTGGCGCAGATGCCCAACACGCCAGGTGGGCAGATCGGCGGCGAGGCGGGTATCGAGCGAGCCATGTCGCTTTTCCGAGTGAGTTGGTGCTTGCTCCCGTCTGCACACAGCACAGCTTACTGATGGGGAAATACATTCCAAGAGCTTAGCTTGCGCGCCGTGCCTGCGAATCCTGATACGCCAAATCACAGTTGACTTCCCCTCTCTCCTCGCTCCTCGTTCCTCGCTCCTCGCTACTCCGTCCTCGCGTCTCGCTCGCTCTTCCCCTGAACTCATCACTTCGCCTTCCCACCCTGTCTTGATCCGTCAGTTATGGGAGGAGGCCTACGGATTGAAACACGACGTCCACATGCCGCCCTCAAAAATCACCTTGCCGTCCATCGTGCCGCCGGCCCCGCACCTGGAGGAGTGCGAGGCGCTGACAGCGGCGAGGAAGGAGTCGGAGAGACGCGAAGGCAACGGGCAGCCTCGTGTGTGGGCGCGGCCTGTTAATAACTGCCCCGAATGCAACCCGCAACCACCATGGGTACTATGACTGCTATGGCACCACCATATTCGTCCTTTCACTGGAATTGAAAAGGTACGTTAAAATGTTTAACAGTTTGTTTTTTTGTTTTGTTTTGTTTTGTTTTGTTTTTTTTTTTTTTTTTTTTTCGTTAAAAGAAGTGTCTTTTCCCGTCCTTCCTTACCTCGCATGTCATGTGAGGACTTAGCACGAACGAGCATGTCGTGCTGTCCTATTACTTCTCCAGGGGAGGTGGGTGTAAGGAAGACAAATAGGATTTTTTATCTCCAAACAGTACCCATCACCATCCCCTGCCCACCCCCTCCCAACCCCCAGGTGCGCGGATCCGACGCGGACAACCTACCGCTGACGCGCGTGGCGCAGCGGGATCTGTGGAATCACCAGCTGTTCCCCGGTCGCTGCGACGGCAAGCGGCTGCTCGTCGTGCCGTGGCCCAAAGGGTCCAGCCACGGCATGGGCTCACAGGTGGGGTCGGGAGGGATGGCTCCCTGTCTGGCACGGCAGGGCGTGCCTTCCGGGTTGGATTGGACAGTGAGAGTCGGAAAGAAGAGTGAGTTTGGCTGCTGGTATTGAGGGGCTTGCAAACGAGAGTCGGGGTGCTCAAGAGGTGGGTGGAAGTGGCTTCCTGGTCAGTTGGTTTCCCTTCCTCCCTCTCTCTCTCCCTCCCTCCGTCCCTCCCTCCGGTTCGTTCTCCTTCCCTGACGTCCTCTCTCCCGTTTCCCTCCCTCCCTTGCACCCACCCACCCACTGGCACCATCAGATTCACTTGATGAGCACTTTCCTGAGCCTGGCCTTGATCCACAACCGCACACTCGTGCCCACGCCTGAATCGTACGACCGCGCCCACTCCGAGACATGCAATGGTGAGCTCTACGCCCAGCTTATGCTAAGCCTGCCTTAGTGAGGACCTACCGTAATCTCCTGCATACAGGACCCCCCCACCCCCCCCCAACCCCACCCCGTATAAGAGACCCCAGGTCTTTTATCCGGAATAGGTGTTTTATGTTGGCAGGTATATGTTAGGACCCTTGTTTTGTAACTGAATATTATGCCGTAAGACCCCCCTTCTGCTCGAGATTCCTATTTTGAGCAACAATTACGCTCGGGCGCAATAGATTGTAGGTAATGGTTGAATCTTGAATTCCGACGCGTTCAAGGCGGCAGGCGCGACACCTGACGATAACTTCGACGCGACCATCTCTCACAATAATATAACCTATCTCTCACGATAACCCATCTCTCATGACACCTGAGTGTTCGAAAAGCTTCACGTGTAAAATAAGAGTCCCGGGTTTTGTCCGGAGGGTTATGGTACAACCTCCATTTCTGTGGATATGTGTGCGTGCTTCTGTGTATCCGTTTGGATCTACGCGTTTCTATGAGCATGTGCGCGTTTCTATTTGCGTCGATGTGTCTCTGTGCCTTTACTATGCGTTTCTGTGTGTATGTATGATATGTGGATCTGGTTTTCCAACACCGCATTGTTAACCAACTCCTCCCCCAACGCCCATTCCACACCGAGTGGGTCTTACACGTCGGCACCATGCTCAACCGCTTCCTTTTCCCACCCCCACTCCCCGTTCCCTACCCACGGGCCACCACCCCCACGCGTCCCCCCACACCCTCCCCTCTCCATTCCCAGCCACGAGGACGGGCGGGTCGTGGAATTGTTACTTCTTCCCAATAGTGAATCCCGACTGTGAGCGCGTAGTGACGGATATGATCGCCAAGAGCACCATGCCGGCCATGTCCTCGGACCCCAAGGGCCACAATAGCCTCGCTGCCTCGGCCGACCTGGTTGTTTACCTTGACTCCAGCGCTGACCGGCAGATGACCTACGAGTCTGGCGCTTCCAAGTGAGTCCTAGGGGACGGGGAAGGGGGTAAGGGGAAGGGGGGAAGGGGAATGGGGTAAGGGGAAGGGGCGAAGGGAAAGGGGGGAAGGGGAAGGGGGGAAGGGTGTGGGGTGTGAAGGGTGCAGGGAATGTGGGGTGGGTGGGTGCATTGCTGAAGGTTGCCATTGAGATGGTTATGGGGTCCGGGGTAATGATTTAGGGTTGTGGCAAGGTGAAGGGGGTGAGGAGATGTGTGTGGGGCCCCAAGTGTCAGGAGGATATACATTCGCGTCCTCTTTTCCCTCGCACCTCTCCCGCCCTCTCCCTCTTCCCAGGGTCTCCCGCTCCTTACCTCTGCCACTCACTCTCCCTCCCTCCTCCTCTCCCACTCTCCCCCTCTCCCTCTCTCCAGCACTCTCGTACTCCTGCACTCCCTCACACCCCTCTCCCCTCCCCTCCTCCATGTTCCTATTTGCTTCCCAAGCTCAAAGCCCCACCCCCGCCCCCCACTTCCCCAGGCTATGGGGCGATGCGTACCTGAGGGCTCCGAATGTGCTGGATCACATGGGGGAGCGGCCATATGTTAACAATATATACCTCATGGTGCGTGTGTGTGTGTGCGCTTGCTCGTGGGTGCGGGTGTACAAATGAATCAGCATCGTACACAATCAGCTGGTCGGTACGCAGGGTTAACAAATCATATCATATCATCCACATGGTGAACGCCCAGCTAGACCACCTCCTGCCCCGTAACCTCTCTCTTCCGGCCTCCCTCTCCCTCCCTTCCCCCACCCTCCCTCTCCCCTTCCCTCCCCTCTCTCTCTCCCTCCCCGTACCCCTCCCCCCTCGCCCGCATTCCTCGTTCGTCTGGCAGGTGAACTGGTGGCGATCCCAAGCGTCGCGCTTCATGATGCGCTGGCCCTCGCCGCACATGTGCCACGAGACCAACAAGGAGCGCCACATGGCCTACGGCCTCCACACCGCCTCGTACCTCTCGCGCTACCTTGAAACACAGGCCGAGATCATACGGGCCGTCGCGGGCAATGTATCCGAGACAGACGAATCCAAGAAGCTTGTCGGGATCTCCACTGGCCCTCCGGGGCCCATCGAGACGCAAATGTGGTCTGTCCGGGGGTTCAAGGGGTGTAATGAGACGTGCATGAGTGCGGCGGATGCCAAGGCAATTAAGGATAGTTACGCATCGGTGGGAGGGGAGCCGTTTGTGATGCGGCCGATCGTGAGTGTGCACGTGCGGCAGAGCGACAAGGGAACTGAGATGCGCCTGTCGTCGTTCGCCACGCACATGTTCCTTGTGCATCGGCTGCGGCGCTTCTCGCCGGACCTGCGATACGTGTGGCTCAATACAGAGATGGCGGTGCGTGGGCCAACAAATGCTTGCCTTGCCCACGCCGTATTCCACCTCTATCGTTTGACAATGGCTTCGCATCGCTCACCTTCCCTCACTCGCGATCCACCCCTTGTCCTGCTTTTCCTCCCATGTACCTTCTTCCCTACCTTCTCTCCCACCTGTCTTACAGTCTGTGGTGAAGGAATCAGCCTTGTACACTGATTGGAGGTTCCTCTACTCCTCCAACTCGCGCCAGCAGGAGGATTCCAGGTCTAACCGCGAGTATGAGTTCAAGCAGTCAGTCACAGCTAGTTTCGCGAGCGCTATTATTGCGTCGCAGTGCGATTACTTCGTGGGTGCGCTCGGGTCTAACTGGAGCCGACTGATTAACGAACTGCGCGGCACGAACGGGCGGTTGCTCGCCGGTTTTTTTACAGTCAACATGGGGGACTGGTAGCCACATTTATCCAGAGATATTGAGTATTCCGCATTCGGGTGTACCATGATATACGGTACGGTGAGTGATAGCTTGATGAAACGGTCGAAACGAGGATTGCACCAAGGTGTCAAAATATACTAATTTTGACGGCCGAGCTCGTACGAAACATCCTACTTTTCGGTCCTAAAATTGGTATGGTGAGCTCAGCGTTCAGCTTATGCATCTGTATAACAGCCCACTGTTGTATGTGTACATATTCGTGGATATGTATCCGTTTCGATTTTAGGAGATTTTATGCGTTATGTACGCGAATGTGTGTTCTCTATGCGTACTTACATCTATGCTCATGGTTCTGTGCTTTTCCATGGCGGCAATCGGTGCGTCCCACACCGAGTACGTCAGTGGACAGCACTTGCAGGCCATTTGATCATATGCTCGAACCTCCCTCACATTCCGGCGTGGCTGGCATGCTCAGCCTGACACCCAACCCGACAGCACATGGACTCACTTCGGAGCAAAATGATAGTTTGCGGAGGCGCACCTGCATTATACCTCTCCAGGAGTCGTCGTCACATATAGGCGCCGCATGGCATGCTTGAAGACGCTGGAATTGTAGCGCATCGCGGTAGCGGTGGAAAAGCGGACGTCACGTCACAAGTCTTAGGAATTCTCACTCGGAATGCGAGCCAATCAGCGTTCAGGTGCCCTTGCGGCGAGTGACTTCTCCGAGACGTATGACATCAAGTCGATGATATCAAGGCGACTCGGAAGTAGCCAGCACCACGTGGTCATGCTCGCCGTCACCGTCTTACTAGTGGTGAGTGCACACCGCCTTTCGAGGTGTGAACTCTAGTACACGTGCGATATACAACAGGCTCCGAACCGAACCCTCAAGGCAATCTCCCCCCTGGGTTGTGAGTTTTGAGATGGTGGTGGTTTGTTACGAATCGTCGAATTCAAATTAGTCGGAGAGTCGACGAGCCGACGAGCCGCAGAGCTCTCGTGGCTCAGCCACCTCGTGCTCACTCCCTCCCACCCATGCTCACTCCTACCCATGCTCACTCCCACCCACCCATGCTCATTCCCACCCATGCTCACTCCCACAAAACCCATGCTCACTCCCACAAAACCCATGCTCACTCCCACCCACCAAGCTCACTCCCACCCACCCATGCTCACTCCTACCCATGCTCACTCCCACCCACCCATGCTCATTCCCACCCATGCTCACTCCCACAAAACCCATGCTCACTCCCACAAAACCCATGCTCACTCCCACCCACCAAGCTCACTCCCACCCACCCATGCTCACTCCTACCCATGCTCACTCCCACCCACCCATGCTCATTCCCACCCATGCTCACTCCCACAAAACCCATGCTCACTCCCACAAAACCCATGCTCACTCCCACCCACCCATGCTCACTCCCACCCACCCATGCTCACTCCCATCCTCTCATTTGCGAACCCCAGTCAAAGCATTCCGTTCCACCCCCTTTCCTTCTCCACTTCTTCCGTCCCACCCCTCCCCTCCTCCTCCCTCTGTTTCCCCCCTGGAGCAGCTCCTTTCCCCGATGCGCGCATCAGCGTCCCCTCCCAGGCCGTTTCTGGATTTCACGTTCACAGAGGCACATTGTGGCACCTGGGCGGATGAATATTCCGCCCTGCACTCCCGCATTCGCGAAGCTGCCCGCGCCCACGCCAGCACCCTGGCTCAGACTGCTGCTGCTGCTGTTGCTGCTGCTGCAGCGAAAGCACCACCATCGCCGCCGCTGCCACCACCCTCACCCCCACCACCGTCACCTCCACCACCCTCACCCCCACCACCCTCACCCCCACCACCATCACCACCACCACCACCACAACCCCTACTCTCCTCTCTTCCTCCCCTACCTCCCGCTCCTCCATCCCCCCCACCTCCCTCCCCGCCTCCTCCATCCCCCCCTCCACCATCCCCACCTCCTCCATCCCCCCCTCATCCACCCCCGCCCCCACCATCCCCCCCACCCCCAGCCGAGTACCCCCAGCCGCCCAGGAACCCATCCATTCGATTTCTCACATACGAGTGGTTGGATCAACCAGGTGGGCTAGGGGACTTTCTCACAGGTCTGGCTACCACCTTTGTATGCGCCATGCTCACAAACCGGGCCTTCATAGTGAAGCACTCTCTCCTGCCGCTTGCATTCGAGCCGAACCTCGTTGATTGGTCCTTCTCGCCAGAGGTTCCTATGGAGCCGGCTCGGAAGATGTCCATTGAGGAGGTGATGCAGGGATGGAGTGAGGGAGGAGGAGGAGGAGAAGGTGGAGGAGGAGGGGTAGGAGGAGGAGGGGGTGGAGGGCGAGTGGAGGTAGTGCAGGATGGGGAGGTGGTGGTGCTAGATTTGAAGAATAAGTTGGTCGAGCCGGAGGATTTTTTCGGGCAGCTGGATAAGGCAATGAACGTGCGCGTGTCGTGGAACAGAGGGCTGCTTATTTATTGGCTCGTGCAGGTGGGTAAAACGGTTCTGCTGAAACAGCAAGGAACTCTTTTTTTTTTTCCTCTCAAACGTGGAATAGAGTCGAGGAAGGCGAAAGGAAGGGGATTGGAGGGGCATGAGAGCATAGGACCGCCCCGAGCAGGCTCTTACCGAGCCGCAACGAGCAGGGAGGTCAACGTGGTTAGCCGGCAGATTAGCCTGCAGCTCGTGGGTCGTCACATTGAGAGGCCAGCTGGGCAAGGCTGCGACGAGCCGGCCTATGCTGGTCGATGAGCCGAGACGAGCCAGCTCGTCACGTGATGTGATGTGATGGTTTCGTTACAAGATAGGTGCAAGTGAAGGTGAGCCGTCGGCCTGCTTGACTAGTCTATTTTTTAGTCGACTCGCGCAACTAGTCGGCCACCCGCTCGAGTCGTCCGAGCTGGAAATCGGAAATCTCCGGCTTTGCTTGCCCGCCGAGTTAACGAGCCGAGCCGATGAGCCGAGCCGCCCTGCTTGAACTTCTGCTAATACCACAGGAGAGGAAGAGGAGAAGTGAGGAGATGGAGAGAGAACAACAATCAGCAATGGATAGAATGAGCAGAAAAAGAGGATGTCAATTGGAGTAGATAGGGAAAGAAAGGTACGGGAGAAGTAGCACAACAACATGAGAGCTGTTCACCTGAAAGGTATGGGGATGCGAACTTACTCGAATGAGCACGAGCTCAAAGTAGCACACTCGCTCTTGCCATGCTCTCATGTGCCGTTCACGTAACACTTGGGTGGGTGGGTACTACTACAGGCGGAGGGCAAGAAGTGGAGCGAGCGGCTCAAGGACATGGGCATGCGCCCTCCCTACAGCTTTGGCTGCATCCTCCGCTATCTTCTCAAGTACGTCCCCACTTGGCAACACTTTTGATGCGCCTGAAAAGGCTGCGTTTTCTTGTCTTTCTTTTCAAGTGCGTTCCCATGGATGGATACACGCCATGACATGCATTTGAGATTTTTGAGATGTGCATGGAATGTCATAAGAGACACCATTCGATGTCCGCCTCACTTTCACCGTACTCCGTATTCCCCCTCAAAGGGTGCTGATTTCACCATTCTTTTAAGCCATATACCACCTCCGTTCCGAGGTGTCGAGGCAACTCATACCCCTGCCTCGCATGCCTGTCCCCATTCCGGGCCCTTGAGCCTCGCGTCTCTCATCTCAACTGGGCCCGGCATACCCTTCCCTGCCCGGCCCCCTTCTTGGCCCGCAACCAGATGCCACATTACTGTCCACACCAAGAAACACTCTATCAATTTGCCCCTCTATCATGTGTCCATTCCACTCTACTATATCCCCTCTCCCTTGCCCCTCAACCAAGCCCCCTCCTCCCCTCACTCCCCCCGTCCTCCTTTCCCTACCCCCCCTACCCCCACCCCCCATCCCCTCCTCTACCACCACCAGGCCACGGCCGGAGATTATGTCAAAAGCTGAGGCCATGTACCACCACCTCTTCTCCCCTCTTGCCTCCTCCTCCCCTCCCACCGCCCTCCTCCAAGCCCCACATTCCCTGAGCGCTGGCCAATCAGGGGCCTCCGGGTCCTGGCACAATAGAGCGGTGGTTATTGGGATTCACGTGAGAGTGGCGGACAGTTTCGTGTGGGCGGGCAAGAGAGGGTTTGGAGATCCCAAGGTTCTGAATGAGACGGAGAAGGCTGAGCTCATGGCATGGGCTGACGACTACATTGCTTGTGCCCAGGTGAATGTGCGGTGCGGATAGGGAAATGTGGGAGTTCTAGTGGGGAGATTTTGTGGGGAGTTGCAGTTTAGATATAGTCGAGGCTGGATAGTCGACAGTGGGTTTGGGCATTATGATAGTTTTGTGTTTCACGATAATTTCTGGGTCGTTGGGTTATTAAGATGACTGCATCTTCTAACCTCCCCCCCCCCCCCCCCCCTTCCCGCCCCCCCTTTCTTTTTCCCGCAATATTTGTGTCCTTGCTTTCTCCATGCCCCTTCTTTTCCCGTGCCCCTTTGTTCCTCATGCCTCCATTCTCAACTCCTGGCCTCTGCTCTCCGAGCCCCTCCCATGCCCCATTTCCGTTGTAGAAACTCGAGGCATGGTGGATGCCCCCTCCCATCATTGTTAAATGGCTAGTCGTTAGCAACTCTCAGGATCTCAAGACAGGTTTAAGGCTCAAATATCCGGACAAGGTGTGTGCTTTCTCCTTGAGGCGATGCAAGGGTCTGCCCGCCGTCACATGCGCCACACTGTGCAGTGTGCATGCATTAGCAGCCTGTGCAGTCTATCGTGCCCGCTGTCACATTGGCTCTCAATGCTTGTAATGCACCCCCACACACGCACATACATGCACACACACTCTCATTCACGCAACCTCCAAACTCCCCTCCACCCCCCTTTCACAGACGCACAGCATCTTTTGCACCCCTCTCTCAATTCCCTCAGCCCCTCTCTCCCACACTGGTGCCTCGGCACGCCAATATCATCATCCCTACTTGGTTGCGTTGCGTCACAGGTGGTGGTGTCAGACATCCTGCCAATGCATATCAACAACCTCCTGCTCAATGATGCTGCTCCCTCGTCTCCACCCCCTTCACCACAAGCTGCTCGCGATAAAGAAGCAGCAATATATACCGACGTTCTTACAGATTGGCTCCTTTTGGCATCTTCTGATATGTTTGTTATATCCCAGTCTGGATATTCCACCACAGCAACATTCTTCTCGAATCGCCTGGGTGCTGTCCATTCCTCAAAAATCTGCCGCCCGGAGCAACCCATAAACCTACAGACTATAACACGCCTTACGTGTGGAATATGATGGTTTGGTTATGGTGCTCCTCCGTTTGTTCCATGATAAGATATACCAATGCCTGCTGGTTCTGCTCATCATGATAGAAACATGACGATATGATACAACAACAGCACCATTGGTTTGTTTAATTTGCTGGTTGGAGTCCTGCATTGCTAACTCCAATTCTTGGTCCATCGTGCTGGTTGGAGTCCTGCATTGCTAACTCCAATTCTTGGTCCATCGAATATAGGAATGCTTGTTATATATTCTATCACAGGGAGTAGCGGATGCCTCACATTCAGCAGTGGGAGCTCAGGTTATGCATGTGCGGGTATTGTTAAAATCTATAATACAATTGGTCATATGGAAAAAAGGATGCTTCAGATTCAGAGGGCTTCAGGTTCTATACATTTATTAGTCTGTTTATACCTCAAATATATTCTTATATACAACTGTCAAGTAGTTAGTGAGTTGTCTCAGGTCCTGCCAAGAAGTGGTTTCGCAATCGTCACTCTCATCGTGTTTTGTTGTCAAAGACTTGGCAGACACCCCAGTCAATCAGTCAAATTCCTGACCAGAATAAAGAGTCCGATACTTGATAAAGCAGAGGAGGTATAGCTCGGAACGAGCTCGGATTAGGAGTGGTGCAAGCACGCTTATAACTGCAATTGTAGGGGTGATCGCCACTCGGATCAAGCCATGTCATGGTCGTAAAGGCAACATTTCGTTAAGTGTGAAGTCTAAATCGGGTTTTACATCCCGGAAAACTAGCCTTGTGTGACTCGTCCAGCACCAGAGCTTAGCATTCGTGGTCAGCATCACTCCCATCCCGCCCGCCCGAGCCTTGTCAACGCGCCAGCCCTTATCAGAGAACGATAAGCACAGTACAGATAGACACAGTCAGCCTCAACGACTTCAACGTGTGGTCAGGGCTCGCCCTCTAGCCGGGACTCCCCTCCTAGACTCAGTTCAGCTTTATGGGGGAGCACTTCACTCCCCACTCGTGAACGGCTAGGATTCATCAGTTCGTTTTCAGAATTTTTCGTGCATGCCAGCCAATTTGTACGTCGACATTTTCAAGGGTCACTGTACTCCCCGCCCCGAGTGTAGTCCCGGTGAGCTGGTCACTGCACAATTTGTTACTGAATTACACTAAACGGCCCGGTTTACGTCCTCAAGTGCAATCTTATATTTGCTCAGTCACCTACCTCGCAGGTCTGATAGCAGTCACCTCAAGATGCCCCCCTACTCGTTTCTGCTGTAAAGCTCTTTGAAAATTAAAACCGGAGTCTCAAGTATCCCGAAGTTGCCTCATCCTTCCTACTTTTGGTTGGGTCACAAAGTCCAACCAAGCTTCCTACCTTTGGTTTTGTCACTAAGTCCAACCAACCTTCCTACCTTTGAAACCTGTGGACCCTGGGTTTTAATGGGGACCTGATGGGCTACTACATGCGCCAGAATCACCGCCAAACCAAATCCCTTCTATAATATCCCATCACGTGTTGTTGCGCTGCTGCTGTGCGGAGCAAATCGATGATTCGAACTTCGCAAGTCTGGTTGGGTGAACTTTGTTTTCTAGACTCCCTCCCTGGCCTGATAACATTGTCGGTCCTTCCGCCATTTGCGTGCTAGGTTCGTACCAACGACTGTCCCGCCGATCCGTTGCTATTTCGGTTCCCTAAACTGGCTGCGACGGTTCTTTACGGAAGAAAACAATGAGTGGACTCCCTTAATAGTTTGTGGTTTTACTTCGCGACAACGCTAGAACGAGATTATCAAGTTCCTCTTTCTCCGCTCCTCGCGCGGTCCGCCATGGGAACGAGGATGAACCTCCTGACATCGCGCTTCTCTGACGGGATAAACCAGCGCTTTATCCGGGAGAAGCTAAAGCAGTTAAAGTTACCCACCAGCAACATTGGCAAGGGGCTCGTGGGAGTGGTGTTGCTCGCGTTTCTCATGCTTGTCTACTCCTTCTCTCAATCCACGTCACAAGCGCCCAATGTCCTCCTGCCGTGGGGCCATGAGAGGTGAAAATTCCCGCCGTGAAGATGTGTCCGCTCCCGCTTCCACCACTCGCGTCAGCGTCTGCGCGTCTGTGCGTCTGCGCGTCGCCTCCATTACTGCTTATTCTCGCCGCGTGTCGCCGCATGTCGTCGCATCGTTAGCGTTTTACCACAGCGTTCCACCTTCTCGCGCCAGCATAAACATCCATGTCTTTTCCGGTCCTGCGATCGAGTCCTAGTGTATGTCATCCGCTTCCAAAACTGGACATTAAATTTTAACTCGACGCGTAACTAGGCAGTAGCTTGACATTTCCTGCATTAGTCGTCACCAGCCCAACGTCATAACCTCGTTGGCGCCCGATCGCGTCCCTCCTTCTCCCGCACCTCACATGCCGGGTTCTGTGGTTTCCGTGCCCTATCCAATGCCCGCCCTATCCAGTGCCCAGCCTATCCCATGCCCGCACTATCCAATGCCCGACCTATCCCATGCCCAACCTATCCCATGCCCGACCTATCCAATGCCCGACCTATCCAATGCCCGACCTATCCAATGCCCGCCCTATCCAACCCGCGCACTATCCAATCCGCACCTCCCGCCAGGTTGGTGCGCGACGCGGCGGAGCTACAGCTGTGCCGCATAGAGCTGGAGCGCGTGCGGCGGGATCCGGGCGGGCTGGCGGACGTAGGCAAGTGCCAGGAACGCCTGGCGCGACTCACGGGAACGGGCACTGTCACCCACGCCAATGGCACCATCGCGCCTGCGGGTGAGCGGTGAGGGGAGGCGTGAGGGGAGGGGGTGAGGGGAGGGGGTGAGGGGAGGGGGTGAGGGGACGGGGTGAGGGGAAGGGTTATGGGAGGGGGACCAAACAGCTGCCTTGTTGTTTCTCAGCTCCGATTTCTCCTGTGCTCATTTGCTCTCGTGCTCTGGTTCTGCCTCTTTAGCGTCCTCTTGCTGCTAAGGCGTCGCTGTTTCGTCGTGTCCACTGCTCTCTCTGTTCCCCAGCGCTGCGTCCCTCCCCTGCTTCGCTCAGGTTCTTTACAGTGTTGCCTCCCTGCGACTCCAACTCGTGTGTCAACTCACCTCCGCTTTGCCCGCTCCCATCTGTGCTCGTTCCCGCCTCGCCACCTTGCCAGCGCCTCTCTCTCTCTCTCTCTCCAGCTCCTCCCATCCCAACCAACGTATTCCTTTAAGACCCTCCCAAACCCCCATGGGCTCTCGCCTCGCCCCTCTCCCACCCCACCACCACCCCCCCTTTTCACTCCTCCCAAACCCTCCACCCCCCTCCCCCCCACACACACTTCACCGCTCCCCTTTACTCACTCTCCTGTACTGTACCTGTCTGCTCTGCTCCCCCACCCCTCTCCCCCTTCCCCGTTCTCCCCGTCCTCTCCGTCCGCACGGTGGGGTGCGCGCCATGCAGAGACCCCATTTGAGGACGTGGAGGGCATGAGCGCTGCTGCGCTGAAAAAGGAAGTCATCGACTTGCGGGTGAGCCCCCTCTCCCCCTCCCCCCCCCCCCCCCCCCCCCCCCCCCCCCCCCCCGGCCGCCTCTTTTGAATCGCCTCACAAGTTGTCCCACTTCCCGCGGATTTCTCAGGCGTCTTACAGAGAGACCATGAGTGGTGGTGTTGCGTTGACCTGAGTGGTGTCATTGACCTGCTGGTGATCGCACTGCGGCATAGGTGGTCACTGCTCCCGCTCCGCTGATCGTTGATGGGGAGGGAGAGCGAGATGCAAATGCACGGCGGGAGGCAGTACGTCAGCCTGTAATGGAGTGGAGTGGATGAGGAGGGAGAGCGAGATAGACAAGGGGAACACAGCTAGGACCAATAGGCAGGAACTCACACTTTTCCAGTTCCATACACATGCATCCTGTCCCCTCCCACCCCCACCCACTCTCACCCTCGTTCTCCTTTTCACCCCTTCCTCCGCACCCCCCCTGTCGCGGTGCACAGATAGAGGTGGCGATTCTGCGGCAGGAGAAGGTGCGGCTGGAGAGTGCAGAGAAGGAGCGCGCCGTGTGGGACAACGCCCTCGTGCCCAAGTCGGTGAGTCAGCCACACACACGCCGCTCCTACCTACCTACCAACCACCCCTGCGCTCCCACCATCCCTGCCGCACCGTAACCAGCCCTGCACCGTAACCAGCCCTGCGCTGCGCCCCTGGCAGCCCGTCTGTGTTGTCCTTGCAAAGCACTGCCATGCTTGCAACATGGGTGTATGAACGAACGCGCATTTTCACCCTTCCTCTCTTGAAGCCTTCTCTCTAACACACACTCACATTCATGCTCTCTCCCTTTCTCTCTCTCGTTCCCCATCCCCTGCTGTGTCCTTGTCACCTCTCATTCCCCACGCCCCCACCATGACATGAGCAGGCAGTGGAGGGAGCGCGCATGGTAGTGGCGGGTCACACATGCCCCGTGGTGCCAGAAGCACTGATCAACGGCACAGCACCCACATGAACACTGTCTTTTGAGTCGCTCCCCTCAAAGTCTCCGCTTTTGTGTCCCTTTCTCTCCGCGCCACCACCATGACATGAGCAGGCAGTGGAGGGGGCGCACATGGTCGTGGCGGGTCACACATGCCCCGTCGTGCCAGAAGCACTCGTCAACGGCACGCATGTCAACTCCGTCTTTTGGGGCGCCTCTAAAGTCTCCGCTTTTGTGTCCCTTTCTCTCCACGCCCCCACCATGACATGAGCAGGCAGTGGAGGGAGCGCGCATGGTAGTGGCGGGTCACACATGCCCCGTGGTGCCAGAAGCGCTGATCAACGGCACACACGTCAATTCCGTCTCAGGCCTAGCTGACCTTGTCTCCGCTGCAACGGCGCAAGCAATCAACGCCTCTGTCGCTGCGGCTGCGGCTTCTGGGAATGGCACGGACGGCAACAGCACGTTGGGCGGGGCTGCAGTGTTTCCGGTGGTGACGAACGACGCTGCGCTGGCGGCTGTTGAGGGGGGTGTGAAGGAGGGGGAGAATACGACCCTGGCGAGATGGAATGTGAGTCATGGGGGGTGGCGACTTTTGTGTGTGTGTGTGTGTGTGCGTGCGCGTGCACATGTGATTGCGGGTGATTGTGTGTATGTGTGTGCGTGTGTGTGTGTGTGTGTGTGTATGTGTGTGTGCGTGCGTGCGTGCGTGCATGCGTGCGTGTGTGTGTGTGTGTGTGTGTGTGTGTGTGTGTGTGTGTGTGTGTGTGTGCACGTGTGCACGTGTGCACGTGTGTGCAACTGCGATGTCATCAATGCTGACTGGGCACACTATCTGAGACGTCTCATACAGTCACACAATAGTGCACACAGTATTGCTGTGCTGGCCATCCATTAGCCGTCCACTTTCCCATACACTTGCACTGCCCATGCTTGCACTCTCACGCTCCCGCACCTCACGCACAACCACACACGCTTTCACACACACATGCCCACCCACTTCTGCACGCACCCACGCACACCCACGTGCCCTGCCCCACAACCACCACCAGGTCTACGAGTGCCGGGCGAGCATAGCGGACAAGCGGAGGTACCTCAACTACACACTGCGCGCCGTGTCGTTGCTGGTGGTGACGTGTTGCTGGTCAAAACGTGCTCTTATTCACTCCCTCATTGCCCCACAACCGCCACCAGGGCTACGAGTGCAGGGCGAGCATAGCGGACATGAAGAGGTACCTCAACTACACGGTGCGGGCCGTGTCGCTGCTGGTGCTGACGTGCTGCCGGTCAAACATGCCCTCACACTCACTCTCTCATTGCCCCACACCACAACCACAACCACAACCACAACCACAACCACAGGGCTACGAGTGCAGGGCGAGCATAGCGGACATGAAGAGGTACCTCAACTACACGGTGCGGGCGGACTGTCCGCACGACTGGTTCTTCGTGCAGCGCCTCATGTTCATCAAGGACTGCTTCTCCCTGCCGCGCCGCCGCTGCTTCACCATCACGCCCCGCGCCGTGCAGGAGGTGCGTGCATGCGTGGCTCTGGGTCTGGCGCTGGCGCTGGCTCTGGGTCTTCGTGGGGTATAGGGTTTGTGAGTTGGGTCGGGTCGGGGCACACATGCAAGGCATTTCTCTGCAGGGTTTAGGGTGAGTTTGGTTGGGTGCGTTGCCGTCGGTGACAGCGCATGCATGGGTCGATCGATGCATGCTTGCATGCATTGCATTGCACTGCATGCATGCATGCATGTTGGCAGATTGGCCTGGCTTCCATTCCATCGTAAGCTTCCTTCGTGTTCTTTCTTCTGTTTGTGAGATGCGCCTGCAATATCTGTTCTGTCGCCACGTATTTCTCCGCTCTCCTCCGCTCTCCTCCTTCCTTTGCAAATCCCCGGTACCCACTCTCCCCACTCCCTCAACGCAGCCCATAGCACAGCCCAAGTTGTTCTTCTCCCAGGGTTCACGGATGGACTCGATCGTGCGCTGGGACCTGCACCAGTGCTGGGGAGTTGAGTGGCAATGCCACCCAAGTGGTTGAGCCTCTAACCATTCCCAACTTTTTCCTCTCTGGCCCCTCTTCCACCTCCCCTGGTCCCTGGCTCGTCTCCCCTCTCCCCTCTCCCGTCTCCCCATTCCCCACCTCCCACACGCCCCTCCCCAACCCCCCCCACTCCCATCACAGCCCATAGCGCGGCCCAAGTCCCTGTTCTCGCAGGGGGCACTGATGGACTCGAACGTGCGGTGGGACCTGCACCAGTGCAAGTCGTTTGGGTGCCTGAACTCGCGAGTGGAGGGAGACTGCCGCAACTGCTTCAACATGACTCTCGAGAGCAACCGCTGGAAGGCGCCCTTCCGCGGCTCCATCACCATGGCCGCTGTCATCGCCATGAAGCCCGGGTCGCTCAGGTGGGTGGGGTGGGGTGAGGATTGGGTGGTCACTCGGGGTTTGGGGTGGGTGGGGGAGGAGGGAGGTGGGAAGAAAACCAGGTACGTATTCTGAGGTCTTCCGCGGATCCATCACCATGGCCGCTGTCATCGCCATGAAGCCCGGGTCGCTCAGGTGGGTTGAGGGTGAGGCCGGGAGGGACGGGCGATTGTGGAGGAGGGGAGAGGGGAGTGAACCAGGTGGGTGTCCTGATGTCTGCTGTGGCTCCATCACCATGGCCGCTGTCATCGCCATGAAGCCCGGATCGCTCAGGTGGGGTGAGGGAAGGGGGGGAGAGGCAAGGGGGGGTGAAATGCAGTTGAGTATCCTGGGGTCCTTCTGGGGTCCTCCTGGGGTCCTTCTGGGGTCCTCCTGGGGTCCTTCTGGGGGCCCCCTTCCGCGGCTCCATCACCATGGCCGCCGTCATCGCCATGAAGCCCGGGACCCTCGGGTGGGATGAGGGACGGAGGGAGGTGAGGTGGGAGGGAGGCGCGCAGGATAATGGGTGGATGAGAGGGGGGAGTGGGAAAGGAGGAAGGGAGGGAGGGATGATTTTTTCTAGGACGCCTGGAGAGCTTTGCTGTGGTAGTGTTTCTGGTCCTGTTTCCATCAGGCCAAGCCTTCTCCCAAGCACTTGCCATGCAAAGTCGCTCACATCTCTCCACCCCTTTCTCCCTCTGCTCCCCTCTCTTCCTCCTCTCCCTGCCCCAACCCACAACCCCTCCGTCTCCCTCTACCTTCCCCGCTTCCTCCCCTCAGCCGTATCTTCCCCTTCAACCCATCTCGTCGCCCCCATCCCCATCTCTTCCCCCTAACCACGCCCCCCCCTCCCCCAAACCATCTCCCGCCCCATCCCCATCTCCATCTCTCCCCTCCCCGTGTCCAAGCTGGGGCTGGACGTGGGGGGCGGCACGGGCAGCTTTGCGGCGCACATGGCGCGGTATGGTGTGACGGTGATGACCACCGCGTACAACGTGGAGACCACCGCCAATCGCACGGGCGGCCACCACCACCCCCTCCCCCTCTCCCTTCCCCACCTCCTCCCCTCACCGCCTCTTCCGCCCCCATTTCCATCTCACCCCCCCCAACCCCCTTCCCCCCCTGTTCAACCCATCTCCATCTCTCTCCCCCCGGCTGCCAGGCTGGGGCTGGACGTGGGGGGCGGCACGGGCAGCTTTGCGGCGCACATGGCACGGTACGGGGTGACGGTGATGACCACGGCGTACAACGTGGAGACCACCGCCAATCGCACGGGCGGCCTGCCCTACATGGAGGCCATTGCGCTCAGAGGGCTCATCCCCCTGCACTCGCCGCACAAGGTGCGTGGGGTGTGTGGTGGGGTGATGGGTGGGGTGTGGGGCTTTTGTGGAGGTGCGGGCCGGTTGCCGTGGGCGTGGGCGTGGGCGTGTGGTGTGCGGTGTGGGTGGGTGTGCGTTGTGTGGTGGTGTGTGGCCTGGTGGTGTTTAGAGTGGCGACTGGGGAGGAGACCACCGCCAATCGCACGGGCGGCCTGCCCTACATGGAGGCCATTGCGCTCAGAGGGCTCATCCCCCTGCACTCGCCGCACAAGGTGCAGTGGTGTGGTGTGCAGGCTGTGTGGTGTGGTGTGGTGTGGTGTGGTGTGGTGTGCGGGCTGTGTGGTGTGGTGTGGTGTGGTGTGGTGTGGTGTGGTGTGGTGTGCGGGCTGTGTGGTGTGGTGTGGTGTGGTGTGGTGTGGTGTGGTGTGCGGGCTGTGTGGTGTGGTGTGCTGTGCTGTGCTGTGCTGTGCTGTGCTGTGCTGTGCTGTGCTGTGCTGTGCTGTGCTGTGCTGTGCTGTGCTGTGCTGTGCATGGGGTGTGGATCTTTGTGGATGTGGTTTGGCGCAGGGAGAGGGGAGGGGGTGGGGAGGGGGGGAGGAGGGGAGTTGCGGTGTGGCCATCGCATTGAGGGGCCCCATCCCCCCTGCACTCGCTGCACAAGGTGCACGCCGTGCTGTGCACGTGCGATTTCTGCTCATTCCCAAATAACACTTGCGGCAAAGGTGGGGATTATGGGGATGGTGGGGGTTTGGAGGGCTATGGTGGCTCCTCCCCTCCTTGGTGGATGTGAGGAGATTGGAGTGCAGCCGTGCGGGTTAGCTGCTGCTGTCAGGTTTCAATGCCTTGACTTGTGTGTTATGTTGCAATGCCCAGCTTGCCACGCTATATATGAAGGCACACGTACGGCAAACTGAACAACAGCAACTGGTCAAACACACATGCACGCCTCTCATCCCATCTCCCTACCCCTACCGGTTCCCTCTCTAACCCGCATGTGCGCAGGCGCGGTTGCCACTGTACGATGCAACGTTGGACATAGTGCACACGGTGAACAGCGTCAAGTACCTGCCCATGCTCGAGTTCGAGGAGATGCTCTTCGAATGGGACCGCGTGCTAAGAGGAGGTCTGTCCTGCTCTTGCTCTTGCTCTTGCTCTTGTGCTGCTCGCTTCCCTGGTGCTCTGCTGCCAATACAACCCTCCTCTCCCTCTCTCCATCTCACCTCCATCCCCCCCGGGATTCGTCCCACTCCTCTCCCTCCTCTCATTGCTCTCCCCCCCCCCCCTTTCCCTCCCCCCAAAACTCTTCCCTGCCCCTCCCCACCAGGCGGGCTGCTGTGGCTGGAGATGTTTTACGCGCCCAAGGAGGAGATGCCGGCGTACGTGGCGCTGATAGAGCTGCTGGGCTACAGCAAGCGCTACTGGAACTACTCGCCCAAGAACGACGCAGGGGAGAGGGACGGCGAGCACGTGTACCTCAACTGCGTGCTTGAAAAGCCCTTCCGCCCCGGCACCCAGCTGCTCGACGGCCCTCCCAAGGAAGACCTCTCCTGGGACTAACCCACCTAGTCACCTAGCCACCTGGTGACCTGCCACCTGGCACCTGGCACCTGGCACCTGGCACCTGGCACCTGACCTGGTGTTTGTGGGGTGTGTATCCGTAGATTAGATTCATCCATCCATATATCCATCCATTCATCCAGTGATGTGATGCTGCTGTACTGCCCAATGTTGTTTCGGTGTTGTGTCCATCCATGCCTTCTCGGCGTGCTTGTGGTAGCACCGTACCCATGCTGTGTGGTTCTCCTATGGGCCGTACCAAAATGTACAACGTAGGGTAGGGTGTGTTTTTCAACAATGGATGCGCTGTGTGGGCAAGGGGTGCTGTACTGTATTTTGTTAGGGAGTGCCTTTTATGAAATATGATGTATGGCTAGCCGCGTGGGAACGGAGAAGCAAGCGACATGTGGCTTACAATTACAACCTATCTGAGAGCCTGCATGCTGCATCTGTGCAGCAAGACGGAGTCAGAGACAGGAACAGTGCTGAAGCATATGCGCTGGTTACTAAAAGCACATCGAAGCCTGTTTTAGTATGGGTAACTGCTGCTCTTTGATGAGAATCAAATCAGATCACATCACACTGACATACACTGGTATGCGCTCTGAGCTCTCTCTCTCTCTCTCTCTCTCTCTCTCTCTCTCTCTCTCTCTCTCTCTCTCTCTCTCTCTCTCTCTCTCTCTCTCTCTCTCTCTCTCTCTCTCTCTCTCTCTCTCTCTCTCTCTCTCTCTCTCTCTCTCTCTCTCTCTCTCTCTCTCTCTCTCTCTCTCTCTCTCTCTCTCTCTCTCTCTCTCTCTCTCTCTCTAGGGTTTACTAAGGCCTGTTCGTGGCAGACAGCTGTCCAGACCAGACGGCTATGTATTGCAGGGTACTACGGTAATAACCTAGTGCTGCCGTATCACTACCAGCACACCGCACAGCATGCAGCAGTTACGTTGCATCTTCAACATTTCCTCGCACCTAACGCACACACACGAGGAGCGGTGCGGCACGGGGCGGGCGGGGTGTGCTGGGAGCAGAGCAAGACGACTTGACATGAAAGTTGCAACCATTTCAACACGCAATGCACCAGGGATGAAGCCCGAGAAAGGGAGGGAGGGAGAGAGAGAGCGTGAGAGATGAACTTTTCCAATCGCTGCAGCACTGATGACACTGCGGGGTGTTTCAGTCAGTCACCCCTCTTCTCCCACCTCTCCCTCTTCACCCACCTCACCCTCTTATCCCTCTTCTCTCCATCTTCCATCCTGGGGAGCAACACTCACACGGACCCCCCACAACACCACGGGTGCTTCTTATGTCATGGGAAGCACACACATAGCATGCGATCACACCATCCCCTCAATCATCCATGATCAAGGGTTCAAGACGCCTCATAATTTGATCCCATTTCTCAGCACATGCCCCCTCCACTCCCCCCCCTCTCTCTCCTTCTTCCCACCCCTTCACCTCCCATTCTCATTCCCCTTGGTCCTCCTCCATGCTCCCATCCTCCCCGCTTCCCGCCCCCTCTGCTCTCTCCCCTCGCCGCTCCCTGCCCCACTTCTCCCCACCCCCCCACACCGCAAGAGCGCCGTCGCTACTGCCTCCCTGCTGCTTTCCCCGCGGGCGAGCCTGGGAGGCGGAGAGGCGACGGGGTATCGAGGGTGGGCGGGGGGCAGAGGAGAGGGCGGAGGAAAGGGCAGAGGTGAGGGTGCGACTGGTGGGACTGGTGGGACTGGTGAAACTGGAGCGGTTGGTGGGGCTTGTGAGGTTGGTAGGGCTCGTGAGCGCATTTTCAAGTTCAAATGAGCGTGACCGGCTGTGGCGGGGTGAGAAAGGGGAGTGGTGGGATGGGGAGTGCGGGGGAGGGGAGCTTCCATATACACCAGCTGCGGCTGCGGCTGCGGCTGCGGCTGCGGGTGCGGGTGCGGCTGCTTGCGATCTGTACGTGTGTTCAGGTTCGCCGTCTGAGTCAGCATTAGGCAAACCGTTCAGTGCTGCTGCTGCTGCTCCCAAGGGTACAGTGAAGCCAGCACTTGAATTAGCAGCTCTGCTAGCACCTACGCTGCCTCTCATCCCACCACCAGCACCACCACCAGAAGCACCACCACCACCACCCCTACCCGTCAATCTCCCCTTCGCCTCCTCATTCCCACCTCTTCCAAACCCACTCAACCCATCGATCCACCCTCCGACCGCTCCCCCTTCCCCGCCACCAAAGCCACTATCAACCCCGCGCGCTTTCCCTTCACTCGGTCCCTCCCAGCTCAGCCTAGCCCCAAACCTGGACGCGGGGCCTGCTGCTCCGCCCAGCCCTACCCCAACAGCCCAGCGCGAGTCCCTGGGTGAAGCGGAGCTCTGGCGCCGGAAGGGAGCACCGCGGTTGGCCTGGTTGGCCCTCTGAAGCCGTGCTGTCGCCGCTGCTAGCTCTGCTGCTTGCGCACTTGCTTGGGCACTCCCTTGGGCACTCGTTTGAGCACTCGTTTGTGAGCTCATTTGGGCGCTGACGGCTGAGTCTGTATCTTGCTCTGTGACTGGTGTGAGATGCGCAGAGGCAGCCCATGGGGAGGACAGGGTTTCTGAGGTCAGCTGCTGGCGATGCTGCTGCTGCTGCTGCTGCTGCTGCTGCTGCTGCTGCTGCTGCTGCTGCTGCTGCTGCTGCTGCTGCTGCTGCTGCTGCTGCTGCTGCTGCTGCTGCTGCTGCTGGTATTGGTGTTGTTGTTGTTGGTGTTGGTGATGGTGTTGGTGTTGATGGGAGGAAGGAGAGGGGAAGGTACGGCGAGGGGATAAGAGCTTGGGTGAGGCGGGGCACCCTACCCCTTGCCCCCCTCCTTGGCCTCCTCCCGCCCCTCCTTGTCCTCCTCTTCCCACCACTCCTCCAGCACCATCTGTGAAGTTGTGGTGATCGCCGGAGGGAGGATAGCGCGACACACCTTCACCTAGGTTCGCGCCAGCACTGTCAGACATTGAAGTACCGCCCTCATCAGCAGCACCAGCAGCACCGGCAGCACCGGCAGCACCGGTAGCACCGGAAGCAGTGGCAGCATCACTATTTGTTGTTAAAGAGTTTCGTCCTGCTATGCTGCTGCCGCCGCTGCCGCCGCCGCCGCTACTGCTGCTAAAACTGCCGCTTCCGCTGCCGCTGCCAACCCTGCTGCTGCTGCTGCGACCGCTACTGGTGCTACCGCTGGTGCCCCTACTGCACATGTCTCTGCCACTGCTGCTCTCTCGTGCCGTCCCATCCCTGCCACCACCCAGCACCTCTCCACTACTGCTGCTGCTGCCACCACTTCGTAATCCCCCACTGGCAGCACCATCAGCAGCAGTGGCAGCAGCAGAGGAACCGCTTTCAGCAGCGCCAGCATCACCTGAGCAGGACAAAACTGCTGCTCTCCCTGTGCCAACACCTACCCCGGCGGCAGCACCAGCACCTGTACCTGCTCGCCTTGCTTCCACCATGCCGCCCCTAGGGTTGCCCTGCCCACCCGCCCCTGCTGCAGTACCCAAAGCAGGGCCCCCTCTGCTTCGCTGTCCCGCAATGGTACCCGTGCTGCTCATTGCACCGCTGCCCACACTGCTGCTGCTGCTGCTGGTGTAACCAGCAGCAGCAGCAGCAGCAGCACCACCACTCTCCACGATCCCGTGCCGTCTCTCTTCCAGCCGCCCTTCCTCTCCGACCCTCTCTCGTTCCTGTAAACCCCTCGCATCCACCCCTCCTCCTCCTCCTCCTACCATCCCTCTGCCCCTGCCACCCATCCGCCCCCCTGCCTTGCCACCTCTCCCTCCCCCAACTCCGGATACCCCAAGCACCACACCACCCCCTGCACTCGTCCCACCACTTACCCCACCACTAACCCCACCGACTACCCCACTACTAGCCCTCCGTAGAGGGTTTATCAAAGCAGACGGACCTGTCCTTTCCCCTCCTCCTGTATGCGTCCCCCCTCCCCCGACATACCCTCTCCCCCCACCTGCCAGCCCTCCCCCCCCTATCCGCCCCCCTCTTCCACCCACACGCTCCTCTTCCATCCTGTGCGCTCCCCCCACATGCGTTACCCCCCCATGCGCGCCCCCCCCAAGCGTTCCCCCTGCATGCACCCCTCCTGTGTGCTGCCCCTTGCCAATCGCTATCCTTTCACTGGAATGCCTTTGCTGCCCCTGCCCCTGCCCCTGCCCCTGCCCCTGCCCTCTTCCCTCCTCCAAGCTCACAGCCCCGCTGTCTCTCTCCCTCTGCCCCAAGTCACCAGCCCCACCGTACCTGCCTTCCTCTCTGCTCCCACCACCACCCACTTCCCCAAGCCCCTCGCCTCCCTCTCCTGAACCCTCTGCCTCTCCCGCACCAGCAACAGAAGCAGAGGCAGACGCAGAGGCAGCAGTACCACCAGCAGAACCAGCACCAGCAGCATATCTCGAAACCGGTCTTCTCGGTGGCGAAACAAGCCTAGCAGCCGCACCCCCGCCCGGCTGCCCAGGCGAGCGCACAGAGCAGGGGGAGAGCGGAGAGCTCCCCAAATACGACGCTCCAATGCCACTAGCAAGCGCGCTCCCTCCCCGCCTACCCACTCCCCCCACTCCCCCCACTCCCCCCACTCCCCCCACTCCCCCCACTCCCCCCATTCCCCCCATTCCCCCTCCAGGCCTCGTTTCTGCTGTGCGTGGCCGCTGCACGGGCGCGCACACGCGCCTGCCTGCTCGGGACGAGCCTATGCTGCTGATGTGCTGGTACGTGGGGCGCCGCCGCGGCTGTGACGAGGATGAGGAGGAGGACCCGCCTTCGTCCTGCTCTCCGTCCGCTGCTGCTGCTGCTGCTGTACTGTCCTGTGGTGAGCCGCCTCCCCCTGTTGCTGCTGTTGCTGATGCGTTGGGTGGTGCAGGGTCAGGAGAGGCACCACTGCTGGCACTGCCTCGTCTCTCCTCACCGCCACTGCCTCGAGTGCCACCCCGCGCATCAGCACCTGCTGCCTCCCTGCTTCTCTCATCCCCCCGACTCCACACCCCACCAACACCACCACCATCAGCTGCACCAGCTGCTGCCACCCCTGTGCCCTCGCTTGCCTCAGCATCCCCACCCCTGGTTTCCCTTCCACCCCTGTCTACCCCAGCCCTTTCCCCAGCGATGTCCACAGCACCCAGTCCCCCTCTCCCTGATCGCCCCCCCGACCTTGGCGTGCCACAGCCTAGGCCCTCCGCTTCTGCTGCCAACACTGCTGCACTGCCTGCTCGAGCCTCCATCGGCCCCGCATTCAACGCTGCCGTGGCAGCAGAGGAAGAAGCAGAGGAAGCAGCAGAACTGGTTCCACGTGGGGAGACGTGAGCAGCAGCTGCTGTTCCTGCAGTTAAACCAACACTGCTGCCACTGACCCCTCTCGCCCGCCCCGCTCTGCTTCCACCTGCCGCTCCTCTCCTCCCGCCCACCCTCCTCCTCCTCCCACTACCCGTCCTCTCATCCGCATCTTCCATCCCATCATCCTCCCCCCCATCCTCACCCTCTACCGCCCCCCCACCCCACGCACCATCCCTTCCCCTACCACGCCCTTCCCCATCCCCACTCATCCCCCCCTCACCCCCCGCGTCCTCCCCTTCCTCCGCCCCTTCATCCCCCTCCTCCCCGTCCTCCTCCCCATCCTCCGCCTTCCCTTCCTCTGCACGCACATCGGCACCGCCACCAATATCAACCCTGTCAGGCGCTCTCCAGGCAGCGGACATGAGAGCACTATCAATACCGCTCTTGGATCGTAGAGGCAGCACCCGCCTTTTCAATGCCATCTCTCCCCGCGGCTGCGCTCTCCTATACTTGCTTGCGCTCGAACCCGCACCAACAGCACCACCACCGGCACCACCGGTACCGCCACCACCACCAGCAGCAGCAGCCGCATCAGCGGCACCAGCTGTGGCTGTAGCAGCAGCGCCTGCTGCTACCGCCGCTACACCCACCGCTTCGTCCGCGTCAACCCCATCACCAGCAGAATCAGCAAGGGCAGCAGCAGCAGCAGCGGCAGCAGCGGCAGAGACAGAAGGGGAGAAAAGAGAGCCGGCACGGGCAAGAGCAAGCTTGCAGGGAGCAGGGGAGAGCGAGGAGGAGGAGAAGGAGGCGGAGGAGGAGGAGGAGGACGAAGCAGCGCCACCGGCAGTCGAAACAGCAGCAGCAACAGCGAGCCAGCGGTGGGAGAGGACGTGGTGCAGGGAGGGGCGGTGCTGGGGGTCTAGCGAGCACATGCGCTGTATGAGATCCTTGGCTGCGGGCGAGATGAGCTGCCACTGCCGTGAGGTGAAGTCTAAGTACCCCTGACACACGCTCTCATACGTCTCCTCCACCGTCTCGCCCCAGAAGGGCAGGATGCCTGGGGGGGAGAGGGGGGGGAAGGACAGCACAGGGGCGAGATGAGCTGCCACTGCCGTGACGTGCAGTCCAGGTACCCTTGGCACACGCTCTCATACGTCTCCTCCACCGTCTCGCCCCAGAAGGGTAGGATGCCTGGCCAGCACAGGGGGGAAATGCGGGGGCGGGCAGCGGAGAGGTTTGGGACGTCTGAAATGAAGGGCAGGATGCCTGGCCGGGGGGGAAGCGCAAGGGGGCAATGCGGGGGTGGACAGGGGAGAGTGCTGAGACGTTTCAAACGAAGGGTGGGATGACTGGCGAGAGGGGGGGGCACCGGGGGGGGGGGGGATTGGGGGGTTGGGCAGAGGAGAGGCGTGCAAGGAGGGAGGGCGGGCGGGCATGGCGCGAGAGGGCAGGGAACGTTAGAGCGGTGCGATGCGAGGTGGGAGCAGAGGACAGCCCACCTGAGAGCATGATGTAGAGTAGCACGCCGAGGCTCCAGACCAGACATCAGCTGAGCCAGTTTGCATTGCGCGACAGCTGAGGCTAGGAGCAGAGCAGGGACAGGGACAGTGACACAGCCCACCTGGGAGCGTCCCAGCGCCCACCCACCTGAGAGCATGATGTAGAGAAGCACGCCGAGGCTCCAGACATCAGCGGGGAAAGAGTAGGCCATGCCCTGCACGACCTCCGGGACCGGCGCCATGTAGAACGACGACCCCGCCCGCCAGCCCCACTGCACGCCTTTAGAGTCGACTCGACTCTCAACAAGTCACCTTGTCACAGCGCACCTGAGAGTCTGAGACCACACAGTGCTCACCCACCTGAGAGCATGATGTAGAGCAGCACTCCTAAGCTCCACACATCCGCAGGGAAGGAGTACGCCATGCCTTGATCAACCTCCGGCGCCATGTAGAACGACGACCCTGCCAGCCCCACTGCCCGCCTTCTGAGTCGACTCACAAGTCACCTTGTCACACCACCGCCCACCTGAGAGCATGATGTAGAGCAGCACTCCTAAGCTCCAGACATCAGCGGGGAAAGAGTAGGCCATGCCCTGCACGACCTCCGGCGCCATGTAGAACGACGACCCTGCCAGCCCCACTGCGCGCGCGCCCGGGGGCAGGTGCACAGCGAGGCCAAAGTCGGCGAGCTTGGGGTTGAGCGCGGTGGCGTCGGCCAGAAGAATGTTCTCGGGCTTGAGGTCGCGGTGCACTATGCTCTTGCCGTGGCAGTACCCCACCGCGTCCACTATTTTCCTGGCGTGGGGAGATGGGAGGAGAGGGAGGTTGTGGGAGTGGGTTGGGGCAGCGGGGAGGAGAAGGGCAGGGGAGGCGGCCCATCTCGCCACACGCCATGCTGCTCATTCCACGTCTTGCAATATGAGCGTACCCGCCACATTCTCAGCACCCAGCACCCGGCACCCAGCAGCACCCAGCGCACAGCGCGCAGCTTCCATTGCGCACCAGCACCGCACCGCGCCCCACGCGCGCACCTGAACATGTGGCGCGCGTCGCTCTCGGAGAGGTGGTCGGAGCGCGCGAGGAGGTCAAAGAGGTCCCCGCCATGGCAGAGCTCCATGACCATGTGCACGTGCTCGTCGTCCTCGTACACCGCCTCCGCCTCCACTATGTGCGCGTGCCCCACCACCGCGCGCATCACCGCCATCTCCGTGCGCAGCTCCTCCACCTGCTGCTCCTCCTGCGCGCGCGCGGGAGCGGGGGAGCGGGAGAGCGCGGGAGAGGGAGAGCGGGGGGGGTGCAATGGGGGATGGGGGAGAAGGTCGGGGAGGGAGTGCGCTGATGGGGAGGGAGGTACGGGGGAGGGTGTGAGGGAGGGTGCGGGCCTGTTTGTGCGGGGTGGGGGAAGGTGGTGCGGCTGCGTAAACTACCAGCCATGCCACCAGAACGATTGGCTCAATTGCAACGTCTGGAAATGTGGTTGCTGGTGCTGATGCGGGTGCGGGTGCGGGTGCTGGCGGCGAGTGCGCGTGCGCATGTGCGTGTGCGAGCGCGTGCGGAGGTCGTGCGGAGGTCGTGCGGAGGTTGCGCGGAGGGCGTGCGGAGGTCGTGCGGAGGGCGTGCGGAGGACGTGCGGAGGTCGTGCCTTGAGATTGGCCTTGCTGATGGACTTGCACGCCAGCACGCGCCCCGTCTTGCGGTGCACGCACGGCCGCACCACGCCGTACCGCCCGCGCCCGAACTCCTTCCCGCGCACCATGTAGTCGCGGTGCAAACTGCGCTTCGCGTACGCTAAGATGTACCCGTTGCTTCCGCTTCCGCCGCTGCTTCCGCCACCGCCCCCGCCGCCACCTGGCATGCGCGGGTGCGGTCAGAGTGGGCGGAAAAGGGAAGGTTGATGACAGATGGCAGGCGGGATGGCAAGATGGCGGGGTGAAGGGGAACAGACAGGGCGGCGGGGAGGGTAGATGCGCACGCCAGGCCAAACCACGGAGAGAATTAGAAGGATAGAATGAGCAGAACAAGAGGGACGAGGGGAACGAGAGGGACGAGCGAGACGCTTCGTAGGACGGAAATGCACATGGATATTTCAAAGGCTTGACGTCGCGGCGAGCTGATGAAGCTACTAAATGCATGACGCGCGACGAGCGCCGCCAGCGCCGGTTGTGACGAGGGCGGGAGGTGAACGGTGGCGACGCAAGAGGTACTAATTCTCGATCAGCGGAAACCATCTGGCCTACGTCATGGAATAGGACTCGTTGAGTAAGGCGCCGGATTTAACTAGATAGAGCTGCAGGGACTTGGGAGCTTCGGTAAACGTTGGCTCGCGATGGGAACAATGGCAGATGGGAGCAACGGATGTGATGGTTTTGCGTGGTGGATGCAATGCAGGGTGACTGCGAAGGGCAATAACCTGATGCCATGGACGACGAGTCGAGCCGCGAAAGGCGGCAATCAAGGCCCTGATCCCGCCACCGCCTTGTGCTCGCGCCGACACCCTAAGCCTCCGAAGTCACCTCCTATCATGGCGCGGGTACTGCGACGATTACGCTGGCGACAAAGCAGCGATTTTGCCAAAAGGTTAGATTCGATTAGTCGCTCAAGAGGACGGATGCTACCATCTCCTGACCTTTCCTGCATTGGTGTTAGCAAAGCAAGACGGGGGTCTGGCAAGAAATCAAGCATACGCTATGACAGGGTGTGCTGTAACGCCATGCAAGGAACTGCTGTGCATCTCATCATGAAGCCCAGATTAGTCGAAACAAGCCTGATGAAGTTCGAATCCAACCATATTCGGAGACTTCAGACAGGATTTACCCGTTCGAATTCAATCAAATTCACAGATTCAGTTTACCCGTTGGGAATCCGGGTTTTGGTAACATTTCAGACAGAATTCGGGTTTTCAAAAGCTGAACCAGGACTTCGCTTTGCCACCTCGGATCATATCGTCCAGGCTTACACAGCAAAATGGCCAACTTTCAGACGTTGAGATGTATTTGTGTTTGCACACGTTGGTTCCTTTTAACAAAACGCTGGTGAGTTAGGGAAACTTCTGAGCCACAGAATTTGAGCAGAATTGCGTTGGAGCAGTGCTCGGCACATGGGACGGGACACAAGATGGGGGCAGAGGACCCAAGACGAGGGACCAAACAAGAGTACTTGTGCTGTACTAAATTGGAACACGTGGTCGTGTTTAGGTTCCGAGTTCAGTGCAAACAGATTAAACTCCCGCGGCAATTTGAAAATTCAAATTGACCGAAAGGAGTGGTGTGGTTGGGGTTGCGCCGCCACCTTGGCGGGGAAGGCTGATTGTTGGGGGTGCTGCTGGCTCATCCTCACCCACCCGCCTTCCCCCAACATCTCCCCCTCCCCGCCCCCCCTTCCCCCTCCCTCTCATCTTCCCCCACAAAGCCTACTGTACCGTGCCGATCTGTCCGTGAGTTGGCTCCAGCTTCGTCATCGGTCCTGCTCGTGCTCTGTGCCAGCTTTGTTGGTCCGGAAAAGTCGTGGATTTCGAGCCAACACTGATTGTGGCGCAAGCGGAAACCAATAAAAACAAAAACGATATTTTGCATTGGATGTGTGGCACCACAGGATATGTATTTCATCTGCACCACAGGCAGGTCTTCATATTGGTTTTGAGACATGTCAATGTATTAGCCTTGTCAGGCACTGGAGCCCTCAAAATCAGCATAGGGATTATGGAAGGTCATTCCAACAGTGAGAAATCACTGAGTTCTTATACAGGAGGAAGATACAAACTTTGTCCAACGTATCAATGGCGGATCCCAACGCGTTTGAAGCATCAGCTCCTGCACCTGTGGGCGGGTATGACGCGACGTGTTTGACTGCCACTACTGGTACTTATTTTCAAGTGAACCCGTTCGCAAGGCCTGCTTCTCACCTCTGCAGTGTGCAGGCAGCAACACAGCGCACTGTGCCGTATTATGTCATTGCATTTCGACTAGTACAATCACATGCCACCGTGTGACGCATAAAACCGCACTACATGCAGCCTCACATCACACAACAACTCCGCACCAAAACCAACCGCACAGCACCGCTCCCATCACACAGCACCACCAGTGCAGTGCAGCCCTTGCATGTCGAGTCTAAGCAGCTCCGCATCCACCTCCCGCACCATGTCCGCCAGCTGCTGCACCATGTCACTCAGCTGCCCCAGCGTCTACTTTTGAGGCGCCTCAAAAACAGAACCGCACAGCACCGCTCCCATCACACGGCACCACCGTTGCAGTGCAGCCCTTGCATGTCTAGTCTAAGCAGCTCCGCATCCACCTCCCGCACCATGTCCGCCAGCTGCTGCACCGTGTCACTCAGCTGCCCCAGCGCCCGCCGCACCCTCACTGCCTGATGCCCGTCCAGGCCTCGCCGCTGCGGAGACACAGCAACCTTAGCAGCAGCAGTACCAGGGACAGCAGCGGTGCCAGTTGCAGCAGCACCAGCAGCAGTGGCTCCATCCGAGGGTTCGCGGCCATTGCTGTACGGATCGGGTTTAGCAGGGCTTTGCTTGTCGCTGCTCGTGCTGCTGCTGGTGCTGCTGTCCGCTTCAGCTATGTGCTCCCAGCGCGACTGCAGGTGGGCGGCAGAGTCTAGCAGCAGCGGCAGCTCGTGATGCTGCAACGCGTCTGCAGTGCACACGAATACGGGGGGATGAGGTGGGTGGGGGAGGGGCGGAAGGGTGGATGGGGCGATGGGTGGATGGGCGGATATGGATATTATGGAGGATGACAGGTGCCAGGTGCAAGGAGCGACTTCAAGAAAATGAGCAAAGAATCGGCGGGGCAAAGAATGAGCAGGGAGCACTGAGGCGGGCGGAGGAGAAAGGCAGGTGTGCGCACGTGCACGTGCGCATCATCAGTCTGTGGGAGGATTACGGTAAGTGAGGCATGGAGGATACATGGACCAACCACATGTCACATGCGCGAGGGGGGGGGGGGGGGGGGGGGGAGTGAGCAACAGAACCCCACCCCACCCTAAACTGTGACTTAACAGCCCGACAACAACTCCCCTCCCCTCAAACTCCCCCACAACTCACCCAATTCCCCTTTGAGCTGGCGCTCAGCGACAGAGAGCGTGTGCCGGCCCCACCCAGCCCTGGCGCGGGCCTTCTCAACGCGGTGCATGAGGCGCTGGTTGATGCGCAGGCGCTCCTGGACGCGTGCTGCCAGCCCCGTACACACGTCCCCCTCCACCTCTGCTATGCGCTGCAGCCGCTCTGCCCGCGCCCTCTGCTGCTCCACCTGCTGCTGCACCCACTGCTCGTGCGCCCGCACCTCCACATACGCCTGTAAAGGGGGGGAGAAGGGCGGAAGGCGAAAGTGGGGGCAATTTTTTGCCGACTCAAAATGGAGTTTCGAGAAAACGGGAATGGAGAAGGGGAAGATGTGGGTGTGGGGGGGAGAGTGTCTGGGAGAGATATGCAGAAAGCAGAGACAGGATCCGTACGTGTGATTGCATCGTGCCAGGGAATGTAGTCGGGAGTCGGGGGACGTAATGAAGGAGATAACTGGAATGCGAAGCGAACAGAGACGGTTTTTTAGGCGCCTCAACCGAGCACATACGGCATGAGCGTAGGCGACATGAGATGCATGCAGCGCCTTGGCACACGAGTGCAGCATGGCCTTTCCCTCCATGGATGATGCTTGTGCCTTGCGCACCGCTGCTGGCACCTGCTGTAGCACCTGTATGTGCCCCATACCATGCCATGTGATGTCATGTGATGTCATGTCATGCCATGTGATGCCATGTCATGCCATTCCACGCCCATGTCATGCCATGCCACGCACATGCATGTGACATGCGGCACATGCACATGTACACACGTGCGTGAACCCATGTCCGTCCATGCACATCCATGAAGCAGGCATGCACATTAATCGGGAATGGGCAAAGCAAACAGTGATACAGGATGTACACAAAGGGAACGAGGGGACAGAGAGGAGAAGGGAGTTCAAAAGACAGTGGCAGTGAAAGAAAGAATGAAAGAGAAAAAAATGAAAAGAAAGCAATGCGGGAGCGCACGCGTGCAAGCGAGCGGCGCGCACTCACACAAAATCCCTCACCCTCCCCGCCCCACCCCATCCACACCCTCATACCATCCCTCACCCTCACCCTCATTGTCTGAGCACATTTCCCTCCTCTCCTCTAACTGTTCTTCCAGCTCTCGCATGGACACAAGACCCTCCCCCGCCTCCCCCCCCCCCACCGTTTCCACCCACTCCTCACCTGCGAGGCAGAGGTAGTGGGACCTCGCAGCACCCTCTCACTCACTCCCCGCCCTGCCATCTCCTCCTCTTCCTCCACACTCCTCCCCTCGCCTTCCTCCTCCTCCTCCCCAGCTCCATCCACTCCTTCCACCAGGGCTATCCCCGGCCGCCGCACTCTCAGCACAGCACACCCCCCTCGTGCGTCCACTGTCACCACCACTCGCTCCTCCCCACCCCCGCCCCTCTCTGCTGCTCCGGTGTGCCCCCTACTGCTGCGTGATAGCACTGCTAGGCCGATACAGGGAACACCAGCAGCAGGTGTGGCAGGAGAAGCAGCAGGAGGCGAAGAGGCGGAGGAGGAGGGAAGAGAAGAGGAGGGACGGGAAGAGGAGAAGTGGGAAGAGGACGACAACGAGGAGGCAGAGGTGGAAGAAGAAGAGGAGGAGGAGGAAGAGGAAGAGTAGATGCTGTAGACTTCAACAGAGGGGAGGGCCTTGTGGCGGGCGGAGAGAGCGTCGTGGTGGTCTGAGAAGGGCAGCCAGCGCAGCAGCACGGCATCCACGCCCCATGCATGCGCACACAGCACAAAGTCAGGCACGCGCGCATCCACATGCAGGTCAATGCGCGGCAGATGCAACGGCGATGAGCGTTGTCCTGCTCCTGCTCCTGCTCCTGCTCCTCCAGCTGCTGCTGCTGAGAGCCGTGATTTGGACGGGTGTGATTTGGACGATGGTGGAGGTGCTTTGGATGCGGAGGGGTGTGGGGAAGAGGGCAGTGAGAGGTCGACACGGCCGAAGAGCAGCAGCGGGGGAGGACGGCCCGCCCACACCACAGCACCGTCTGTCCCTCCCTCCCCTGCACTATCACCAGCACCAGCAGCACCAGCAGCACCCGGGGACGGCACGGGCAGCGGTTGTGAGCGGGCGGTCATGGCAACCGATTGCAGCGTGGCGTGACGGGAAGAGAAGACAAGAGAGGGCGCGCGGGCAGTGTCCCACATGGGGTGCACCTCGTCCGCCATGACCAGCACGCGCACTGTGCCGCCCCTCTCCCCCACCAGCAGCACACTGTCCTGCCCCACCACTGTTAACGCCACGCAGCAGGGCAGCGATGGCGGCGGGAGGGAGGCGGAGGAGGGGGAGGGGGAAGTGGAGGGGTGGCGGGGCGAGGAAGAGGGGGAGGAGAGGGAAGGATCGTCTCCGGTTATGGTGGGGAAGGGGCCCTGGTGAGTGGGGGGGTGGAAGAGGGGTTAGGGTGGGGAGGGGTGGTGGGGAAGGATTGGGAAGACATGAGAAGGGAGGGCGCGCGGGCAGTGTCCCGCCCCTCTCCCCCACCAGCAGCACGCTGTCCTGCCCCACCACTGTTAGCGCCACGCAGCAGGGGAGCGACGGGGGAGATGGAGGGGGGGAAGAGGCGGAGGAGGGATGGGTCGTCTCCGGTTATGGTGGGAAAGGGGCCCTGGTGGGTGGGGCGGAGGGGGGTTGAGGGAGGCGAGGCAAGGGGAGGGAGGGGCGGGAGAGCAAGAGGGGTCAGAGGTGGGAGAGGCGGATGGCGGGTGCAGGGTGGAAGTGCAGGGTGCGGGTGGAGGGTGCGGGTAAAGGGTGAGGGTGGAGCGTGGGGGTGAAGGGTAGGGGCAAAGGTTGAGGGTGGAGGGTGGGGGTGGAGGGTGGAACGGAATAGCAGAGCAGAGCAGGGCAGAGCAGAGTAATCACGAGAAATGAAGAGCACACCCCACCCCACCAACCTGCAGTACAAGTGATGAGCTCCCAATGGCGTAGCGAGCAGATTTCACGAGCCCAGGTCCTTCACCCCCACCCTCCCCTGCATGCTCCCTCTCCTGCCCCGCCCCCAGCATCATCAGCCGAGAGCCAGCAGCGGCATCCGGGGAGGGGGAGGAGTGTTGCAAGTGTGCACGGTGTGGAGGGGTTCGGGGTTGTGGGAAGGAGTGGGAGAGCCAGGAGGAGGCGAGGAGCGCGTGTGTGCGCGCAGGGGCGGAGAGGGAGCAGCAGTCCGCGTCCGCCCTTAGCTCTGCAATGGCTTTCGCAGACACCCACCTGGTGAGAGAGGTGTGGCGGATAGGGAGAGAAGGGGGAGGGGGTGGGAGGGGAGGGAGCCAGGTATGGAAGGAGGGAGGGAGGAGGGAAGGGAGGGACGGATGGATGGAAGGAGGTAGCAGCAATTAGCAGTCTGTAAATCCCTTGGCATACACCCACCTGGTGAGAGAGGTGTTGAGGATAGTGGGAGGGCGGGGGTGGGATGGGAGGGGAGGGGGGGAAGGGATGGAAGGAGGGAGGGAGGGAGGGATGGAAGGAGCGAGGGATGGATTGAGGGATGGAAGGAGGGATGGATTGAGGGATGGATGGAGGGAGGGATACATGGATGTAGAAGCAATCAGCAGTCTGCGTTTGCAAATGCCTTGGTATACACCCACCTGATAAGAGAGGTGTTGAGGATACGGAAAAAGGGAGCGGGAGGGTGGGGACGGAGGGAGGGACTGGGGGAGGGCATGTGCAATAGAAGGGCGAGAGGGCGAGAGGGAAGGAGGGTAGATGATACCGAGTGGCAGGAGGAGAAAGGAGGTTGGTGCTTGCAAGTGCGCGGCAGAGAGGTGCAGGTGGAGGGTGCGCTTACGAGTTGAAGGGAAGCAGAGGGCAGAGCGCGTATATGGATCCGTCCTGAAAGCAGAAGAAGACCTGGAAGAGGGGTGTATTGGAAAGAGGGGTTCATTCATGGGAAGGGGTGCACGGGGGTGGGTGCATGTGGAAGAGGGCATGGGGGGGAGGGCATGGGGGGGAGGGCATGGGGGGGAGGGCATGGGGGGGTTGCATGGGTGCGGTGCGGGTGCATTGGTGGGGAGAGAAGCTATTGCGGGCATGGCTTGGGAATGCTGCATTGGAATTGAGGAGCAAGGCAAGAGGGCAAGAGAAATGCAAAACATGTGAGGGAGGGGACACGGAAGAGAGTAGGCCAAAGGTGTGGGAGGGGGGTTGGGCAATTTGTGAACGTGTGAGGCCAGACATGTGGGCCTTTTGAGGTGCCTCAAACGAACGTGTGAGGCCATAGCTTGGAGCTGCCACTGGGGCTTGCTTCCACTGCTGCCATCCCCCCCACCCATGCCACATCGTCCGCACCCCACCCACTGCTGCCATTCCCCCACCACCCCACCACCCCACCATCCCACCACCCCACCACCCCACCACCCCACCACCCCACCACCGCACCACCGCACCACCCCACCACCTCACCACCCCACCACCGCATCATCCCAGCATCCCGGCACCATGGCAGCACGCAGCAGCAGTGCATGGAAGCGAGTGAATGACTCACAGAGAAGCGCTCCCAGATGTGGTCACCGCCAAAGGCAAACCCCACGCACGCACCGGGCGACCCCGCCCCCGCACTCCCTGCGCCTGCCGCTGCACCAGCTGACGTGGCAGCTGACGTGGCGGGCTGCAGCACGTACTCCTGCTCCACTGCTGCCGTGGCTGATGCGCGCTGCTGTGGGGCGGTGGCTGCAGAGTGGGCGGCTGCTGAGATGTCGTACAGCCTGGCAGGGCGGGGCAGCACGGCAGGTAGTTAATCGGGCAGACAGGTAGGCATGGGGGTTGCATGAGGGTATGAGACGAATGGCCATGGTATATGGCATGGTGCATGGCATGGTGGATGAAGGCAGGAAGGAAGGAGGAAAGGAAGGTTGGAAGAGGGGAAGCAGGGGTGGAAGGGTGGGAGTCAGGGAGACCCGAAATGGGGAGCGCGGGGTGGAGAGATGGAGAGGTGGAAGGGGAGAAGGGTGGAGGGGTGGAGGGGTGGAGGGGAGGAGGGGTGGAGAGATGGAGAGGTGGAAGGGGAGAGGGGTGGAGGGGTGGAGGGGTGGAGGGGAGGAGGGGTGGAGAGATGGAGAGGTGGAAGGGTGGAGGGGTGGAGGGGAGGAGGGGTGGAGAGATGGAGAGGTGGAAGGGGAGAGGGGTGGAGGGGTGGAGGGGTGGAGGGGAGGAGGGGTGGAGAGATGGAGAGGTGGAAGGGTGGAGGGGTGGAGGGGTGGAGGGGAGGAGGGGTGGAGAGATGGAGAGGTGGAAGGGGAGAGGGGTGGAGGGGTGGAGGGGTGGAGGGGAGGAGGGGTGGAGGGGTGGAGGGGAGGAGGGGTGGAGGGGTGGAGGTGGAGGGGTGGAGGGGTGGAGGGGTGGAGGGGCGGAGGGGTGGAGGGGTGGAGGGGTGGAGGGGTGGAGGGGAGGAGGGGTGGAGGGGTGGAGGGGTGGAGGGGTGGAGGGGTGGAGGGGTGGAGGGGAGGAGGGGGGAACCTGAAGACGTTGTCGGAGGTGAGGAGGGCGATGTGCGCGTCACTGAGGGGGTGCCATGCCGCCTGCACCACGTGCACCGCCTCCCCCTGGAAGTCCGCCACCCGCACACTGCCATGCGCATGGCAACCGCGCAACAGCGCAACAGCGCAGGAGCGCAGGAGGGCAGAAGGGCAGGAGGGCAGGAGGGCAACAGGGCAGGAAGGTGGGACGAACGGACGTGATGTGAAGGGGGATGACGGGAGAGAGACACGGGGCAAGCGAGGGAGGGAGGGAGAGAGATACGGGGAGGTTTAGTGTGGGAGGGGGGGAGGCGAGGGGAGGCGAGGGGAGGGGAGGGGAGGGGAGGGGAAGGGAGGGGAGGGGATTGTGGTAAAGGAGACTGATGATTGGGAATTGGGGAAATAAGAAGGTTGAAAACTCATTATCCATGCCCAATCGTGCATCACCCACCACCCACCACACACCACCACCACCCACAACCACCACCCACCACCACCCAGCACCCAGCACCCACCATGGAACAGCATCAGCATCATCAGCGCGAATTTCTCCCCCCAGTCCCGCCTTGCCCGCCTGTGTGCGCAGGCGCGCAGCAGCGGAGGAGACGTCCGCAACGGCGAGGGCGGAGGGTGAGAGCAGCGCGAGGGAGCGCCCGGACGGGGAGAGCAGCAGCTGCCGCACTGGGGCGCGCGGGGCGGGGGAGAGCGGCACGCGGATTGACTGGGGGGAGCGCGGGGAACGGGAGAGGAAGAAGGGGGAACGGGGGAACGGGAGGGAACGGGAGGGCGGCGGGGAGGAAGGGGAAATGGGGAATGGGAGAAGGCGGAAGGGAGCAAGGGGGAGGAGGTTAGGAAGGTGGGGTCTGGAAATCGGTGTGTACGCTCTTAGGTGTAGAGGGAGGACGAGGAACAATTAGGTCAACCTTGGTGATTAGGTCCCAGCCTCGCTGTTTCACTGCGCTGCTAAACCACGCAGCAAAACGCACAGGAAACCACACAGCCCTCCATCCGGCACACCCCAACAAGCCATCATACGCGCGGCGCCGCCACTAGCGCACCGCACTCACGTCACACGCGCCCGCGGCCGGATCCGCCGCTGCGTCCGCATCCGCGTAAGCGCCGCTCGCCGCGCGCGCACCGCATCCCACGACCGTCAGCGCTTCGCCGCCGGGCCGCCAGCAGTACAGCAACCCCTCGTTACTGTCACTCGCGACGAGCCGGTACGGAAGCGACGGCGACGGCGACGCGCCGTCGGCGGCAGAAGGTAGTGGGATCGGCGATGGCCCGCCGAACACGGCGGAGACTGCGGTGTGAAGATCGGAGTATGGAGCTGCAGCTGACGGAAGCCCCGCGGGCCCCGGCAGCGGCGATTGCGCGGCGGGAGAAAGTGCCACGCGCGCGAGCGTCGCGCTTTGCGCCATGCTGGTCCCTCCGCGATAAGGCAGCGGGGGGAAACAGCAAGTACGGGAGCGGGGAACGAGCAGGAGGATGCGCAACGACACCGCCGGCGGCGGAGACGGGATCTCCGTAAGCTGGCTTCAAATGCTAGATATCACACGTGAAACGCAGCGTGATTATCGTCGCGAAGCGAAAAGCCTACCTAGAAGTTGACTAGAATCACGACTCTTGATCGTGAACCTCAGTGACACAGGACAAAGCGGATCAATGGTAGGATGCACAGATTCTTGTCATGCAAGGCCGCATGTTCGGTATAATCTGAATGAAAGTCAAGCGACTACACTAGGTTAGTGCGAGTGTTTGTACCCTAGCCACCGGGCTCTTTTCCAAAAGAGCAAATGTGTATGCAAGTACGCTGGTATTCAAATCAATTCCTTTTCCTCGCCTGCGCTTCTGGTGCCCTACACAGCACTTCGTTACCTCACTTTACCCATTTCCAGTCATCACCCAGGATCGACATATCTTCACCCACTGCACTAGACGGAGAGTGCTTCATCCAAGTAAATCAATAATCAGCCCAGCCAGTGCAACAAGGACAACAGCAAGGCTTGCAGCAACAGACATGCTTCCTCTTTCATCTAGAGAATCTTTCCAGGTCATTCTGTTCAGGTTCTGGGCGCAGCTGCAGCAGCACCAGGGGCACCGGGGGCACCCGGGCGAGCACCAGGCGCGCCAGGGGCACCAGGCTTGCCACGGTCGTCCATCTGTTGACAGACAGCGGAGGACACGGGTGGGAGGAGGGGAGGGGAAGGGGGTGAAGGGACGGATGAAGGGGAGGCACGGAATGGCTTGGCAAGTGGCTTGGGTTGGGAGCTGACGGTGAGGCAGAACAGAAATGCAATCCGGGTATTTTTGTGAGGAGGAGGACGACGATTTAAAACAACAGAAATGTGAAGCTGTAGCAGCTGAAGCAAAGAAAGTCCGCGCACACCCATCCCCTTCTCCCTTATCCTTCTCCCCCTCCCTTCACCCCCTCCCTTGACCCCCTCCTCGCCCCAGCCCCTCTGCAAACCCCTCTCACCTTACGCCCGGGCCTCTTGGGCGGCTCGCGGATGCGCCTGGCCTGGCGCGAGCGCACCCTGACAACGTGCGAGTGGATGGCGCACGAGATGCAGTACTGCACCTTCGCGTACAGCTTCGGCAGCGCGTATCCTGCGCGCACGCACACAGGGGGACACGCGGAGCGCGGGACAGAATGGGGGGAGGGAAATGACGAGGGAGGGAGAGGGGGAGAGAAGGGGGGAGGGGGGGGGGGGGGGGGGGGGGGAGGAAGAAGGGGGAAGGAGAGAGAGAGAGAGAGGAGACGTGAGAAACGAGGAGTAGGTGGCGTTGTTGACAAACGAGGATGAGGAAGCACGGACAGGAAATGTGCGGCCTATGGATTGGACGGAGACAGCAAGGAGGACGAGCAGTGGGGAGCAACACAAGGGTGTGGAAAACAGGGGAAGAGGAAGGGACGGAAAACGAGGAAAGGGAGCGATGAGAGAGGTGAGCAGATCGTGACAGGTGCAGGCATGGCGATGACACAGGGGCATCGGGTGAGGCGTGAGGAGTGCGATGAGCGGAATTCGGACGCCGGAGTTCGGAGGGCGGAACGAGGTGTGCGGAGCTGGGGTGCGGAGGCGGGGTGCTGAGGCGGAAGGGGCAAGGCGGGGCGCACTGACCATCATAGACGCATGCCTCCTGCACGTCCCTGACTGCTGCCTGCTCCACAATGTTCCTCACTAGGAACCGCTTCACCGCCTTGTCCTGCTCGCACGCACACACGCACACACACCCAGAAGAAGACACACACACACACACACACACACAGACACACATACACCCACACACCCACACACACACACACACACATACACCAACACACACACACACATACACCCACACACACACATACACCCACACACACACACACATACACCCACACACACACACACACACACACACCCACGCGCGCGGGATCGCGCATGCCCATCACACGCCACGACAAGAGGTCAACATCACAGCAGCAAACGCACGACGGGAGGAGGGTTAGGGACTGTAACAACAGCACAGGAACATGCACCCAACTTTGAATCGCTCCCCGCGCTGTCTCTACTGCAGCGAGCGGCGATTTCACGCGATGAAAACAGGAAATCAGGGGGTAGTGGCGGAGAGGGAGGAGGGCGGGGAAGAGAAGGGCGTCTGGCCATGAGTAACGGAGAGGGACAGGGATTGGTGGGAGGAGGGCGAGTGTGGCGAGGGTGAGGAGCATGCCTTGGGGCAGCACTTGGCGCAGTTGGAGCAGCGGATGGGCTTCACGTGCCCGCGCCCGTGCTTGTTGCGACCTCCGTTCCTTCGCTTCACAGTCTGCCACCACAAAAGTCACCACCACCATTGCCACCATCGCAACAATTGCCAACACCATCAGAAGGAGAAAAGGGGGAAAGATCCGGTGAGGCGGTGGAAGAGGAGAGCGTGAAGGATCATGCCAATGGCGCTGTGCCATTGAAAGGAGTGAAGACCGCTCTGGAACAATGACGAGCGACAGGAGCTTTCGGAATGAGAGAACTACGGGAGGGATCGCTTTAAAACGGCTGCGACAAGCAACCTCACGTCTCAAATCTGATCAGCTCAAGAAATTGCTAGTCGTGGTAAAGCTTATTGTTGTGCCTGATAAAAAAAACCTAAAGCAGAATACGAAACCGCCAGTATCACAGAGTCGGCGTACGTGGAAGGACAATAACGGTCAACGTATGCCTGCAGCTCATAAACCCTAGACGATCCCATTCGCATCCTGTGCGCTCGACTTAAGAACGTTTTATACACACGAAACCAAGCGACGCGATGGCACGAAATAAGCATCGCAACGACACACGAGACGCCCCAAACACATCGTACCATGGTGTTCGGGTGGCGATTCGAGGAGAATAAGGGACTGCTGGAGGAGTGCCGCGTTAGGCACACGGAAGAGGCAAAATGAGGAGGTGGAGAAAGAGAGGCGAGAGAAGGAGAGGGAGGGGGTTTGACAGGGTAGAGAGACGTTGCAGTAAGCAGAAACAGGATGAGGGAACGAGTTGTCGCGACGGTCGCCAAAATCAAGCGAAACGGGTAGCGGTGACGGACCGATATAAGTGGGCTCAATGTGCATCTGCTATGTCGAACCTACATGCTAAGATAAATTCTTTAAAATCACGAACAACCTTTTGACATTTGCGGTATTGGATTGGACCAACCTTCGTCAAATTCCCACTTTGTCAATTCAAGACCAACCTTCTGACAATCTTATGGACTGAACTCCAAGAACAAACAAAATCACAATCCACACGCTACAAACCCTGCCTACTCAACCAATCCGACAAACAATATAACATTAACATAAATATAAGAATACTGGCTTTGAGCTGTCAGTTCCCATTCACAAATGGTGAGTGCGACCAGCTGCCATTCTCTCAAGTACCATATCAGGCCGAGCGTAGAAATCCTTTCCGAATAAATCTCCATCCACAATTTTTCCAACCTCTGCATTTGAGGCGGCCGATGGAAGCGACTTGGGAACAACACAGCTATGGTCAACCGTGCCTGCGAGGAATCGAGGCACCCTCCGAGAAGCAAGGCTGGGTCTCTCTGGGACCGTCAACAGGGATGACACGGATGGAGGTGGGGATTGCATCAACAAATACGGATCTGAGGGATCCACAAATGTGTGCTTGAATGCTTCTGCACTCGGCATCCACTCGCGCTCCTTCTGCATCCCATGCTCCCATGCCACTGCCAGCACCTCTTCCTGCGGCTCCTGCCCTTGCTGGTGCTGCTCGAAGAGAGCTGCCACAAACTGCAGCTGCTCCTGATCCGCCGGCACCTCAGACGGCGCCACAACCCCTGCCGTACCACCAGCAGCCGCTGCAGTCTCCGCAGGTGCGGCGGCAGGGGTATATGCAGCAGCAGCATCGGATCCGGCAACGGGAGGGAGAGCAGCAGAGGCAGACGGTTGCCAATCAGGAACCAGAAGGTCGCAGAGCCCATCCAGCATCGCATCAAGAAGCACATCGGAGTCGCCCTGCCCTTCCCCAGTCACACCGGTACTCTTCCCTGCTCCCACCGATGCTGCCGCTCCTGCAGCAACTGATGCCACTGCTGCTGCTCCATATTCTGCTGCTGCTCCACCTCCTCCTCCAGGAGCATCCGTATCAGGTGAAACCACTCCAGAATCTGGCAGAATGATCCCCGTTAAGGACTCATCCTTCGCTTCCACCCCGTGCCCTTGCTCCTCGCTCACTCTCCGTGCCATGGACCCCAGCAGAGCCTGCAGGTGCTCTGGCCCAGCACCGCCTCCGTACATCCAGCCGAACACACCTTCCTCCTTGCTCCTCTCCGCCATCACCCCACCTGCAGCTGGGTTGCTTGGCGTGAGCATGCGCATCGCCTTGCGCTCCGCTCCCTCCTGCGCTGACGCCATGGCTCCAGGTGCAGCAGCAGCAGCAGCAGGGATGGCAGAGGGTGCCGAAGCGAAGCGAGAACCACCGGCGAGAGCAGCAGGTGCCGCGGGAGAATAAGCAAGCGTTGACGCAAATGGCACGGGAGATGGGGAGTAACCAGGCAGCCGAGTCCTAAGGACAGATGCCAGAGCAGCGGCTCTAGGACAAGGAGCACCCGCAGCACCACCACCAGCCGCAGTGGCAGCAGCAGTGTTGTTGGTGACGCCCGCAGCAGCACCGGCTCCTACTGTGAATCCACCAGCAGCAGCAGTGGCGCGATCCATAGGTGAATGAGCGAGTCTGGAGCGCGCGAGTGTGCTCCTGGGCACTACTTGCTCCTGCATGTTCCACCCAGACGCCCGTTCCCCCGGGACACACTGCGCCATGCACGCCTCCTCCCTGTCCACCTCCCCGCTCGCGGAGTAACCCCATTTCTTCCCCTGCGCGCCACTGCGCGCTGGGCCTGTTAATCCCGCGGACGCGACCGAGTGCGACAGCGAGAAGGACGTCGGCGCCAACGACGGCGACGCTGACGACGCGCATGGCGACGCGACAGGCCCCGGGACTCCGGGTCTGCTGCTCGCCGCGGCGGCCGCGTACGGGGAGGCCGACGCGGAGGCGGCGGCAGCGAGGGTTGCGCGACCATGGGCGGAGGACGAGAGCGCGACGGAGGATTGCGAGTGGGAACAAAGGAGGTGGCGGAGGATGGCGGAGGAGGCGGGGAATGGAGATGCTGCAAGTTGCGCGGGAGGTCGCTGCGCCTGCGCGAATGCGGCGCGGGAGGCAGATGCGACTGTCGCATCCGCGGCAGCTGCTTGCAGCGGGGATGAGGACGGCGAGGACGGGACGCGCGCCTCACGAGGATCCGCGAAGAACGCGGAGGGAGCAGACGCCATGGACGCAGCAGCTGCCGCCGCTGCCGCAGCCACCGACGACGACGACCCTGCAACCACCGTGTCGGCCGCGGATTCCGGCCCGGCAAGAACGGTCCTGGAACCCGCACCCAAGAACGCCCGGATCGATGGGAATAGGCGAACGGCGAGGTCTAGGTCCGCGCTTGCAGCGGCGGCGGCAGCGGAGGCGTTGGGGAGGGCGCCGGACGGTGGCGGAAGAACTCGGCTTGCGGACGCTATGGATGCGGGGAAGGCTTGCGCGTTGCTTGCAGCATCGACCCGGGGTTTGACACTGCGGGGACGAAGGTGGGGACGGGTGGTGGGTACACGAGAGGCGGGTAGGAGTGGTGAGCGAGGAGAGCGATTTGCGTTCAAGACATACGACAATGACGACGACAACGCGCAGGGGCGGCGGTAGAGGAGGCAGCGTCGGCGACCGTGACCCCATGCAGGGAAGTTGAAGAAATAAAACAACGACAAACAAACAAACAAAAAAAACCAAAACAAAAAACAAAAAACCGGCTCGGACCGTGATTACCTCCGGGTCCACGCGGAATCGACATGGTCGTCTCTGTTCGCCTCGAAGCGCCCCCCTGGAAGAAAACGTTGCGTCGCGGCAGTCACGCCTTCGTCTGCCATCATCTGCGTCCGAACGCCTGCAGCAGCAGCAGTAGCGGCAGCGGCGGCGGCGGCGGCGGCAGCGGAGGCAGCAGCAGCGCTCTCCTCGCGGCAGCGCTTGAGCTCGCCTTGGAGTTTCCGCCCCGCCGTGGCGGCCCACGACATCAGCCGCTGGCTGCTATGCGCCGCGGAGTCTGTCCTGCACGCGCTCGCCTGTGACTCTCCATTCGCAACGCCTGCCGCCGCTGTCGCCATCGCCGTCGTCGTCGCAGACCCTATCGCTGAAGGCGTCGCCGCGGTAGCCGCCGCGTGCGACAGATCTCGCGAAAGGTCTCGCGGAGATCGCGCGGATTGGGAGTCGTTCGCGAGGGAGGATAACGAGTCGCGCGGAAGCTGTAAGACCGACGAGGCAATGGCGCGGTCATCCCGAGACGAAAGCGCCCTGTTCTGGCCTCGCGGAATGTTTTTGCCTCGCTCTAAGAAATGACGCCTGCACACAGAGAAAGGCGACGCGAGACCGAACGCAGGGGCGAACGCGGCACGCAAACGACACACGACACACACGGGACAGAAAAGTGAGCGGAGGTGAAGACCGAATGCCTGAATGTGCACGAGCAAAAAAACAGAGATGGTTACAGCGTCGACGGAAGAGGAAAGAGTGCGTAAAAAGGTCGGGGCTGGAGATGGTTGCAAGGGGAGGAGGAAGGAGGAATTACTAGGCCAGAAAGGTCATGTCGCACTTTTTAAGCAGAATAAAGCGGTTGCAACACGCTTTTTGGTCCCGATGCGGCAGCGTCCCTGACGCTTGAAGGAAGCCCCAATACTTGGTCCCATGCACTGCCACGTGTCGTAAGAGCACCAGATCCTCCTGCGCAACCAGCAGGAAACAAGAAACGAAGGCGGAGGATAAGAAATCCAGGGCCTTACAGGGTGCAGGCTTTGGAAGGCGTGGGCGGAGAGATTAGGAAGGGCATAAATGGCGGAGAGAGTGGAGAGAAGAGAAATTATGAGTTACCTCAGAGGTCCAAAGTGAGCCGACTTGCCGCAAGAAGGGAAACGTCACGCCGTCGGCCATGAAGCTAGGAGTGATCCGACCCAACCAGATGAATAATTTTGTAATTCGACGACTAACTGACGTGAATAATCCCAGAGTGGAACTGTGGAGCTGAAACAAGGATGAGACGGCGACGAGCAGGGTGGGATGGGAATTGAGAGAGGGATGAAGCAGAAGAAGACGCGTGGAGGAGTCAAGTGTGGGGGTGGGTGGGACCAAGTGAATTGAGGTGCACCGCCCCACCCAGCTGCCAGTTGTGTGGGCCGAGGGTGAAGAAAACTGGGACACGTGATTGGTGCAACGAGCTACACTTCACTGGAGGGATAAGGGATTCAATATTCATCAAAATGGGGGTGTATTCAACATAAATTTTCCCAAACAGAGGGGCAACTGAACCTCCTTTTCGCCTGAATCGAGGGGACAACAACAACACGGTGTCTGGTTTCAAAAGCATCATCCACTTGTGAATTCTGGAGCGGAAAGCCGATGGTTTGATTCTGCTGGCATGACCAGATAGTGTTCAGGACTCCAAATAGATACACAGGACAACTTGGAGAACCGTGGGGAAAGCAGCAATGGTGTAGGGGACTTTCAAAACCCTTTCCCAATAAATTTCAGGTTAAGGGGAGCTTGCGATGGCAATGTTACAATCAATGCACGACCGAATGCGATCGTGAATCGTATCTGTTGGCGCAAGGGATTTGGTGTGGTGGCCTGGTTGGCTTGGGATTGCTTCATGAGCCAAGCAAGAACATCACTGGTTCAACAGTTACCCGATGTATCGGCTCTAGAAAGTCGGCAAACATAGGAGACTTTCAAAACCCTCTCATCTAGGGTATGAAGAGAGGCGTAGTTGCAGATTTCAGTCATATGCTGTACATTATGCCCTTGCCAGCATGCATCTCCTTCATCTGCCCCACGAACCTCAAACGAGACGAGGGGACGAAGTGGACTGTGGAAGGGACGAGAAGAACAAGGGGAGAGTGTTCGTTTTTCCAACGATGTTTGTCTTTTATTCCCGACCATATTCTGACTAAAGATCTCAGTGACCTGTATGCAACCCCCATCCAATGCCCAACCAGGTGAGGTGACGATGAAACATTCTCGTCACCACGGGAGCTTTGGCCGGGCAGAGCGTTGTTCCATGACGACAGATCAGCCTTGTGGACCTGACCCAGAAGAGTCAAATCGAGGCCTCAACGTCTCCAGGCTGGCATTTCGTTCTGGGGAGCTTGTGGTTGTGTCTTGTTGCTTGTTTGACCGTGGTGAAACTTAAATACAGTAGTGTTAAGAAGGATTCTTTCACTAGTGTTTTGTGTGTCATTGTCCCTCCATACCAGGTTTCCGAAGGAAAACTGCCCTAAAGATGTCGCACGGATCAAAGATGCCTGTGAGTCTGTTTTACAGAATGAGCGCCACATCCCACCACCAGATTTCCCGAGTGTACAGTTGGATGACATCTTCCGCGTGCCAGGTAACAATAAAGTATCTTCCGTCGCCCTTACGAGTGCCTCGAAAGAAGCTATTGCGGTTATGTGCAATTACGAAGCTCACTACTTCAAGTTCTGGCCATCACCTCATGTCTGGCCATTGTTTTAAATTCTAGCTTAATGATTTTATGGAAGGTTAGATGCTTGTACAAGTCCAAAAGGACAAACAACTATCCAGCACCACCGAACCAGTATGCCAACAAACGACTTTGTGTGCTGCTAGCGAACATAACCATTGGCAAACATGTTGTTACAATAAGCAGGCAGGAATGATTGCATTTAGCAGCAGGATGAGTACAAGTATGAAACCCTAAAGGGTTGTACTCACTAGAGTATGCCCCACTACAGCCTAGAAGCATACAAATGGAATTTGACACACCCCCATAGGCAAAGTGGGGGATAGCAAACACAACGAACGGTCACAAGACCAGTCAAGCAAGAGAACAAAGCAAAGCAAAGCTCAGGGTGGATCTCAATGACACCACACAATCTGAGCACAAGCAAGCGGCCACAAGGCCAGTTCACATGCAGAGTTATAATAGCAAGGCAGTACACTGATCACAACCTAGCAATAGTAAACATGCAGGTATAAAGATATATATCAGTGTACAACAAGAGCAAGTCAAGCAACCAGCAGGTGACGCAGAGTGGGCACAAGCTCAAGAGCCGTGCAGAAACGCTGATGATCACCAGACCCAAGGGCCTTGGTGAAGACATCAGCAGTGTTGGCCCGAGAGGCCACGTAAGCAAGGCGCAGCTGACCACGCTGTTGCAGCTCACGCGCAAGGAAGAAGCGAAGAGCAATGTGCTTCGTTCTGTGCTCCAGTCTCTGCTCGCGACACAAGGCAAGCATTGCCTTGTTGTCGACGTACAGAACTGGAGGAGAACGAGGCCGCTCCCCCAAGTCGGTCAGCAGGTAGGTCAGTCAGCGAAGCTCCTGTGCAGCCATGGCCCCAGCGTAGATCTCGGCCTCACAGCTCGAACCAAACACATAAGAAGAACGAGTGGACCTCCACGAGACAGAACCAGAGCCAAGACTGAAGATGTAACCCTGTGACGAACGCTGAGTCGCCTGGTCGTCGGCCCAAGAAGCGTCAGAGTGTCCTGTGAGTACCACTGAACCCCGTCCTCCAAGCACGAGCCCCATGCCCGATGTACTGCACAAGTAACGCAGTACCCTCTTCGCAGCATCAAAGTGCACCTTTCGGTGTCTACCGGGTGCCACGTAGCGAGCCAGGAGGCTGAGAGGGTACGCGAGGTCAGGTCGTGTGCACGTCATCAAGTACATGAGGCAGCCCACAAGCTCTGGGTACGGACCACTCGGCTCTACGGACTCGTCTGAAGGTGGAGCTGAGAGCGAGTGGCCTGTAGACAGAGGAGTGGGCTGTGGCGAGGACCACGTGAAGCCGAAGCGCTGAAGGACCTGGTGCACCATGTGTGACTGAATGAGGGTGATGGTGCGTCGTGCTCTGTCCCGGGTGATCTGCAAGCCAAGATAACTCCGCAGCTCACCCAGGTCAGTGCAGGTGTGTCTCTCCTGCAGCTCCGCCTTCACTAGGGCGAGTGCCTAAGTGTCAGCAGTAGCAAAAACCAAGTCGTCAACGTATACGAGGATGTAGAACGCCGGCAGAGTAGTGTCGGTGCGTAGAAACAGCGACGGGTCAGCAGTCGAAGGAGCAAACCCAAGAGCCGCAAGTGTCGTCCTCAGTGTGTCGTGCCACTCGCAGGGCGCCTGACGCAGGCCGTACACTGGTCGCCGTAGGCTCCACTGGGTACCCTCAGGAAACGACCCAGTGGAGCCCTCTGGACGGCGCAACCAGATGGCTTCGTGAAGGCTACCCTGCAAGAAAGCTGTCGAGAAGTCGAGGGAGTGCAGCTCGTAGTCGCTCTGTGTTGCAACGTGTAGCAACACCCGAAGAGTGGTCATCTTCGGGGTAGGGGAGAAGGTCTGAAAGAAGTCGACCCCCGCACGCTGACTGAAGCCTCGAGCAACGTAACGTGCCTTGAAGGCAGGCGGAGAACCCGGCGGCCGCTTCACTCTGAAAATCCACATGCCACTGACAATGTTTGCCCCAGGTGGGGGAACCTCGTCGACGTAGGTGCCTGTGGACTTCCAAGAAGCCATCTCTGCGTCCATGGCTGTCTGCCACTGAGAGGAGTACTCACCCGAAATCGCCTCTCTGTAAGAGCGCAGGGTGGGGATGTCAAGTGCATCCGGGTCTCCCTCAGGGACAAGCAGCATGGTCGCGAGATGGGGTGCAGCGGCCGCAAGGCACTCCAGCTCCTCCTGCATGTCCTCAAGAACGTCACAGCCAAGGGCAGTACAGCCAAGGGCAGTCTCACCCCCGACGGACGGAGGACAGGCAGGGACATGGTCAGAAACAATACTCGCAAGGTAGTCTAGGCGGTACACAGCAGCAAAGTCAACGAGCTCAGCGACTAAGGCAGACGCAGCATGAGACGAGAATGAAGGGTCAGTCACCACCGTAGCAAGAAAGCGAGTAACAGTTGGACTAGACGCACGAGCAAGGTCAGACGGAGGGTCAGCAACGTCAGGACGAGAGGGCGCAGGAGGTAACGGCAGGACAAAACGCTGTGGAACAGAGGAAGGACGGAGTGTCATATCGTGAGTGCCTGGGACAGCCGGAGCACGCTGACGACGAACACGAGGAACACGAGTACGGACAGCGGCTCTAGGCTCGGGCTCAAGGTCAAAGCTAGACTCAGGCTCTCGACGCTCAGGGGTGGAAGCACGAGTCTCAGGCTCTCGACGCTCAGACAGGGACTATGTCACCGCAGTGTAAGGAGCAGGAGCAGGCAGTGGGGAGTGCGGTAGCAGCGGAGGCTGAGACTGGTCTGCCGGTGGAAACAGTAACGGAGGAGTAGTACCTGCCACAGGGAGGTCAGTAGCACCTGGCGGAAGACTGAGAAGGTGGCGAAGAGCACCAGCAGCCCCCGTACCTCCAGCACGAGCAGCTCCACTAGTACTCCCAGCAGCACCTCCAGCACCAGTAGCACCAGCACCTTCAGCACCTCCAGCACCACTAGCTCCGGCAGCGCCAGCACCTCTATCACCAGCAGTACCTCCAGCACCTCCAGTGCCAGCAGCTCCAGTAGCACCTCCAGTACCTCCAGCACAAGGAGCACCACCTGCTCCAGCAGCTCCAGCACCTCTAGTACGAGTACCTCTATGACCAGCAACTCCAGCACCTCCAGTACCTCCAGCTCCAGCACCAGCGCCTCCAGCACCAGCAGTACCTCCAGCACCTCCAGTGCCAGCAGCTCCAGTAGCACCTCCAGCACCTCCAGCACCAGCAGTACCACCTGCTCCGGCAGCTCCAACACCTCTAGTACGAGCACCTCCAGGACCAGCAGCTCCAGCACCTCCAGTACCTCCAGCTCCAGCGCCTCCAGCACGAGCAGCACCAGTACCTCCACTGTCAGCAGCTCCAGTAGCACCTCCAGCACGAGCAGCAGCACCAGCTCCGACAGCTCCAGTACCTCTAGTACGAGCACCTCCAGGACCAGCAGCTCCCGCAGCTCCAGCACCAGTAGCACCAGCACCTCCAGTGCCAGCAGCTCCAGTACCTTCAGCTCTAGTACCTCCAGCACCAGCAGCAGCTCCTGTACCTCCAGCACCAGCATCACCTCCAGCACCTCCAGCACCAGTAGCACCTCCAGTACCTCCAGGCCTAGCAGCTCCAGTACCTCCAGCACCAGTAGCACCTCTAGTACCTCCAGCAGTACCTCCAGGACTAGCAGCTCCAGTACCTCCAGCACCAGTAGCACCTCTAGTACCTCCAGCAGTACCTCCAGCACCTCCAGCACCAGCAGCACCTCCCGGACTAGTAGCTCCAGCTCCAGCAGCACCTCTAGGACCTCCAGTACCAGCAGCACATCCAGGACTAGTAGCTCCAACACCAGCAGGACCGTACCCTCCACCACCAGGACTGCCTCGCCAAACGATCCACGCACGAATCGCCTGCGGCGAGAGCGTCTCAAGTAGATCAGGCTGCGGTGGCTGTCCAGCTCCAGCACCTCCAGTAGTGGTAGCTCTAGCACCTCCAGCACCAGAAGCACCTCTAGTACCTCCAGCGCCAGGACCTCCAACAAGGTCACCCACAACTCCACCGTCACGAGGACTCGCAGCACCCCCAGAGTCAGCACCCCCAGTCGCAGCACCCCCAGAACCAGCACCCGCAGTCGCAGCACCCCCAGAACCAGCACCCTCTGTCTCAGCACCCTTAGTCTCAGCACCTGTAGTCTCAGCTCCAGAGTCCACAGCACCAGGCTGCGGAGGCGGCGAAGACGGTCGAGGCGGAAAACCCGGGGGGGTCTCCAAGCGTGGAGAGCGGCGAGTGGCCGCCGTGTCATCCGCAACTGGGTCACCCCCCTCAGCTGGGCCAGAGGAGTCAGAAGAGATCTCCACTGGCTCATCCAAGGGGGGTGGGTCGATCTGAGACACACCTGAGGGAGCAGGACCCTGTGGGGGGAGGGGGTATACCTTGGGGGGGGACTGGTACCAGGAAGAGGGGTGCTAGGGGAACCGGGTGGGACGCGTGCGGGTGTAACTGGTAGTAACAGACAGACTCGTCAAAGGTGACGTCCTGGGAGGAGAAGACTCGACGCGAGCGCGGGTGGTCAGTGGGGAAGCCAAGGAAGACGCAGCGGAGAGTGTGAGAGGAGAGCTTGCTCGCTTTGGCATCGCGAACAAGGGAGAGCGCGCCCCAGACCCGAAACATTGACGCATCACCAGCCTTCCCTGTCCACCGGAGGGTGGGCGAGGTCTCTGGCACAGAGACACGGGGCCAGAGGTTGAGCTGATGCGCAGCGTATCGGACCGCAAACGGCCACAGAAGATGGGGAGCAGCCGCATGGATCATGGAGGTGCGAGCAACCTCCATGATCAAGCCAATGCGACGCTCAGCAATCCCATTCTGCTGAGGAGAGGCCGGAAGCGTGAACGTCTGGCGGATGCCCTCGTCTCGGCAGAACCCCGCAAGGAGGTCAGAGGAGAACTCACCGCCCCTGTCAGAGTGCAGACGCAGGACTGGGAAATCCTGCTCAAACCACTCGTGCAGCTGGAGACGAGTAGCACGAATTTAGGGGATCAGGACACCGCTGACGTCCGCCTTGCGCCGCAAGGGGAAGACAGTGGTGTAGCGTGTGTAGTCGTCAACAACCAGCAGGAAGTAGTGCTCGCGGTCCGTTCCACCGATGGGGGCCGGGCCCCACACATCCATGTGGAGAGTCTGCAGAGGAGCAATGGTCGGAGGAAACTCGGAGGAGTGAGGAGCGGCGTGCTGCCGCCCCTCGACGCAAGGAAGGCACGGCGGGGCAAGCGAGCGCGGCAAGGGGGGCAGGGTCCTGGGGAGGCCAGAGACAAGGAGACGGGAGTGCATGCTGCGTAGACGCGGCAGGGAGGGGTGACCAAGACGGTGGTGCCAGCGCTGAGTCTCCTGCGTGAGTACTCTGCACGAGCAAGACGCAACTAACTGTCCCGACGCAGACACCCGACTCGACGCGGCCACCTGACCTGACTCAGCCACCTGTGCAGACGCAGTGGTCAGTGTGTACATACTAGACCCAGACTGTCGAGTGAACGTAGCCAGGTGACGGCCAGTCCGGGAGCACGTACAGATCGCCACACGCTGCCCTCCAGGAATAAAGGTATCAACCCAGACATCCTGAATGGCAGCGTTGCTCACCAAGTTCGTCGAGAACGTGGGGAGGTGGAGACCTGACAGAGAACCGGAGGGGACTGCTGGACAAGGGAGGACCGTGGAGGCTCTTGCAACTACTGGGCCCCAGAAGGGGTCAGCCAGTGAGACTGGGACAGGTGCTGTGAGTGGTGTGACTGTGGTGGAATCACGAAAGAAGCAACGTGACGCGCCTGAGTCAAGCGTGAAAGTGTGCAAGACCTCAGCTGAGGCAGGACCTGTGGCAGTAGACGCACTAGCACCTAGAGCGTCAGCAGATTCACGTGCACCTATAGCTGCAGCAGACTCACAAGCACCTGGAGCGGCAGCAGACTCACTAGCACCTGGAGCGGCAGCAGACTCACTAGAACTGAGAGCAGTAACCTCTACACAGCCAGGGACGCATCGCTGAGAAGCACAGTCGCGAGGTCGCTTAGGCCACATAAAACCAACACCTCCACCACCAGGACTGCCTCGCTGAAAAACCCACTCACGAAGCTGCTGAGGGGTGGGGTCGTCCGGGAGAGGCAGTGCCCACTGCTTTTCACCCCTGGCCGCAGCAACTGCCGCGATAGTGGCCATGACAGACAGTGACGGTCAGGAGTAGGTCCAGCACCTCCAGCTCTTACAGAACCAGCAGCACCTCCAGCACTCCCAGCAGCACCTCCACCAGCAGCAGCAGTAGCACGAGTAGCAGCAGCAGCAGCAGTAGTAGCAGCAGCAGGGCGGCTCGGTGGGGCTGGGCGGCCGCACCTCCTGCACTCCCACCAGAACCTCCACCAGCAGCAGCAGTAGCACGAGTAGCAGCAGCAGCAGTAGTAACAGCAGCAGGGCGGTTCGGTGGGGCTGGGCGGCCGCACCTCCACCACTCCCAGCAGTACCTCCTCCAGCAGCAGCAGTAGAACGAGCAGCAGCAGTAGCAGTAGTAGTAGCAGGGCGGCTCGGCTCGGCCTGGCCGGCGCGGCTCGATCTGGGCGGCGTGGCTCGGCAGGGCGGCGCGCGGGCTGCAGGGGCAGCACGCACGGACTGCAGGGGCGGTGCGCGGGCTGCAGGGGCAGCTCGCACGGGCTGCAGGGGCGACGCGCGGCTCGGCAGGGAGAAGCGGCTCGGCAGGGCGGCGCGCGGGCTGCAGGGGCGGCGCGCGGGCTGCAGGGGCAGCACGAACGGGCTGCAGGGGCGGCGCGCGGGCTGCAGGGGCAACGCGCGGGCTGCAGGGGCCGCGCGCACGGGCTGCAGAGGCGACGCGCGGCTCGGCAGGGCGGCGCGCGGGCTGCAGGGGCAGCGCGAACGGGCTGCAGGGGCGACGCGCGGCTCGGCAGGGCGGCGCGCTGGCTGCAGGGGCAGCGCGCACGGGCTGCAGGAGCGACGCACGGGCTGCAGGGGCAGCGCGTGGGCCACAGGGGCAGGCACGGCTGCAGGGGCAGCACGGTCGCAGGGGCGAGTACGGCTGCAGGGGCAGCGCGGTCGCAGGGGCGAGCACGGCTGCAGGGGCAGCACGGTCGCAGGGGCGAGCACGGTCGCAGGGGCAGCGCGCGGGCTGCAAGGGCAGCGCGGCTGCAGGGGCAGCGTAGGAAGAACAAATTTTACGGTTAGGGCAGGGCGGAACGTTCGGTGGGCCCTAGGAACGATTCTGCTATAATACCATGATAGAATAAGCAGGCAGGAATGATTGCATTGAGCAGCAGGATGAGTACAAGTATGAAACCCTAAAGGGTTGTACTCACTAGAGTATGCCCCACTACAGCCTAGAAGCATACAAATGGAATTCGACACATGTCTCATCCTTTTTTTTCACACATGCGTTACTCCACCAATACCAATGTATTTATCAGTTTTCTGATGTGCAAGGTCGAGAAACACATGTCGATATCCCTTGTCAACATCAACAATTTCAATGTCTCTAGTTACTTGCCAAAATACATGTGTGGCGAGCATGGCAGTCGCGACTTATCATACTATTCATAGAGAGCATGGCAGTCGCAACTTACCAAACCCGTGTGAAGGTAGGGAGAACATAAGCAGATATATTACAATAAATGTCACTCTCTTCGATATGACCAATACCCTTAATTTGGGTCTAACGTGCATCAACATCACGTTCTAGTTTTGTTCGTCAACAATATTTATGTAACTACTGTCAGAAGACATACAATGTGGATCCTCGATTGATCCTAGGGGGGTTACAGACATCTTTGCCGGGGGGGGGGGGGGGTGGGCGCCCTGACCCGCATCGGGAACAAGCCATTTTACCCCAATTGTATAGTGTTTGGGATTCTGACAAGAAATCAGAGCAAATGTCTCGGGTTCGAATCCCGGTGTTTGGGAACTTGCCATTTTACCCCAATTGTATAGTGTTTAGGATTTTAACAGTGTGAAAATGGATAAGTGGCTTCTATCAAAACAATGCATCCTCTTAAAATGGCATTTATATCAAATACTTAAATGCAAGTAAGACACTGGAAGGGATAGCTGGAAGGACCAACTTGTAAATTGTTTGTTTTTGTTTTTGTTTTTGTTTTTTTGTTTTTTTTAGGGGGGTGGGGGGGGAGGGAGGGGGGGGGGGGGGGGGGGGGGGGGATGACGAAACAAGGAGGCCCGTTTCACGCGAATGGAACAACTAAATACAAGGGGAATTACTGACATGGGCCGAATGGTTTGCAATTTCACCAAGTGATCAATGACGAGGTAGGAAGGGGGGAATGAGAGCAAGGTTGAGGGTATAATATATTGTTTACAATCATCCAAATCCCCTCAAAAACCTTCTGGAAACGTGGGCATACGGTATTAGCCTTGGGGGGTTTGGGCGCACTGACCCGCATCTGGAATAAGTCCTTTCATCCCCATGGTCTAGTGGTTGGGATTCTGACAACTACATTATTGATCCTTGTCGAAATAGCTGCACAGAGGATGCCACATTAATCATCGGAATGGGCTACATACTCACTAGCCTGAAGAGTTATGGGCGCGCTCACCCGCTACTTAAGAAGCACTTTTGTCCTAATGGTTAGCGGCTATGATCTTGACATGGCACGAGAGTGAGAAGTCTCTCGTTCATGTGCGCACATGCTGACGCCACTATTGTTGCCGCTGCTGCCGTATCCTAGGGCATCCCAGTGAGGGGGGGGTGTCGGGAGACTTGCATTGGGGATGCCAGATTAATCCTCGGGAAGGGCTATAGGCTCGCTAGTCTAGGGGGTTATGGGCGCACTTTCCCGCTACTAACAAGCCTTTTTATCATTGTATCCTAGTGGTTAGTGGCTACTGACAAACCTGTCAAACTGAAAAGTGATGACTACTGAATGGAAAACAATGACATATGTACCAAACCCTAGCCTAACCTACCAAGTGTGACACAAACACAACAAGTTCAATTTGACACACCCCCTTACGAGAGGTAAGGGGGGCATGCAATGTATGGCAGGTAACAAGCCAGTCAGGTTGGGATTCTGACAACTACATTATTGATCCTTGTCGAAATAGCTGCACAGAGGATGCCACATTAATCATCGGAATGGGCTACATACTCACTAGCCTGAAGAGTTATGGGCGCGCTCACCCGCTACTTAAGAAGCACTTTTGTCCTAATGGTTATGATCTTGACATGGCACGAGAGTGAGAAGTCTCTCGTTCATGTGCGCACATGCTGACGCCACTATTGTTGCCGCTGCTGCCGTATCCTAGGGCATCCCAGTGAGGGGGGGGTGTCGGGAGACTTGCATTGGGGATGCCAGATTAATCCTCGGGAAGGGCTATAGGCTCGCTAGTCTAGGGGGTTATGGGCGCACTTTCCCGCTACTAAAAAGCCTTTTTATCATTGTATCCTAGTGGTTAGTGGCTACTGACAAACCTGTCAAACTGAAAAGTGATGACTACTGAATGGAAAACAATGACATATGTACCAAACCCTAGCCTAACCTACCAAGTGTGACACAAACACAACAAGTTCAATTTGACACACCCCCTTACAAGAGGTAAGGGGGGCATGCAATGTATGGCAGGTAACAAGCCAGTCAGGGCGGCACTAATAGCTAACGCCTCTGACACAAGTGGTCAAAAGACCACTCAGCAGCAAATAAGAAACATGTGATGCAACTCAGGGTGGCACAACTACTCGAGCCGCTAAGATAAGTGGCCACAAGGCCAGTCCAATATCTCATATATATATTTATATATATATGGACAGCATCACATATAGAGCAAGAAGTGAATATCAAGAGCCTACTAAGTGAGAAGCGTTCCTGGCCACGTTGCTGCAACTCACGCAGGAAAAAGTACCTCGGCTGAATATGCTTTACTCTGCTCTCCAGACTCGGCTCCTGACACAAGATGGTCCTGGCCTTGTTGTCAGCGAACAAGACCGGAGCAGAGCTAGGTCCCTCACCTAGGCCATTGAGCAAGAACTTCAGCCAACGAGGCTCCTTAACAGCCATGTCATCAGCATGGATCTCTGCCTTAGCAATGGACGAAGCAAGAGAGGACGCGCGCGTTGAACTCCACGACACAGCTCCAGAGTCCAGGCTAAAGCAATAGCCCTGAGACGACCTGCGAGTCTCCTCGTCATTTGCCCACGACGCGTCAGTGTGCCCTTTCAGTCGAACTGGTTGTCGTCCACCAAGCACAAGCCCCATGCCTGATGTCCTTGCCAGATAGTGTGTTAAACTCTTAGTAGCCGTCCAGTGCGGGAGGCAGTGTCTCCCAGTCAACAAAGCGAGCAAGGATGCTGAGAGGATAGGCTAGGTCTTGGCGAGTGCAAGTCATCATGTACATGGGGCACCCCACAAGCTCTGCGTACGGACCACTAGGCTCAACCGACTCATCAGGAATAGGAGCTTATGGTTGAGAGCAAGAGCAGTGGACTGTGCGGAGGGGAACTGAAGGCGGAACCACTAAAGGACTTGCTGCACCATGCGTGACTTGGTCAGAGTGATGGGCGCGCTGCTCTGTCCATGGTGATTTGCAAGCATAGATAACAGCGCAGTTCACCAAGGTCAGTGCACGTGTGTCTCTTGAGCAACCCAGTCTTCCCAGAGCAACCCCGCTTGCAGTAGCAAAGAACAAGTCACTGACGTAAACAAGGATAAAGAAGGGTCAGCAGAGGATGGGAAGAACCCGGAGTCAGCGAGAGTATTACGCAGCGTGTCGTGCCATTATCGGGGAGTCTTGCGTAGACCGTAGATTGGCCATAGAAGGCTCCACTGGGTCCCTGGAGGGAAAGAGCTAGTGAAGTCTCGAGGACGGCGGAGCCAGATCTGCTTGTGCAGGCTGCCCCGGAGAAAGACTGTGGAAAAGTCTAGCGAGTGCAGCTCGTAGTCTCATTGTGCATCAATGTGCTGCAACCCAAAGAGCGGTCATCTTTGGGGTGGGGGAGAAGGATTGGAAGAAGTCTAATCCGACACGTTAGCTAAAGCTTCTCGCCACTTAGCGAGCCTTGAAGATATGCAGCGATTCAGGCGCTCGCTTTACCTTGAAGATCCACATGCCATCGTGTACGTTCGCCCGAGGAGGGGGAGCTACATTGACATACGTGCCTGTGGACCTCCAAGATGCCATCTCTGCATTCATGGCTGCTATCCATTGAGAGGCCCATTCACCTGAGACCGCCTCAGCGTACGTGCGAGGAGTCGGGATGCCACCAGCGACTGGGTCTCTCTTAGGGGCTAGTAGCATGGCACAGAGGTGAGGAGAAGCGGTCGCAAGGAAGGTCAGCTCCAACTGCTTGTCCTCTAGGACGTCTTAGTCAAGGGCAGGACCGTCCCCGGCGGACTGAGGACGGGCAGTAGGAGGAGTCACCACCTGGGTGGTGTAGTAAAGGCGGCGATTGGAGTTAAAGCCAGTAACAACGGCGAGAAGAGCCGAGACGGACGAAGGAGAAGCAGTAGGGTCATTCACGAGGAGGAAAGGACATGGGAGACGACAGGGCGACCAGTTCGGAGTAAGTCAGAGAAAGGTGGAGGCGAGACAGTGAGAGACGACACAGGATACATTGGAAGAAGAGAAGAAGGCGGAACACGGAGTGGAGGTCGGGAAGAGGGGACGAGATGCGAGCACCCGGAAGGCGACGGCGCCTGAGAGTGGAGGGAAAAGACGGGGGACAGCTGTGACCGAGGAGGCGAACAAGCTGGGGACGAGTCCGGGGGAGGAAACGTGGGGCCGTAAACAAGGAGAGACGGTGAGTGGTCTGTCGAATGGGAAGGGAGACCAAGTAGACGAAGTGCAGTCACAAGCGGCGACGAATGTTGGGGTAGATGCTGCGGATGCTGTATCCTCGCCGAACGTCGCAGGCCCACAAGGGTAGAAGCTCGAGTGGCAGCACCCCCAGAACCAGCACCCCCAGAACCAATAACTCCAGTATCCGCCCTGCCAGCGCCAGCACCCCCAAAACCAGCAACTCCAGTACCAGCACCGCCAGCGCCGAGCCAGGAACCCCAGCACCAGCACCCCTAGAATAAGCATACCCAGAACCAACACCTCCAACGCCAGCACCTCCAGACCCAGCACCCCCAGCGTCCACTGTGAACAGCTACTATGGCACCGAAGATTACGTTAGTGACTAGGAGGACGACGAAGGTGACTGTGGTGAATGAGACGACACGTGAGGTGCGACCGAGGGAAAGGGGATGACGTGCGACATACCAGACGGGGCAGGACGGGGGGGGGGGGGGGTGGGGGGGGGGGGGGGTGGGGGACTATCAATTGTCAGAACATTATATAGTTTATGCTGTTGTGTAGGCTATAGTGGGGTATCCCATAGGGGGTACAACCCAATTAGGGTTTCCTATATGTACTCACTTCATTCATAGTTCATCCATTCCCCGTTCTCCTTTTCACATCAATGGCGTGGGACCAGGAGGAGGGGTGGGTGTGAGGAAGAGGGGAAGGGGGGGCACTGGGGTACCCCAGTGAGGGGAGCGTGCGTAGAAGGACATTGACTCGTCAAAGGTGACGTCACATGAGTGAAAGAACCGGTAGGTGGAAGGGTGGTAGAATGGACAGTCCAGGGCATCAGTAGGAAAACCAAGGAAGATGCATGGAAGAGTGCGTGCAGAGAGTTTGTCCGCGCGATGATGGCGGGCATGTGCAAGCCAGCCCCATATGCAAAATTCATACGCGGCGCCAGGTGTCGCAATCCAGAGACGGGTCGGTGAATCCTGTGGGCGCGAGACATGAGGCAATAGGTTCAGCTGATGCGCGGCGTAGCGGACCGCAAAACGGCCACAAAAAATGGGGCGCACAGGCATGAATTATGGAGGTCTGGGCGATCTCGATGTCCAAGCCTATGCGACGCTCAACTCCCTAGCTATGACTATTTACCTTGATATAATGCACTTTATTTATTATCTTGTTGACCTTTCAACAAACGTGCTCTATATGAGCTAACGCGGTAGTGGACGTGTACAGTCTCGTTATGAGACATTGCGCTATAGCGATACCTTCAAAAATGCCTCTCTTTTTTTTGGTTGGAAGTACACAATATAAGTATACAGCCACTGTCGCAACTTGTTCCTTGGAGGACCTAACTACTAACGAGACTAGTAGTTTTTTCCCCATGATGCTCCTCTATGGTGGTTTGTACTGTGTCCGCGGGTCCTGCCAGACCGAGCGGAATCCCTCCTTCCATGTCATGTCCTTCTCATGGACAAAATTTTTGTTGAGGGCTCTTGCCTCATCCGTGGCTAGGTGCCCCCAGTCCCTGCCACTCGCCGTGCTTGTCTTACTCCTCGGCATGCCCTTCCCCCTGCTGTAAAATTTGACGTGTCGTATGAAGTTCGCTGTGATTTTCCTGGTCACCTTCTTGTGTTGAAACTTCTCCTGTTTGAATACTGCTCTACAGCTCTCCACCCAAAGCTGATGAAACGTGATCGCAACCAGCAGTAGCTCCGGGAAATCCGACATCCTACTGGTTTTTCGGAACTAGAGGTCCCGCGCTCCTGTCGCTTCCTCCTTGGCACCCATTTTTTTTTTTTTATGACCCCTCCCGCTTCCAGGAACGTCTCCCTCACTCTGGAAGGGACCACCAACGAATCCCGTTCTGCGATGGCCTCCCTCCAGCTGATACCCCTTCCACACTCCTCCTCCCAGCTGACCTACTGCTTTGGTTCTGGGGTGGCTCTCGTATTGCTCTTCGTAGGGTCTTCAGAGCCACCAGCTCCCCATCCTTGCATAGAGTCGAATTGCGCAGCCTGGTGAGGTGATGCCCGAGCTGCCCCAATACCTTCCTGTCCACCTCTTTCATCAGTGTAGCCCAAGAGGTGCTGATGGCGAAGGGGCTGGCGTATAAAACCAGCACCAGCTGGCCGCCCATCACCTCCACTCTTTTAACCGCCAGTCTCTCTCCCTCCGTTTTGAGCACCGTCCAGTATGTATTCTTCCCCCTGCGGGAGGAGTCCATGCGCACCAGATTCGTCGCATGGAGGATTTCCTGAGCCGACCGCATCTTCAACAAAACATTCCTCCACTCCCCATCGGGCTAGACTCTCTCCCCCCAGCTCCCTGCTTAATATTAGAAGATCCTTTACCGTGACCAATCCGTCTGCTTCTGTGATGAGCAAGTCACCGAGCTTCAGCCCCGTCAAGCACTTAGATCCGCGCTGTGCATCTAAGGGAATGCCGTTTATAGCCGTTTGGCTATTCCAAATAACAACATATTGTTCCTTCGTCAATCCCAAGGTAACGCTCTGACGAACGAAATGTCGCAGTTTCATTTCATGTGTTTGCTTGCCTCATCAGAGCTTATTCATGCCTGATTGCAATTGCCAGGTCCAGGTGAGTTCAATTAGTGTGACACGTCAGCCACCACCAAATCGTAACTTCGTAAAAGCGGCGACCCTTGTATCGACGTGGCAGAACAGGTGGTATTTTTGGTGTTAGCCCCATCCAGATTACGGGATCTCCACGTCAACAGTCACATTTGTCAACGCTGACACTGATCACTGTCCAACGGATGTTGCCAGATGGCATTCCATTCAGTCTGGTGGCACGTTTCGTGTTGTTGAGCGTCTCGACCATGCCACGCAAACGAGCCAGGTGCGTGCATTCATCACTCCCATCCTTCTCACATCGCGCGGTTCGCGCCACTTTCAATCTGATCCCATTTCTCGCATCCTTCCCGCTTCCTCCCATCTCTGCGCCACAAGATATTTCTCACCTCCTTGGTGGAGCTGCCTGGCACACAAAGCAAGGCGATTCGGGACGACCAACTGGGTCCGCCAAACCTGGAGCATCTCCCCTTTTTCTTGCGCTAGTGGCTTGATGCCTTGTGCTTGCTTCAACGCTCTGTCGCATTCGTATTTCTCGTAGACGAGACCGCAGCAAACATCGAAATTGCTTTCCTCCCCTCGCCTCCGCTTGCCTCTGCTCCTGATCAGCTGAAATGGCTGCCCTCGCGACCGTTTCCTCTTCTGCTGTCACCATCGCGGGGCTGACGTCTATCAGAAGCGGGTGAGTTACTCCATCCTCCTGCTCTCGTTAATCTGTTTGCGAGCATTCTCCCCAGCATTTTAGCTGTATCTCTGTCGCTTCTTAAAAAAGCATCCATGCGGAACGAGAGTCCCCATCTTTCTGTATCTCGCCCTGTTCTTCCTTTTCTTCCGTTCAGTACCCTCGCGTGGCAATCCTCAGTGTACAAGCTACTCGCCTCAACAGCTGTACATCCATGCCTTCAATCATGTCCCCTTCCATCCCCGCCTCCTCACAGTGCCGCCGTCAACCACAATGTGTCGTCGCTTGCTCTCCGCTCCGTCTCCTTCTCTGGTCTCCGCAAGGATGACTCTCTTTCCGCCGCCGCCGCGTCGTCGTCCTTAGCGCACGCCGCCATCTCTGCCCTCAGCAGCAAGGTGAGCAGGTGTTGTTACAATTCATCGTGCTTTCATCGTGAATGTTGATCTTTCCCCGCGCGTCCGTACTTCTACGCACGTAATACGACCTCGTTATCCACCCATCCAGCTTATTCCACTGTTCGCTCACCCCTGTCCCTGCTTCCCCTCCTTCGTTTCCTCCATTGGTGCTGCTTTTCCACTTCTCATCCACTCCTTTATCCTTTCCCACCCTGTTTCCCATCTCCCATTCCGCCAACCAGCGCAATGCGCCCGCGCAGAAGCGCGCTGGATCGGCGCGCGCAGCTGCGGCGGAGCCCGTGGTTGCCTCAGCGGCGTACGTTGCGCCGAAGAAAATCCTCATGATGGGCGGCTCGCGCTTCATCGGGCTGTACCTCGCGCGCGCGCTCGTTAAAGCGGGGCACGAGGTGACGCTCTTCACACGTGGCAAGGCGCCGGTGACGCAGCAGATCCCGGGGGAGACGGACGCGGAGTTTGCGGAGTATTCCGCCAAGGTGAAGCACATCAAGGGCGACCGCAAGGACTTCGACGGCGTGCGCAGACTGCTGCGCGGGTCGGGCTTCCAAGTGGTGTATGACATCAACGGCCGCGAAGGCGCAGAGGTGGAACCCATTCTCGACGCGCTGCCTCGCCTCGAACAGTGAGTAACCATTTTTTTGTTTGTCACGCTATGTGTCGTGCCAGGGCTCTGGTCGCTCTGAAATGCGTCCCTTCGTCAACTCTCTATTTATCTTTGAACCTATTTCAGTGTAGCTTATTATCCTTATCATTGGTTGTCTTCCGCCCTGTCACCTGCTCCTCAAATGTCCCCACCTTCGCATCTCCATTCCTGGGGACGTCCCTCCAAACTCCGGTGCATTCCGTGCCTCCCTGCACCTAACCTCTCAGCACACCGCTTGAACGAGAAATATTCAACATATTCCATTTTTTATTTTCAACTAGTCCAAGTTGCTTACGTTCGCTAAGACCAAGTTTTATACTTACACCTCCCTCACGTGAATCCTTCTTCGCGCACGCTCCCGTTCATCCTCCCACTCACGAATTCCTCTCTCCCTCTCCCCGCCCTTATCTTGTGTGTCCCTCAGGTACATCTTCTGCTCGTCCGCAGGAGTTTACCTCAAGTCTGATGTGCTTCCGCATCGCGAGGTAAGATACTCTCGTCCTTGTCCGACCATCTCTCTCGCTTGCCTTCCTCCTTTCCTGTCATGTGCTTCCAGATCGCGAGGCAATCGATCCTTTTCCTTGTCCCACCCAGTATCTCGCTTGTCTCCCTCTTTTCCTCCTTTCTCCTCGCGCCCCTACATTTCTACCCTCTCCTTCGCCCCTCCCCCTCCTTACCCCCCATCTTCTCCTCTCCCCTCGCCCTCCCTCGTCCCCCCCCCTCCCCCTCTGCCAGGAGGACGCGGTGGATCCCAAGTCGCGCCACAAGGGCAAGCTCGACACGGAGGCGCTGCTGCAGGCGCGCGGCGCGCCGTGGACGTCGATCCGCCCCGTGTACATCTACGGGCCGCTCAACTACAACCCCGTGGAGGAGTGGTTCTTTCACCGCCTCAAGGCCGGCCGCCCCATCCCCGTGCCCAGCTCCGGCATGCAAGTCACGCAGCTGGGCCACGTTAAGGTACGAACGGGGATAAGGGGTTGGAGGAACGAAAAAGGAGCGTGGGGATGAGGGTTCTAGCGGTGTGCTGGCGCTCGCGCGCAGGTGAGTGGGGCTGGGTGAGGGGGAGGGGAGGAGGGGACGCGTGCGAGGTCGGGGCGCGGTCGCCCCGCAGCCGGGCGCGCGCAGGGGTGGAAGGAGAATGATGGGGGCAGAAGTGCACACCTATTGGGGGCCATGGGATGTATGTCTAAACCGGTAGCGAGCGAAGGCTGAGATAGATGGAGGGCATTTGCATTTGGAGTGGGTCGGCCGAGCGCTGTCACTCATTCACCAGCACCTCGTCTCGTCGGGTTCGGCCATTAGTTCGCCAAACCAACGCGTCATGGTCCGTGTTTACCGTGGACAGCGCGCACACGAAACAAACCCAGAAACAGACGCGTACTTAAAGCATCACGTGCAAACCCACTCCATCACCCCCAGCGACCCCAGCATACCCTCTCCATTGTATTCCCTCTACCTCTCCATCCTTGCCCTTATTAACCACTACTCTCTCAACCTCGCTCCTCCCTGTCGTCCCTCTCACCACTACCCTTCCCCCGTCCTCCCCGTCCTCTCCCCCTTCTACGCACCCGCAGGACCTGGCGAGGGCGTTCGAGCTGGTGCTCGCGAACCCCCTAGCCATCGGCGAGGTGTTCAACATCTCGGGCCCGCGCTACGTGACGTTTGACGGCATCGCAAACGCGTGCGCGGAGGCCATGGGCGCGCCCAAGCCCACGCTCGTGCACTACACCCCCAAGGACTTCGACTTCGGCAAGAAAAAATCCTTCCCTCTGCGCGACCAGCACTTCTTTGCGAGTAATGATAAGGCGGAGGATCTGCTCGGGTGGCGCCCGCAGTACGATTTGGTCGACGGGCTCCGCGACTCGTACCAGCTGGATTTCGGCCGCGGGACGTTCCGCAAGGCCGCGGATTTCTCCGTGGATGATATGATTCTGGAGAAGCTGGGTGTGAGCTCTTCTTCGTCTTCCTCCTCCTCCGCATCCTCATACTCTTCCGCCTCGTCTGGTGCTTCTGCGAGCGGCAGCGTGGCCACCGGAGCGGGTGTGAGCTTGGCGCAGCTGCAGACGATGCCTGTGCCCATGCTCAATGCACTGGCTCGCGCCCGAGGCATTCACGCCACCTCCCGTCCCGACCTCATCCGCCGCCTCGCCGCTGCTGGCGCAGGCGCAGGAGCAGGAGCGGGAGCGGGTGTGGGTGTTTCGGGAGGTGCCAGTGGTGGGAGTGGGTTGAGTGTGGCGGAGTTGGAGAGGAAGAGCATCGGGGAGTTGAGGGCTCTGGCGCGGGCTAGGGGCGTGAGGGGGGATACCAAGGCTGAGCTTGTCAAGCTGCTTAGCTCCGGTGCTGCTCCTGCTGCTGCAGCTGCTGCCAGGTAAGACTTCGGTTGTGCTTCTGCTCATTGTAAGATGGGTGCTTCTGCTCATTGTAAGATGGGTGCTTCTGCTCATTGTGAGATGGGTGCTTCTGCTCATTGTAAGATGGGTGCTTCTGCTCATTGTAAGATGGGTGCTTCTGCTCATTGTAAGATGGGTGCTTCTGCTCATTGTAAGATGGGTGCTTCTGCTCATTGTAAGATGGGTGCTTCTGCTCATTGTAAGATGGGTGCTTCTGCTCATTGTAAGTTCATGCTCTGCTGCATGTCCTGCTACTCTCGCTAAACCATGTGCCTGAAGACTCAATGTGATCCTCTCTTCTTTGTGCCTGTGTCTTCCATATCCCGTCTATGACAACCAGCCCTGCTGCCTCGTGGAGTGCCCCAGCAGCACCGGCTGCCAGCAGCAGCAATGGCGCGGGAGCGGGTGCTGCGCTCTCTGAGAAGCAGCTGCTGGCCAAGTCGATGGGCGAGCTGCGTGCGCTGGCTGCACGCCAGGGCATCCGCGGGGGCAACAAGGCTGAGCTTGTCAAGGCGCTTGTTGCCGCTAACAAGTAGTTCCTGCTGCTGCTGTTGCTGCTAATGTGGCTGCACCTAGTAGCTCAGAGACTCGGAAAAGAGCAACGGTTCTTTACCCCTGGCGTTATCTATTTCCCCATTTTTTTTCGACGTTAGGATTGTTGGAGCTGATAGGCTTGTACTCTGCTTGTGTGATTTATCCAGATTCATCACTGCAATTTCTGTCAAACAGAAATTACTCTTACCTGGTTTGCCCCCTACCAGTTGTGAAAAGGTGAATGATGTGCAAGATGTTAGCAGGTTCCCTTATAATGCACAGTAATCAGCATGATGTAACGCTTCCCTATTGCGCAATGACGGACGATTTTCATGAGTGGTTGTTGGTGGGGTTTCCCTATGGGTAGTCTGTGTCCGCAAAGAGGGTAGGTGGGGTTCTCTGTCTGCTGTCTGCGTCAGTAACGTAGGTGGGTGGGGTTTTCTGTGCTGCGTCAGCAAAGTGAAGACCGTTGGCGTGACCATGTCATGTGAGTCACCACCACGAACGCATCATAAGACGAGAGCCGCATCATAAGAATCTGGCGTGTACATTTGCCATATAATGTAAAACATTAGGGCTCCATCAGGAGCAACCTGCATAGGAGCAACCTTGTGTGTACAAAAGTTACAACATGGGCTTCCGCTCGGGGTGGGAACCTCAGAGTTCCTATCTCTTGAGGTATGATACATATATAGCTATAAAAACGTTAATCAGTATAGACCTGGGCCAAAATCCCACTCACCTACCGTACTACTTTCCACTATGTAGTTCTGCCGGCGTTTTGCAGAGCAAGCAGCATTCTTGCGCTATGTCAAATAGAGCTGCCCTTCTCCGCAAGCGTGGTAACCTCCACAGGGTGCTCCGGGTTGCAGATGCGTGTTAAATGCATGGAGGCCGGGCGCATGGCGTACATGGCAGCAGTGCGAGAGTAGCCCGAGTCGGGGAAGACGAAACGGTCGCACGAGGCAAAGAGCAGCCACTCTGCTACCGTCTCCTGCACCATCACCTCACTCGCCTCGTTGCTCTTGGAATTGGGGTCCTCGTTCTTGCTCACGTGCCGCGGCACAAAGTTGGTCACAACCACCTGAAGGAGACGCGGGAGGCAGGATAAGCAAGTGGAAGGAGCAGGTAACTCAGGGATGAGCAAATAATCAGCTGGTAACAGTGGAAAAAAAATCAGGAAGCACAAAACTGGAAGCAGGAATACAGAGTGGCAGTTTCAGTGGAGGCGCGCGTACCTTGTCAGGATATCTCTTCTGAATGGCCTCCTTGAGCTGGTGCGAGTTGGTGAGCACGAGCCACTTGGTCTTCATTGGCGATGGATGCCACCAGTCCTCCACGCCCTGGGGTCAACACAAACGCAGCACGGCACGCGCACACAGGGGAAGAGCAGAGCGTGTGAGACGGAGTGCGTGAGCGGGTAGTGGTGCGAGTGAAGGGAATCTTTCATGGGTTGAGAAAGAGAGCTCGCGAGAAAATCAGGAAGGCCAGAAAAAAGTGGGATAAAAGGGGGGAGTGGGGGGGAAGGGGGGACGGCGGTTGGGGAGGGGAATGCGTGGAGAAAGGAACAAAGATAGGGCGAGGAAGCATCAAAGAGAGCACAGGGACATTGCCACCTCGCACCCTCTGTGGCAGAATTAATACCCCATGCTCCATCCCCCATCCTCCCTCTCCCCTCTCACCTGAGCACACTCGAGCGCGGGTCTGGCTTGTTCCATGAGCTGGCCGATCTGCGTTTCGTTGAGCGTGATGGGCGCGCCGTAGCCGTGCAGTCCGCCCCACACGATGCGGTCGTCCACGCGGATGTGCACGCCCACGCTCAGCCCGCGCTCGCTGTGCAGCGAGCGCGCCGTCTCGCGCATCATCTGCCACACCTCCGGCTTCGGCCTGCGCCGAGAGAGAACGGCCCGAGGGAAACAGGCGAGGGAGATAAAACGGTAGAGAGACAAGGCAGGTGAGGAAGAGGACGGATGAGTAAGGGCAAGGGCGGTCGGCTGAAGGCTTAAGAGAAAGGGGGAGATTCAACGGGCAGGAGCGTATCTGACAAGAAATCTAACGAAAAGCGCTCACAACGGAAAAGACAATGCAAGACACCCCTATCAGCAATAGTACCGTCTTGCCCTTTTCGCTCTCTCCCGGCACCCACCTGAGCAGTAGCCGCAGGATACACCCGAAGGAGAAGGGCGGGCGCAGTCCCAGCGAGCGGAACCTGGCGCCCCACGTGCCGTTGTTCTTATAAAAGTACGTCAGATGCCCCACGTTCCACGCGACGCGCACCACGGGGTACTTCTCCATGCGCCCGAAGAGCGCCTCGGGATCCACCTTCATGGCCGTGAGCGCGATCCGGGGCACTCTACCCGACTCCACGGGTTCCGTCTCGTTGTTTATGAACTGCACCGGGTCGATTTTCACGTCAGGAGTCGGCCGCCAGTCGAACGTTGCCGGCTCGAACGCGTGTAGCAGCCACGGGTGTTTTACGACGAGCGCCCGGCCGTCCAGAAGAGCCGTTATGAATGTGGTCACTAGGCCCGTGATCGTGTCGCCGTACCCGCCTATCCCCGAGTCGTACGCCAGAAAGCGCGGCGTGGACGGTAGCGGGTCTAGGAACGAGTTCGCGAGCGTGGCGTCTGATGCGGGCGAGGAGGAGGAGGTGCTGACTGGGGAAGAGCCCGAGGGTGCGGCAGTAGAAGGGGAAGCTAGAGAGGCGGGCGCGGCGGTCGAGCCGGGAGCGCCGGCTGCTGCGGCCGCAGCTGTGCTGGCAGTGATGGGCCCGGCGGCCCGGCTGAGAGCTCGCATGTGGTCATTTAGCCGCACCGCGAACTCTTTCAAATTGCCGCATAGGCGGTCCGGGTAGGAGAAGTCGAACGGAGAGGGTAGCCCGGGACATGCCGAAGCGATATCGTGCGCAGCGCGCACCTGGTGGAGATTGAAAGGGGAGGGGGAGGAGAAAAGAGGGGAGGAAGGGGAGGGAAGGGGCAATGCGGGGAATCGAGTGGGGAAGACGGGAGGTACAGCGTAAACGGATAGGGCGCGTCGCCTGGGGAGGATAGGTGGCAGAAAGCAGAATAGTGTGCGCAAGGAGCAGGTAAACCAGGGGAGGGACGAAGGGATGCTGGAGTGAGCAGGGAGGTTATGCGCGCCACACGCGTCGAGTCCAAGCGGTGTCGACGGGGCGTGAGACTGTGTTTGAAAATATGAAAGAACACGTCACATGCTTCGAAGACAAATGCGTCAAACTCATAGGGTTTGGATGAGACGTAGGCTCACCGATGGGAAAAAGGTGAGCAACTGGGAGAGCGTGCAGAGAGCTAGTAGAGCTAGCAATCTGGAGTGAATCATGGCGTCGATTTTGCTCAAGTCGTTGAAAATTAAAGCGACGGTGCACATTTGCCACCCAAAACCCAGAACCCTGGCGAACTGTTACTGCGGATGGAAAGTGTCCGCACGAAAGCCTGGTTTTCGCCAGCCAGCACTTTGGCGCTGGCAAGCCTGGTTCAAAAAAAAAACTTCTGAACCCAACACTGCCAAAAGTTGCCCGTCGCTTTAATTGAGAAGCCCGAATTTTGGTGAGAGTCGATACTGATGTTCTCAACTGGTGAAGTCGTTGTACTTGTAGTGGTGGTACTAAGCTCAGAAATATGCTGAACTGGTGAAGTCGTTGTTCTTGTAGTGGTGGGAGAGGTAGTTGGGGGCGTGTGAAGGGCGTTCAGTCCGCCCTTCACATCAGGAGGGAGAAATGAACGTCCTGCCATAACAGTACAAAAGGTTGGTGGCTGCAACCGGTTGTTGCCAGCCACATGTTGCCCAAACTGTTTGCGGCGAAATCGGCACGAAACTCTGTTTGCCACGTCGTGATTCACGGGGTTACAAAGCCTGTGACCAATGGGAATGGGGCGAGGCAACTGTGTTTGCATCATGCAACAGTTCTGCACGCGCAAATCGAAAGTTGCTTGCCGGCCACCCGAGCCGCGAAATTTGTGGGAAACTCGCGAAGGTCATCTCCAGTCTCCACCACCCCACTCCACTCCACCACTGTACCATCTCTGGCCCACAGATATCAATCCCATCGCATCCAGGGTTTTCGATTCGTTTTGGGGTACACTGCCAGACCCGAGTTGTGACCCACTACACCCTTACAATGCAGGGTGCCCAAGAATTAGTACCCAATAAATGGCAGTGTTTATTTAAGAGGTCGGTTTTGACAGTGTGAGAAATCTAAAAACGTGGGCCCGCTGTTGCCATCTCTTCCCTTGTTTGGTGGGCCTCCTCACACGACCCCAGGAGAAACTCTGGTCGAATTGGACCTCCCTGGCTCGACCCCAGTAGTCTCCCTCAATTGTGAACTGACGAGGGGTCATCGCCAGTATATTCCTGTGTGAATGCGTGATGGTTGAGGTTAAGAGAGGTCGTTGAGGCTTGTTAAGTGGAAGAGTCGTGGCAATAACTAACCAACACAATGTGCTGGTTCTGGAAACTTTGTACTCTTATGTGTCAAGTAAGATGGGCACATTTCGGCTAAGAGGAGAAAGCCGCGGAATTGGTGAAATTCTGTGAGGGAGTAGAAGGCTGGGTGCCTGACGAAACGAACTGGGAAAATGCAGTGATGCACATCAGCGTAAACTGGATTTGCAGTGCGTTTTTCTAGCAATGTCTGCCGGTGACAGGAAAAAACGCCCTGATATTCTGAGCGCTGATCCCATCCCATTGGTGGTGAGCTAGAATTTCCAAAGTTGATGGCCTTGTTTCTACAGGTGAACGATCCACCCCTCGTTGAAGTTTTCGAGAAAATTGCCTTGTGTATGATGAGGGGTTAAGAGGGGGGGGGGGGGGGGGGTGGTGGGAGATGCACCCGTACGCCGAATTGCAGGTCAGACGTGGCTTATCATGGTTGTAACAACTTCTTCAGAAGCAAGAAAAAGCTCACGTACTGCCCTTATAAAATTGGAGATTGTCATGACCCAAGGACCACACTTCGTGGGTGCCCTAAAATACAGAATTACGAACCGCGTTATGCTGGGGTTACCTCACCTTGGGAGGGAGGTTGGTGGTCTCTCAGGATGTGATCAAATCGAAGACAAGAAGGCATTATAGGAATTCCTACACCTATGAGATACATTGCCTCCTACAGATGTCTGTTTCGCATGTAAATAGATTAAGGTAAAGTATAGAGAGAGAACAGACTTGCAGGTCACGGTGAAGCTACAAACCAATTAAAGCAGCAGTATACATTTGGCTGGGAGAGTGCCAAAAGTTTATAAATGGTACATGGTGGGGCAAAATTGTGGGGAACACTGTAAAACCCTGAACCTTGCTGTCAAATGTATACTGCCGCTTTAAGATGGGTTATTCCCATTGCCAAAACTTACAATATCGAGAGGATTTCACAACTATAGCTGGCACTCAACCGCACCATTTGTTTTAGTGTTTTCTTAAATATGGGGTTTTAAAAAGAATAGATGTGCTGAGATTGCAATATCAATAATTTTCAATGTACATTTGATGGATTTCGTCAGGCATCAATAATTTTGATGGAAATACATGATAAATCATCATGTTTAAGTGTATACTTTTGTGGGGCACTACTCATCGCAGTGAGACTGCTGCCAATGAGGTTGGGTCCCCGACACCGAGCCATAACAGGAGGTCTGGACTCTTGTTGATGTGGTCTGCAAGCGCAAACCTGAAAGCCCCCATTCGCCTATGACATCGCTGCGCCAGTTACCCCACCACATGATGATGTGCTACACTACGGATCACCGCGCCTGCTGCTCGTCTCCTTCCTTGCTTGCGGGTCCCCTCCATACCATCACACCCATACATTCGCGTGGGTGGACATTTGCGATTGGTCACCCTTTTTACACACCACCAGCCTCCAGATCTAAAGCAACCCCTGCAGGGAGCGAGAAGTGTGTCCTTGAAGTTGTCGGGACGGCTTGAGCCTCAAGCGAAACAGTTCGCAAAGCTAGCTGTGCTTTGCACTTCGCACATAGTCGAGCAGCAGCAGGCCTGGCCGTCGACGTGTTAGAAGGCTTGGACACGTCAGCACGCATGGAAGACACTCACAAAAGCGTCCGCTGGGACGCTGACGTGGCGCTAGGGCAAAAGGAACAGAGGCAGCCCCAGCTGCAGCAAGAGCAGCAGCAGCAGCAGAACGAGCGCAGCAGAGGTGCTAGCGATGTGGTACTTGTCTCAGGGACACGCTTCACGTCGAAGCCGTCGAATATTTCCTCGCTCGACGCGACTCTTCCTCTCGTGCTGCCGAGACGCCGAGATTCGACAGCCGCTCCGGTGGGTAGCACGATGGGATCCGTTAAGGTGACGATCGGTGGGGTTGTGAGAATTGCAGCGGCTTTTAAGGGACTACCGGCGTGGTACTAGTGTAGCAGGAATATCAATATCGGTTTTATCAGCAGTGTAGCATCATGTTAGTGTAGTTGATTTTCTTCTGATCGCTGCCACAGAGTTACGAGACGACTCTTGCTCGGCTAAACGGTCGGGATCCGGTGATTTGTGACGTTAACTTGTATCTGAGGTTGGCGGCGTGGCCGAAGCGGTTCGCGGTAGTGGATACTCCGATTCAGTGCGCTAGCTGTGGATCCGCGGAGGCACAAAGTACGCTGCGTGTACTGTAGATGTGGCTGATTGCACTGTAGGTATGGGCCTTATACGACGAATTCGGCGATAGGAATCCTTTTGTTCCGGGCTCTCTTTCCCTTGTTCTGCGTGTGATGCGTGAAAATGACTTGCTATGGTACGATCGCGGCGAGTTGGAGCCGTGAAGAAGGCTCGGGTACTGCGAGGAAACCATGGTTAGCAAGGCAGTTCAGAGCATCCGTGCGAGCTCGTGAGCTTGTGAATACTCCAGTACGTGAGCACGTCACACATGAGCACGTGCCTGTGCCTTTGGTCATGCGCGTCCGTCTGTCTTCCCGTCCCGTCCCGTCCCGTCCCGTCCCGTCCCGTCCCGTCCCTTCCGCTTCCCGCCTATCCCGCCCAGAGCCCCGACGCGGCGAACAACACAAAGTCGTACGAGTTGCGGCGATCCGGGCGTAAGAGGCGGCCCCCAGAGAACAGCGACTTCGAGTACGTCGACTTTGACCCGTACCGGCCCCCATCAGTCAAGAAAGTCAAGCAGGTACGAGTTTCGAGTTCCGAGTTTTGAGTTTTGAGTTTTGAGTTTTGAGTTTTGAGTTTTGAGTTCCGAGTTTTGAGTTTTGAGTTTTGAGTTTTGAGTTTTGAGTCGACTCAAGGCCCCCAGAGAACAGCGACTTTGAGTACGTCGACTTTGACCCGTACCGGCTCCCATCAGTCAAGAAAGTCAAGCAGGTACGAGTTTCGAGTTCCGAGTTTTGAGTTTTGAGTTTTCAGTTTTGAATTTTGAGTTTTGAGTTCCGAGTTTTGAGTTTTGAGTTTTGAGTTTTGAGTTTTGAGTCGACTCAAGGCCCCCAGAGAACATCGACTTTGAGTACGTCGACTTTGACCCGTACCGGCCCCCATCAGTCAAGAAAGTCAAGCAGGTACGGCCAATGGCCCTGCCTATCGCACTTACCCATATGCTGGTCACAGAGTAAACTATGAAGCGGAGCTATTTTCTGTGTGTGTGTGTGTGTGTGTGTGTGTGTGTGTGTGTGTGTGTGTCTGTGTGGGTGTGCGTGTAACAGTATCTTCCTTGCTTCTCTCTTTCACCCCGTATTTTTTTTGTTTCACCCGGTAAAATTCCTTATACCCCGTAAATATTATTTCACCCCGTAAACAATGTTTTTCATGCTCTTTCCCTTGCTCTCCGCAGAAGCCGTCCCACACGTCTACCTCTCGCTCCTTCATGGCCCGTCGCTCTCACACCGACTGGGGACGCTCCTCCCCTCCTGCTCGCCGCAGCAGCAACAGCAGCAGGCCAGATCTCGTGACGGTGGGCACGACCAGGAGAGACGGGCACGTGCAAGAAGGAGGGACAAGGAAGGATCGGCGCAGGCAAGACGAGGAACGGTTTCCCCAGAGGCGAACGGGGTTCACTTCGAAGTATGGTAGTCCGAGCGATGGGGGCAGGGCGAGGAGCAGCAGCGGCGGACAGGCAGAGCAAGGAGAAGGGGGTGGGGCGGTGGGGAGAGGGGAGGGTTTTGGGCGGGAACCACCGAGAAGGGAGGGGTTACGGCCGAGGAGAAAGAGTGGAGGGACGATGAGGGAGAGGTATGAGGCGATGGGTATGACGGTTCTGGATGGCCGGGAGGAGGAGGGGAGGAGGAGGGGGAGAGTGTTGAGGCGCAGGAGACGTGTGCGGGGACAGGAGGACGACGAGGAAGATGAGGAGGAGGAGGATGAGGAGGAGGAGGAGGAAGAGGAGGAAGGGGACGATCATGGGAGTGAGAGTCACGGTGAGGGGGAGGCACGAGAAATGGGTGAGGAAGGGGAAGAGGAGGAGGAGGAGGGGGAAGACGAGGAGGAGGACGAAGAGGAAGAGGAGGAGGAAGAGGAGGAGGACGATGACCGTGCGTTCTTCTCAGCGAGAGCATACACACGTCGGAGACGGCGCAGTGTGAAGGTAGTGCAAGGGAGAAGGCAGGAGGAAGATGCTATACATCTGGAGGAAGACGATGAGGAGGGGCACGAGGGGGAAGAGGAGGGGGAGGAAGACGAGGAGGAGGAGGTGGAGGGGGAAGGGGAAGGGGAGGGGGAAGGGGAAGGGGAGGACGCAGGTGTACGGGCTACGGAGAGGAGAGGGAGAGAGCAAGCAAGGGAGAGGAGAAGCCAGAGGGTTTATGGGCGCAGGCGGAACGAGGTGTGGGTGGAGGAGGGCGGAGATGATGATACGGATGGGGAGAACGAGCATGAGCACAAGCAACAAGGCAGGGGAAGCGGGGCTGCGTGTGGGGTGGCGCGCGGATCGATGCAAGGAGTACCGGGAAAGGCCCAGGGTCGGTTAGGTGTTCAGGAGGGGGACGGGCGACAGGAGGGGAGGGCGAAGCGAAACCGGGGGTTGCCAGGGCTGGAGAAGGAGCGGGAAGGCCAAGGGACAGTGAAGGACGTTGGGCGGGGGTTGAAGTGGCAGTTGAGGGACGAGAAAGAGCGTGGGCAGAGGGGCAGGAGCGGAGAGCGTGGGGAGAGGGGGAGGAGCGGGGAGCGTGGGGAGAGGGAGGCCAGGGGGGTGGAGGGTCGATTGGAGAGAGGCGTTGTGGGGCAGCAGGAGGGCGGGGAAAGGGAGAAGGATGGTGGTCGCGGGACGGGTAAGGGCGGAAGCTTGCGCGAGGGTGAAGGGGGCAGAGGGCATGGTAAAGCAGAGGCACAGGAGGTATTGCGATCGCCGTATGAGCTGAGGCGATCTAACAGGTCGGCTGTGGGCGCGGATGGGGCAGAGGTGAAAGGGAAAGGGGAACCTGGAGCAGAAGGGGGAGTGGGGGAGGGGGGAGGGGGAGAGGAAGGGCATGGGGCTGAAGGTGGGGGGGAAGGGGCGGGGTCAAGGGCGGGGAGTGGGAAGCGTGTGGGAGGAGGGAGACAGGCTGAAGGGGGTGGGATGCGCAGTGAAGGGGGGCGAGGGGAGGATATGCGAGGGAAACGGGCGGAGGTGGTGGAATTGCCTGATAGTGGTGAGGAGGAGGAGGAGGAGGAGGTGACAGAGGGTAGAGGGCGTAGGTCAAGCAGGAGACGAGGGCGGAGGGAGGAGAACGAGGAAGAAGCAGGTAAAGGGGAAGAAGTGGAGGAGGAGGAGGCGGAGGAGAACGAGGAGGGGGACGAAGGGGATGAGGAGGAGGAGGATAATGAGGATGAGGAGGAGGAGGAGGAGGAGGAGGAGGAGGAGGAGGAGGAGGAGGAGAAGAAAGGGAGCGAGAAAGTGGAGGATGAGGTGCAGGAAGATGGTAAAGGAGTAGGAGTGAGTGGTAAAGAAAAGGGCAAGGCTCGAGAGAGGGACAGAACGAATGGGGAGAAGCGAGTGGGAGAGAAGGAATCGAAGGAGGTTGACGAAAAGGAGGGTGCGGAGGGTGGTGGTCATGAGGATGAGGAGGAGGAGGAAGAGGAGGAAGAGGAGGAGGAAGAGGAGGAAGATGAAGAGGAGGAAGAAGGGGAGGAGGAGGAAGGCGAGGAGGATAGGTATCCAAGGACTCGATCCAGAGCTGCGAGAGCAGACGAAGGGGAGGATAGGCATGCGGAGGGGGAAGAAGACGAGGAGGAAGAGGAAGAGGAGGAGGAGGAAGAGGAAGAGGAGGAGGAGGAGGAGGAAGAGGAAGAAGAGGAGGAGAAGGAGGAGGGACGAGGGCGGTATGCACTGCGAAGCAGGGAACCAGCGCCGCGGCTGCAACAACAGCAGCAGCAGCAGCAGCAACAGCAGCAGCAGCAGAGGCGTGGTGGGGGTTTGGCATCGTCGGGAGCCCAGTTTACTCTGCGCACCCGAGGGGCCCTACGCAGGTTCACAGCTGAAGCAAGCCGGCAACACACAGGGGGCAATGCAGGAGCAGGCACAGGAGCAGGAGCAGCAGGAGCAGGAGCAGGAGGTGCGGGTGGTGGTGGTGGCACCAGTGGTGGTAAGGCACATGAGGGGCAGCGCCATTCCCTCAGAGTCTCCCTCGCTGCTGCTGCCAGGCAGCAACAGCAACAGCAACAGCAGCGGCAGCAGCAGCAGCAGCAGCCTCACCACCACTCCCACAGCCAGCATCAGCAGTACGGGCGCGGGGGATCAGCAGGCGGCGGAGCAGGAGCAGGAACAGCGGGCGGGTCTTCGCGGCGGTCCCTGCGGGGCGGTGATGTGTCAGACGACTCACTAGTGGTAGATGATACAGAGATGCGAAGCCTGGGAGCACACTGGGGCGGAGCAGGCCCTCTAGAGCACTCCATTCTCTCCCATGGCGTGGAGGCCATTGGGCCAGCAGCATGGGGAGGACCTGATGGTGCCGCTGCTAGTGGCTGGGCGTGGCAGCAGGGAGGGGGTGCAGCAGGGGGCGACGGACGGGGGCGCGGTGGGGAGGAAGTGGCGGGGAGCCCGGTTGGTGTCGCGGCGGGTGGGCTTGGCTTTGCTGCCATGCCAGGAGGGGGAGGAGGAGGAGGAGGAGGTGCGGGCAGAGGTGGGGTAGCAGCAGGTACCCCAGGTGCAGGAGGAGGGGGAGGAGGAACAGGCGGGGCAGGAGGAGGAGGGGGGGGGAGGAGGAGGAGGAGGAGGAGGAGGAGCAGGAGGAGTGGGTGGAGCGGTGGCAGCAGGATTGGGTGCAGTGATGGGCAAGTCATCAACTTCCTGGTCCAAAGTAGGGGCGGACATACAGCCTCTCCGTGTCGACCCGTCAGTCACGTTCGACCAAGTGGGCGGGCTTTCCAAGTACATAGGAGCACTCAAAGAAATGGTATTCTTTCCGCTGCTTTACCCGGAGTTCTTCGCTCGATACAGCATATCCCCCCCGAAAGGCGTGCTGCTCTGCGGCCCCCCTGGGACAGGAAAGACCCTTGTGGTGCGTGCGCTAGCAAGCGCAGCAGCGAGAGCAGGCTCAAACGTATCGTTCTTCATGAGGAAAGGCGCTGATGTGTTGAGTAAGTGGGTGGGCGAGTCGGAGCGGCAGCTGCGGGCGCTGTTTGATGAAGCGGCGCGCCTCGCACCGTCGATTATCTTCTTTGATGAGATCGACGGCCTCGCGCCCGTCCGATCGAGCAAGCAGGAGCAGATCCACAACTCGATCGTGTCCACGCTGCTGGCGCTAATGGACGGCCTGGATTCGCGCGGGCAGGTGATTGTGATCGGAGCGACGAACCGGGTTGATGCTGTTGACGGGGCGCTGCGCAGACCAGGCAGGTTCGATCGGGAGTTCTTCTTTCCTCTCCCAGATGTGCACGCGAGGGAGGAAATCCTCCGAATCCACACCAGCAAGTGGGAGAGGAAGCCGGAGGAGGGGTTGGTGAGAGAGCTAGCGGCGCGTAGCGTGGGCTTCTGTGGAGCAGACATGCGTGCGCTCTGTGCGGAGGCTGCGATCCGGGCGTTCAGACGGACGTACCCGCAGGTGTATGAGAGCGAGGAGCGGTTTGTGATCGACCCGTCGACGGTTAAAGTCAACCGCTCGCACTTTCTCGAGGCGCTGCTGGATGTGAAGCCTGCTGCGCACCGCGCGGCATCGTTTACCCCTGCCCCGCTGCCCCCCGCTGTGGCTCCGCTGCTGGAGCGGCAACTGGGTGATGTTGTGGGGGCGCTTGGGGATGGGTTTCCTGGGCTGCTGGAGGAGCGGGAGGAGTGGGAGGGCGGGGAGGAGGAGGGGGATGAGGAGGAGGGTGGAGAGGAGGGTGAGGAAGGGAGTGGGGAGGAAAGAGAGGAGGAAGGTGTGAGGGAGGAGGCAGGGGGGATGAGTGGTGGAGGAGGAGGAAGGGGTAGTGATGGTGTATTGAAGGAGAAGGCGAAGGTGGTTGAGGTTGGTGGGAATGGACGGGCGAGTGGTGAAAGGATGGAGGTGGAAGAGGAGGAGGGTGGGATTGCTGGGGCTGAACAGATGAAGGAGAGAGAGGAGAGAGAGGAGAGAGACGGGGAGCAGGCGGGCGAGATTGGAGAAGATGGTGGAAAAGAGCGTCCAGAGCGATCAGGTGCTGCGTGCGAGAAGGACGTGTTGCAGGAAGTGCTGGTTGGGGGTAGCAGAGAGGAGAAGAAGGTGGGTGGGGAAGATGGGGAGGGTGGGGAGGAACGAGAATCCGGTGAGAAGGCCAGAAATGCAGAGGAGGGAAGGGTGCCGGGTGAAGGGGAGCCGGGGTTGGCTGGAAATTGCACTGGTAAGGCCTCAGATGGTGGTGTGACAGCTTCAGTGCCAGCAGCGCCAATAGCAGCAGCAGCAGCAGCGGTGGCGGCAGCAGCAGCAGCAGTGGCGGCGGCAGTAGCGCCAGTTGCAGCAGCAGCTGCAGCAGTGTCTCCTTTAGAAGATGGGCCGGGGGAAGGAGCTGTTCCATCCACGAACCATCAACCTGTGGCTGCTCAGTCGTCACCAGATGACCTCATGCCCCTGCATCGTGAACCCACCACCAGTGTCTCTCTGGCTGCTGCCCATGCAGCAAGTGTGCGAGCAGTGGCAGCAGCAGTCCGGGCAGCTGCAGCAGGAAGAGCAGCGGCAGAGGCTGCAGTTGCAGTGGGAAACACTGGGGGGGCTGGAGGGGCAGGTAGAGCAGTAGGAGTAGAGTCCACGCCAGCAGCCACTGGGTCTCCTGTTGCTGCTGCTGCTGCTGCTGCAGGTGCAGCTGAGGAGGAGGGAGGGGTTGGCCAAGCTAGGGGCGCTGGCGCAAGGGCCGAGGCTGAAGGCTGTGAAGCGGAACCGCAGCAGCAAGAGAAGGAGAAGGAGAAGGAGAAGGAAAATCAGGAGAAAAGCGGATTTGGGGCCAGCAAGGGGGGGGCAGAGCAGGGGCGAGGGCTAGAGCAAGGACGGGGGAAGGGGCAAAGGCGAGGGAAGGAGGAGGGGGTGCGTGGTGGTGGGCAGTGCGGTCGTTTGGTGCGCAACCGCTTGGTGCAATCCCTTCAGCTGGCTCCACGGCAGGCCTCTCTCATGCTCTGTGGCCCTCCAGGCTCCGGCCAGGTGCGCCCCCCGGCGCCCACCCTTGCATGCACTGCATGCTCCACATTCCTTCACATTTCCTCTTCTTTCTCCCCCTTCCCACTTCCCCCCCCCCCACCACCACCCCCCCCTCCCTCTTCCTCACACACCTCCCCTCCCCCTCGCCGACCGCCCCCCTCCCTCTTCACACGCTTACTCCCCACTGTCACAGGTGTACCTGGTGCAGGCGCTGCTGCACCGACTGGAGCACCTGCCAGTGCACTCCATGTCGCTGCCATCGCTCCTCACCGACCCCTCCTTCTTTCAGGCGCCTAATAATCGTCATGCAAGGCACCTCAAAACCACGCACCCAACCCAACCCCACCCCACCCGTCTCCCTTCCCCCAATGCCCCGTCTCCCCCTTCCTGCCCCCGCTATCCCCTCTCTCCCTTCCTGATCTCACAGGTGTACCTGGTGCAGGCGCTGCTGCACCGACTGGAGCACCTGCCAGTGCACTCCATGTCGCTGCCATCGCTGCTCACCGACCCCTCCTCGCACTCGCCTGAGGAGGCTCTCGTGCGAGTTGTGGCGGAGGCCAGGCGCGGCCCCCGCTGCATCCTCTTCCTGCCGCACGCCGACCTCTGGTGGCGCACGGTACTCTCCCTGCTGTTTTCTACGTCGTTTTCCCTCTGTATCTCTCTACGCTCCACCTTCAACTGCCGCACGCCGACCTCTGGTGGTGCACGGTACCGCCCTTGCTGCCTCCTATCTCTTTCTCGCTTTGTCTCATTCTTCTCTCCTCTCCTGCCTCTTCCTGCTGCTTCCTCTCTTTCTCTCCCCCACTCCCTGCCTCTTGCTCCTGCTGCTCTCTTCCCACTCATCCTCACCCATGTCAACCTGTCTTGCTTTCTCCCTTCCCTCAACCGGCTTAGTTGTATTCCGTCCGCCCCCCAAACGTATCATCCCACCCACCCACCCCATCCCATCCCTCCCTGGTGCGTCCATGCGTGCAGGCACAGCCAGTGCAGCGGGCAGTGCTGCGCATGCTTCTCTCTGACCTGCCTCCCTCCCTGCCTGTGCTGCTGCTCGCCTTCGCCAACTGCTCCCTGCACCAACTGCCCTCCACCCTGCGCCGCCTCTTCTCCCTCCACATGTGAGACTCTCTCCGTCGCTCTCTCGCTTCCTCCCTCCCTCATTCCCTCCTTCCCTCCCTTTCCCGCCTCTCCGCTCGTTTGTGCATGGTAATGCATGTGGGATCGCTGAGTGCAGCAGGCGTGTGCTGTGTGTGTGTGCATCTGAGTAGTGCCGCTTGACCTTTGCTCATGTCATCTCATCAACTCTGATTATCATCCCTTTGTTTTCTCTCCCGCCCTCTCCACTCCCCATTCTGTCGTTTGACGGATGGGCTTCAGTCCACTCCACCCTATCCTGCCTTAAGGCCAATCTACCTGCCACACCACCTTCTACGCAGCAACACCATTGAGTGCCCCTATTAAAAAAAATACTTTTGAGTCGACACAATAGGCAAATTACCCCCCACTCCACCGCGCATCACTCCCCTCTCTCCCTCGCAGCCACACCATTGAGTGCCCCAATCGTTCCGAGCGCGTGTCGTTCTTTCGCCCACTTATCGAGTCTGCTGCTGCCACTGCCGCTGCTGCTGCAGCTGCAGCCACCGTTGCTGTCTCTGCTGTAGCTTCCGGTGGTGCCGCTGCTGCCGCCGCTGCCGCTGCTGCTGTCGTTGCTGCTGCAACAGGCTTGGACCCTGCAGATTCAACTCCACATGAAGGCGCCCACAACTCTCAGACCAATCCTGCAGCAACGCCCATGGCGTCACAAGCATCAACAGCAGCAGCAGCGGCAGAAGCAGCAGCAGCAGAGGCAGCAGCAGAGGCATGGGGGATTGGCCGGCGCAGCAGCAGCAGCAGCGGTGGGGACGGCAGGCCGGCAAAGAAACGACGGGTGCTGCCGTCCCTGCCGCTCGCCCCTCCGCTGCAGCGCACGCAGACGGAAGCAGAGAAGGCGGCAGCAGAGGCAGCGGAGGAGCACTGCTTGCGGCGCCTGCGCATGTGCCTGAGAGACGTGTGCAACCGGCTGCTGTATGAGAGGCGCTTTGAGCCGTTTCACTACACCAGCTTGCACGTGGGCGGCAGCACTGGTGGCAGCCCTGGGGAAGAGGGGCATGATGAGGACGAGAGAGGGGGACATGAGGAGCGCGCTGCTGCTGCTGCCGCCGCCGCTGCTGTTCCTCCCGCTGCTGCTGTTCCTGCGGCTGCTGCTGCTGGGACCGGTGCAGGAGAAGCGGCAGCAGGAGCAGGAGCAGCAGGAGCAGCAGGAGGAGCATCAATAGGTGGCGAGCGGGGTGTGATGGACGTGGCGACGCTGCTGCAGCGAGTGGATGCAGGGTGCTACGTGTGCCGCGAGCGTTTCCTCTCAGACGTGGACTGTATCCCTGCTTGCACCAAGGTGGGCGGTGGGGCGGGTAGGAAATAAAAAGGAGATGGGTGTGTGGTAATGCATTGACTTGACCGTCAGACATCAAGTGAGCGTTTCCTCTCAGACGTGGACCGCATCCCTGCTTGCACCAAGGTGGGCGGTGGGGATGTAGGGAGTGAGATTTTTTGTTTTTTGTTTTTTGTTTTTGTTTTTGTTTTTTTTGTTTTTTTCACACGCGGTTATCATTGAGTGCATCTCCCATGCCGTCGTTGACTGTTATTTCCTATCTTGTTCTGCATGTATTGTCGGGTGCTCTGTATTGTCGTGTTATTTGCACTCTTGGCTGCCTGCTCCTCTGTCCTCCTACCGTTCATACCTACTCCTCGCACTCACCACTCGCACACGCTCACTCTCTTTCTGTCATGCATCCCCCCGTCCTTCCTTCTTTCCTGTGTTTTCCCGCATTCCTCTTCCCACATGTTCTCATGTGCACGCATGCATGTATGTGTGCGGGTGTATGCACGTGTGCATGTGCATGTGCGTGTGCGTGGGCATGTGCGTGTGCATGTGTGGCGGTGGCACATCGGTGTGGTTACCATGTGAGCAGGCACTATACGGTGACGACTATCAGGGCACTCGCCTCTACAGCAAGGCCTGCGCCCTTAGAGACTCTGTAATCTCCTTAAATTTGCTTAACCCCCCCCTCTCTCCCCCTCTCGCTTGCCCATTTCCACTCCCTTTACATTTCCCAATCTCTTTCTCTCTTCCTGTGTTTCCCTCTTCTTTTCTCTTTCCTTCTCTGCCTTTCTGTTCCCGTCTCCCCTTTCCTTTCCCTCTCCCTCTTCTGTTCCTTTGCTGTTTCTCTCTCTCTCTTGCTGCGTCTTTTACTCTTTTTCCGTTAGCCGTTCCTTCACTTCCCCTCTATTTCTCCCTCTTTATGCCTCACAGCCACATTTGCGTAATCCCGTCTCTTGTGCAATCCTGCTTCTCCTTCCCCCCCTCCCTCCTCCTTCCCCAACAGGCTCACTTCATGATCTCCCAAATCGACCCCACACTAGCAGCAGCGTGTCTCGAGATTTCCAAGACCTGCCCGCCCCCACCCATCCCACCTCCCCTCCTAGCCTCCGCCACTCGCTCGCCCTCCTTCTCGCCCCCCTCCCCACCACAACCTCGCTTCTCCCATCGCAACGTCGCTCCGCGCTCCCTCTCATTTGAAACACAAGCAGTGCGGAGGCACGAGCATGAGGAGCATGGCGGGCGGTGGCGTGAGAGCAGGGGTGGGTATGGCCGAGAGGGCCGAGAGGGGTCTATTGATGTGGGGCTCTTTACGGGAGGCGATGGCGCAAGAAATGGGGCGGGCATGGGTCAGGAGCATGAGGAAACACGCGGGCATGGGCATGCGCATGGGTATGGGTATGGGCGGGTGGATGGGCAGAGGAGATATGGGGGGGAGAGGTACCATGACGGGGGCGCGGATGGGGAGGAGGGGGTGAGGGAGGGCGGAGGGGCGGGGTCAGTGCCGTTTGTGCGGAGCAGTGCAAGGCTGAGAGGGGTGCGCGTGGAGGTGGATGTGCATCGGTCTCCGGAGCCACACGGCCGACGACCTAGGCGAGGTGAGGAGGAAAAGGGGGGAAGGTGGGGGGAGGATGAGGGATTTCCTTTTTAGTGGACTTGAGAGGGGTGCGTGTGGAGGTGGACGTGCATCGGTCCCTGAAGCCACACGGCCGACGACCCAGGCGAGGTGAGGAGGAAAGTGGAGGAAAGGAGGAGGGGGGGGGGGGGGGGGGGGGGGAGGAGGGGATGAGGGATGTTTTTTAGTCGACTTGAAAAGTGTGTGCAGGTAGATGTGCATCGGTCGAACAACTTTTGAGTCAACTCAAAAACCACCATGCTGAGAGGGGTGCGTGTGGAAGTGTCCATGTGCATTGGTCTCCAGAACCCCACGGTCGACGACCCAGGCGAGGTGAGGAGGGGCAGGGGAGGAGAGGAGGAAGAGGAGGAAGAGGGAGGGAGGGATTCGGTTGGAGAGGGTAGGAGATGGAGAGGTGGTTGGATGAGTTGATGGACCGTGGAATGTATATGGTGTATTCTGTTGCCTCAACTGAGTCAATGCTGTGTTGGTGCGCTTTTGTGCACGTGTGTGTGTGGGGTGGTGGGTGGGGTGGGGGTGGCTGGGTGGTTGGCTGGCTGTTTTGGATGCTGGAACCATGCCTGGCGTTGCACTGCACCACACCACACCACACCACACCACACCAAACCACACCACACCACACCACACCACACCACACCACACCACACCACACCACACCACACCACACCACACCACACCACACCACACCACACGACACACATGATACGCGTGGCCGTAGCGTGAGCTGAAGCTCTTGTTGTGCGGGCCTTATCCGGTGTGTGCAGGGTCTCGAGGAGAAACACCCACACCTGGGGAAGAGGAGGCAGCAGAAGCAGCAGACGCAGATGGAGCACTGAGACAGGGGGGAGGTGGAGCTGGAGGAGGAGGAAGAGAAGGAGGAGTAGGTGGAGGAAAGGCGGAAGGGACTGGGGAGAGGCGGAAGGAGGGGGAAGCGGTGGCAAGAGGGGAGCAGCAAGCGAATGGTGCAGGGCATGGTGGCGAAGGGGGGGATGGGATGGATGTGGAGGGGGGCAACGTGGGTGGACTGGTGGGGGTGGTGGAGGGAGGTGTGAGAGGAGAGGCTGGGCTGGGAGAAGATGCGGTGGGAAGGGTTGGTGCTGGGGAGAAGAAGGTGGTTGAAGGGGGAAGAGGATGGGAGGGCGGGGGTGATGGGGAAGTGGGGGGTGAATGCAAAGGGGGTGTGGAAAAAGGGGAGGTGCATGGGGATAGAGGCAGTGAATGGGGAAAGGTAAGGGAGGAGGGGGGAGGGAGGGAAGGGAGGCAAGAGGGGGGAGGGAGAGAAGCGAAGGTAGGGCGGGAAGGAAGGGAAGGGAAGGAGGGCACGCGAGAGTTGGAAGGGCGGGAAGTTGAGCCGGGCCGACAATCACTAGAGGGAAGAATTGGGGATTTGGTAGCGGATGAGAAAGAGGAAGCGGAAGCGGACAAAGAGGTGGAAGAGAAAGAAAAGGAGGTGGAGGCGATGCTGCTGGGACTGCAGCAGGGCCGAGTGCAATGGGAGCCACGGGAAGGGGCAGAGGAAGAGAGCAAGGCGGAGGGCGAGGAGCAGGGTGAGGGGGGTGCGCGGCAGAGTCACGTGGAGGTTGGTGGAGGGAAGGAGGAGCATGCGGGTGGTGGGAGTCCGATAGATGGCGTGGTGGTCTCGGTTGGGACGGGTAAGGTGAGGGAAATAGCACAGGAGGCTATGCCGGAGGCTGTGGGGGGCAGGAAGGCGTCTGGGGAGAACGGGGAGGCGGAGGGGAGGGGGAATGGGGAGATTTTTGTGTATGAGAGTGGCAGCAGGCGGAGTAATGGCAGTACGGGCGGAGGAGATACCCGGATGTTTGGTGCGGTTGGAAGAGATAAGGAGGGGCGGGAGGGAGGGGAGAGGGACGGGGTGAAGAGGAAGGCAGGCAGTGGAGAAGCGGGTGTGGATGGTAGAGGGATTGACGGCGAGCGGAGTGGGTGGGAGAATGATGGGAGTGGAGGGGGAAGTGCAGTTGGGAAGAAGCAGGCGGTGAAAGGGAGAGGGTCTGGCAGGTGGTATGATGGGATGGGATTGCAGCATGTGAGCAGTCACGGGAAAGATGATTCCAACCAAGTTCATGTTGGCGGGAGAGGTGGGGACGGGGAAAAGCAGGGGAGGAGGGAAGAGAGACGTGTGAGAGAAGGTGAAGTGCTTTTGGTTGAAGGCCGGGGGCGGGATTTTAAGTCCGGGGGGTACAGCAAGAGGAAGAGGGCAGGTTGTGCGGATGTGGTGTTGCCTTTTGAGGCGCCTCAAGTGGGGAGCAGGGTGGAAAGGGGTGGGAAGGAGGCAGGCATGGGGGCGATCATCAATGGAGTGGAGAAAGAGGAGAGGGTAGTGCGGGGAGGGAGTGGGAATGGCGTGGGTGATGCCAGTTATGGAAGGGGAGGAAGGGAAGGCGAGCGTGGGGAGCTGTGTGGGGAGGGTGGGGAAGTCGGGGGTCGAGGAGGGGCTGGTGGTGGTGCTCCTGAGGTGGAGGGGTTAATGAGGGATGAGCACTGTAGGACAGCATGTGACAGCAGCGGTGTGAGAGGCAGCTTGTCAAGATTGGCTGGATTAAGTATAGCAAGGGAGTTGCAGGAAGAACAGCAGCATCAGCAGAGCCAACAGCAGCAGGACCACAAGCAGCAGCCACAGCAGCTTCAGGGGAAGGAACAGGAGCGTGAGGAGAGGGAGGAATGGGGAAATGATGATGTGGAGATGGTAGCAGATAGCTATGAGGGTGTGGATGAGGAGGAAGAGGGTGATGAGGCCGGGGCTGGTCAAAGCGGTGGCGGTAAGCAGGAGGGTTGCAGGAGTGGAGTGACTGGAGTTGGTGCACAGCAGTCAACAACACCTGCTCCTGTGGGGCTACATCAATCCCCTGGTACTGGTGCGGCTACAGCTACGGCTACAGCTGTGGACTTACCACCTAGTCCACCTGGCAGCAGGGGTGGCGGCAGAAGCAGAGATACTGGTGTTGGGAGCATGAAGTCCAAGCTGAGCAGTGCAGGCAAGAGCAGCCATTCTGCTGCTCCCAGGTATTTAGGACCACCTAGTGATGCCGTAACAGCAGATGCTTTAGGAGCGGACTCATTAGCACGTGATAGATTAGGGTTTAGTGGTGCAGATGCATCTGATGCGCCTCGGGGTGCGGAGGCAGCGTGTGGGATAAGTGGCGCCAGCAGTGGTGGCGGTGCGATCAAGTTCAAGTCCTTGGGAGAACTTACAAGAGATGAGAGGGGGAAGCGTGTTCCTATGCATGACGTGGTGAGGGAAACAGTGAGAGAAGGGAGAGCAGAAGCAGAGGTAGGCACAGCAGCAGCGGCAGCAGGAGCAGCAGCAGGAGCAAGAGGAGCAGGATGTGTGCCGCCAGGCATGACTGTGCCGGCGGCAGCACGAGTAGCAGGAGCAGCAGGTGTGCCAAGGGTGGCAGCAGCAGGTTCAGGCAGAGCGCCACAGCATGATGGTGTCGGTGGTTCGGGCGTTGGTGGTTTGGGTGTTGGTGGTTCGGGTGTTGGTGCGGACACTTCTGGTCTGGGTGATGGGCCTGCTTCCGATGCAATTATGCATGATCCACCCAGGACTGTGAGATTTGATGAGGAGTGGCGGGAGGAGTGGGAGAAGGAGAAGCGAGCAGTCAAGGAAGTCATGGAGCAAGTGCTGTGTAGAGTAGCTGACAGGACTGATGGCTTGATGGTGAGTCAGCTGGAGGAAGTGTATCAGCGCATGTGTACATTGCTGAGACGCAAGCGAGGTTGCAGGGATGATGTGCAGTTGTTACGTGACCTAGAGAGCGTTGTGGATTGAAGAGAACACGAATGAGTGGAATTGTCTGCACATTGGTTCGATGCTGATTGCATTTGTGAATCGTTTTCTCGAGTCTGTGGTGGAGAATGTAAATGGGTACAATTTATTCAGTGCCGTGGTGTTAAATAGTGATGCAACTGTATGGTCCGCAAAAAGCGAAGGGATGAAAACCACATCACTTCTGTGGTGGTGTCAAATAATGATGTACGAATACTTTTGTGTTAACATCTAGATGTATTCAATCGCATCGACGTTATGTAGTGCCTGCCAGAGTTTTATATTGGTTGCGAGACTGCTTGCATCTCATATTTTATTTTTTTGAAAGGGGGAAAACGAGGGAGCCGTTGGCTTATCCAATCAGTGACCAAATGCATCTGGTTGCTGTTTGTCGTATAGCAGTGATCTGGCTGGTCTTTCTGACATGGATGATCATCTGTGCGAGGGGGGAGATACAGTTTTGGGTTGGGTCAGCCAAACTAGTACAGTACGTTGGTGTGAGTGGGTGTTGGCTTGTACAACCTGCAATCAAAACACTAGTCGTCGGCGGAATTTACGGGTCCCTTGGGATTCTCAACCAAACCCCGCGACAGAATTTCCAAACTCGTGCCGCAGTTACTTGACAGGCGTGCGACAAACCTGGCGACCCAAACAAATCCGTCGCCGGATCCACTTACCACTGATGGTTCACGCACAACTTCTGCGCGCGGAGGGGCGTGGAACGGCGAACCGCGAGAAGGATGCCAGGGCGGAACCTCCCTCCCGCTCGCTGCCCTCCTGACCAGCAGGTACGACTGTTCCACTCCCTCGAGCCAAACCAGTCGCACACAGCGATGCAGTAACATCGCGAACGGATACGCCAAATTCCCTACCACTGCAGGCAAACTGGCTGGCCCCAGTTTCATCTGACACCGTGCGCGCGTGCTCTCGCCTTACTGGTGGGCAGCAGGCCGAACCAGCAGAGCCCAGACAATCGCACTGCCCTTCACTGGGCCCCGATCAATTGTGGAGTTGCAACCGCGCGCTGGCTGTGGGGAAATGGGGAGAAAAATCTTGTGGTGTGGGCGGGAACCAGAGGAGGGGGAGCTTCTGGGGAGAGTTGGCTGAGCGGCGGAGCGCGAATGCGGGGGCGGATTTGTGGGGGGCGATGGATTCGAGAAATTTGGCGGCTGATATCTACAGTTGCGGGCAGAGCGGAAAAAAGAAACGAACCGTTCGGCCCAGTCGGTATGGGAGGGAGTGAGAGCATGGAAAGAGGTGGTATGGTATCGCCCAACCACCAGTCTCCTCTCCGCCAAGCCTGTGCCAACAGCAGGTGCTGCGGCACAGCAGTGCGGAAACCACATCTCGCATTCTTCCCTCCTCCTGGCTCCCACCTGTTTTCCCTCCATCTCCATTCCCTTCCCCATTGCAATTTCCAACCCAACCCAACCCCGGTTCATCTAGCCCAACCCATCGCTATGAATCAACACAAATCATCCTGCTGCGATTGTGCTGCTGCCAGGCGCATCTAAAGGGCCGACGATCCATGGCACCATTTCTTGCGGATAACCTCCTGAATCGCCAGGACGTTGTCTATCACATGGCATAATCGCACCGTCATCCATCCAGGCTTCCCTTTTCTCCGTTATCAAGCAATGCCATGCGTGCAACGCTGTAATTCTATTCCGATACAGCTGCTCCCTCCTATCAACCTCTCTCAAATTTCGCACAACGTCCCGTCAGCTCGCACCCTAGCAACCGAACGATCCTGGCCGTAAGGCAAATTCCCCGACCACCCGCTTCTCGTTAGGATCTTTCCCCTCAGGAGATTCACCACTCGAGGCTGACTGACGGACCGAGAAGTCATGGCAGGCTGCGAGGGGCCCAGACATCGCCGTCGAAGCCGCAAATCGTGGCAGAACACCCACCACCTCGTCAATCAGACCGTCTCAAGCGCAAACGCTCCATCTACCGTGCTATCTGCCGGATCTTCCGCCCTGAGCTGCACGCTTTCGTCCGCCAATCACAAACCTGCAGCGTCTCCGTCAATGGCTTCAACACTCGGCTTCTCCGCCTCCGCCTCTGCCTCCGCCTCCTCCGCCGCTTCCTCCGCTCCCGCCTGTTCGTCCTGCTCCACTGCAACGCTTCCTGCGCTTGTTTGCTCCTCCGCTGCCGCCTCGCCTCCCTCTTCCTCCGCGTCCGCTCCTTCCGCAGCCGGCGCAGGCGCAAGCGCAAGCTCCTCCGCGTCGGGCGCAACGTCCTGGTCCAGCTCCGCATCACCGTACATCCAAGCGAAGCACTATCAGGTGAGCCGTGCACTCTCATCCCACGTGCGCTCTCATCTCACGTGTGCCCTCACTCGCACTCCCACCTGCACTTTCCCCCTCAGTATCACGGCGAGCGCCCTTTGATGGAACGGTCTCGTGGATGCCGCGGATACAAGAGCCATGCGGAATGGCATAATGGCAACCATTTTCCTCCGCTCCACCGCTCGTTTTCTTCTAGTTACGCTTCATGCGGGCAGCGCGGGCCTCACTTCCACCCTGCATCTTCTGACCGCTCTCGTAGACTCGCCACTCCCACATGCACCCCTCCTTCATGCTCACCACCCCACACACCCATTTCCTGACACGGATTCGTGCTGCCTTTCCCGCCGTTCCCGTCCGCTCGCCGTGTAAATGACCCGCCTAGCTTCTCGAGCGCAAGGCTGAAGAGAATAGTAGCCTTGCGTTGGGGAGCAATGGCTGACGCAGACGCCGCCAGTGGCGCCGTGCAGTGCGCTCTAGTACCTCGGTGACGTTGGCACCAGGGGTGCTAGCTAGCTCCTCCCTATGCGCTCCGTTACGGTCGCATTTAGAACCGTTGCTGGCTCATTTCCTCTACCCACTAATCCTAATTTTTGTGTGTTCCCGTCTCCCTCTCCCCCCTGCTCCATCCCTCTCCTCACCTCCCTGCTCTCGTCTACCCTCTCCTACCCTCTCCTGCCCTATGCTCCCTCTTCTCCCTCTTCTCCCTCTTCTCCCGCTCCTGCCGCGCGCTCCTCGCGTCCCCGCGCGCAGCTCGTGGGCAAGGACCCGGACCGCGCCGTGCAGCTCTTCTCACAAGCCATCGCGTCGGGCGACCGCGTGGACAGCGCGCTAAAGGACCTCGCGATCGTGCTCAAGCAGCAGAACAAGGCGGACGCCGCCATTGCCGCCGTCCAGCAGCTCCGCCACAAGTGCTCCGACGCGGCGCAGGAGAGCCTCGATAACATCCTGCTGGATCTCTACAAGCGGTGCGGGCGCGTGGAGGATCAGATCGCGCTGCTGAAGCACAAGCTGGATCGCATCCGCCTCGGCGTCGCGTTCAACGGTCGGAAAACGAAGACGGCGCGGTCGCAAGGGAGGAAGTTCCAGGTGTCGCTGGAGCAGGAGGCGACGCGGCTGCTGGGGAACCTGGGGTGGGCGTACATGCAGTGTACCAACTACCAGGCGGCGGAATTCGTGTATAGGTATGACCGTATGATGATGTGTGGTGGTACTTCGTTGTGTCGTCGCCTCGCTTTCGTTGCCTTCCACTCTCTCTCACTCTATCCCGCTCGTCAGCCCCAACCCCTGGCCTGTTCTCACCTTGTTCCACCGTGTCCCCTTTCTCCTCGCGTTCCCCCCCGCGTTCCTCTCCTCCTCCGCGCGCGCGCGCATCGCAGGAAGGCGCTGCGCATCGAGCGCGACAACAACAAGGTGTGCAACCTCGCGCTGTGCCTGCTGAAGCAGCGCAAGGTGCGCGAAGCCCGCCGCCTGCTGCTCTCCGTCACCGGACCCAGCGGCGCCAACGCGCACTCCCCCAGCAGCACCACCAGCAGCACCAGCAACCAAGAAGATATCGCTGCTGCTGCTGAGTCGGCCGATGGTGCTGCTGATGCTGCTCATGCTGCAGCTGCTGTTTCGGAAGCTTGTGTGGAGGAATCAGCGGCGTTTGACGACAAGGCAGAGGAGCACACAGAGGACGGTGCCGGTGTGGCTGATGCGAGCAGAGGCGGTGGTAGCGGAAAGAGCAACACCAGCAGCCCCAGCCCCAGCAGCAGCGCTTCTGATTCCCATGTAAAGGTATTGTACTGAAATCCCTTTCCCCTCTTCACCCAACCATTTGAAGCTCGCGCGCTCTTCTATCTTTGTGTTGGGGTCTTGTTTTCACTAGTTTTTTTTTTCGTTTTGGGTTCGTTGCTTTTTTTCCTCGAGTGGTTGCGTGTCGTGCTGACGTGGTTTGTGACGCATGTGATTGTCGCAGGCTCTGGATCGCGCGCGCGAGATGCTGCGACTGCTGGAAGACGACGCTGCGACAGGGCAGGCGGACGAGGAGGAGGAGGAGTCGCATGAGTCGCGGGAGGAGCGCGGCGGAGACGAGCAAGCTTCAGCTGCAGGGAACGCACGGAGCGCAAGGAGCGGAGAGGAGAGTGGCGCAGACGACGGTGGTGAGAGGCGGGGAGACGACGGGGGTGCGGCGGGAGAGGAGGAGGGGCGCACGGCGACGCTGCAGGAGCTGCTGGGAACGGACAGCGCGTGGGACTCGCTGCTGCCCCTCGGACAGCCTCTTCAGCCCCCGGCCTCTGCTTCTCTCGCCTCTCCTGCTGCTGCCCTCTCCCCGGCTTCTTCCCCTCCTCCTGCTGCTGCTGCTGCTGCTGCTGGCGGCGACGAGAACGCGGGTCAGTGCACCCAAACCGCTGGTTCAGCGACGGAGGCGAGCAGAGAGCAGCCGAAGGGACGGTCGCAGCCGCAGCAGCAGCAGCTGCACATGCAGTTGCAGGGGCAGCAGGGAGGCGGTGTTCGGGAAAGCAAGGCAGAGGAATCAGACCAGGACAAGAAGGAGCAGGCGTGGAAGCATCATCAACATCAGCATCATCAGCAGCACCAGCAGCAGCAGTCACACTCACAGCAACAGCAGCAGCAGCAGCAAGGTGGGGGAGGCGGCAGGCGAGGGAGCGGATGGGCATCAAGGCGCGCTCCTCGTGCGTACAGCTGGAGTGCTGCCCACACATGCGGCAGCAGCGGTAACACCCCTTCTTCCACACCTGCTGCTGCAGCAGCGTCTGGTGGCGTTGTGGCTGGTGTTCCCGTTTCTTCTCTCGGCTACATGATCCCGCCCATGCTTCCACCCTCCATGCCGCTTGGCAGTGCTGCTGCTGCCGCCTCCCTTAATTCCTCCATGCACTTAGTCATGCCCGCATCCCCCGCTGCCGCTGCTGCTGCCGCTGCAGCTGCAGCTGTGGCAGCTAATGCTGCTGCTGCTGCTGCCGCCGCTGCTGCTTCAGGTGCGCCCTGCCCCAGGTTCTACCTGCCATACATGTCGCTCATGCCTGGCTTGTACAATCCGTCTCAGTTTGGTGAGAACAACGGTATGGCCGCATCCTCTGCTGCTACGGCGGCTGCTGCCGCTGCTGCTTCATCTCATGCGTCGCTTGCCTATGTGCGGCAGCAGCAGCAACAGCAGCAGCAGCAACGGCAGCAGCAACAGCAGCAGCAACTGCAGCAGCAGCAGCAGCAGCAGCAGCAGCGGCAGTCACAAGCGGCAGCGGCGTCACTGCAAGACGGGGCAGCGAGTGGTGGTAAAGGAGTGCTTGTGTCCGCCGCCACTTCTGCAACCGGTGCCGGCAGAACCAGATGCCCTCCTCAGCTTGGCCTGGCAGGGCCTTACAGGACGAGAATGGCAGGAAGTGGTGTCGGTGGCGGCAGTAGTCTCGGTGGTGTTGGACGCACATCCTCTTCGCCACCCTGCCCTGGTGCGTCGTTTGCTGCTGGCTTGACCTCTCCTCCTTCCACTCACATGCCTTGGCACCTCCAGCAGCAGCAGCAGCAGTGGCAGCAGGAGGTGACGATGCAGCATGGTGGCAACGGCGGTGCATGGATGAATGGATACGATGCATACGACTCCGATCTCATCCCCATGGGATCAGCGGAGGACATGTATGGTGTTGCATGTGGTGAGGACATGTTCATGTCTGCACCATCCGAGTTCAGCCACCCATGCCACCCGCATGTTGTGCAAACAACAGCGCCTGCTGCCCGGACTGTTACTTTCGACCTGCCCGAGAGTTTGGACCTGGAAGAAGGGGAGGAGGAGAGGGAGGAGGCAGGGTCGGAGAGGCTGCTGGTGGCGGCGGCTGCAGCTGCGGAATGGAGGCAGACGAGGCTGGCAGGAATGGCTAGGTGCTCAGAGATGGCTCTGGGGCTGTATGAAGATGAAGACTATGTGCCGTATGACGCCCATGCTCACGCCCAGGCTGCTGCTGCTGCGGCTGCAGCTGCTGCAGCAGCCGCCACTGCTGCTGCTAATGCCGCCGTGGCTCCTGGTGCTGGTGGTGGTGCTGGTGGTGCTGGGGGTTCTGGTGGAGAAGATGTGTTTGCGTCTGATGGGCTGGAAGATGGGGGTGGTTCTGGCCGCACCATCAGCAGCAGCAGCAGCGCCAGCAGTGCCAGCAGCTGTGGTCGCGGCCGGGATTGGATCTGTGGGCGCGGGGAGTGGGGTGATGAGTCGGATGATGAGGAGGAGGAGGGAGGATATGCAGATGCGGACGGCATCGCTGCCGCCTCTGCTGCTGCTGCTGCTACTACTACTACTTACGCTTCTGCTTACGGCATGTGTGGGGTGAAAGAAGCAGGCGTCCCCTTTTCAGTGTACGATACGTCAAGCCTTACTACCAAGGCAAACGGCAGTGCCGCATACATCCCAGCTCACGCTGGTGTCGCTAATCCCGCTGGGTTTTCGACTATGTCGGGCAAGTCAACCCCTGAATGCGGGCCAATTTCGCCTGAAATACGCTCCAAGCTTGGATGGTTCAACCAGGGAGTTTCCCCTGACAGCAGCATGAGCAGCAGCAGCTGCCCTGGTAGTGTTCAAATGAGCCCGAACCTGCTGCCAGCAGGTTTGGAGGATGCAGGTGTTATGGTGCGGAAGGGTGGTAGCATTGTCGCCGACGACCTGGAACAGCTTTGTCGCTCTTCGGCGAAACTAGATTCGTCGGCACACGACTTGACCGCGTCCTGCTTCAGTTACAACTTCGATTCGGTGGAGAGTGTTGTTCGCAACATCATTTTCGAGTCTAAATTGAACGGCTCTGAACGTTCTGCGGCCAACGACCAGATTGGTTCGGCAGTCTTGTCGGAGAAAGATACCAATCGTGCGCTGACGTGGCGCGACGACTTGAACGGAGGTGGGTCCAGGCTGCCCGTTTTTGCCAGGCTTGCAAAATGAAGACCTGCTTCCGTGGAACTAATACACTCGACCACATTCATGCAGAATGTGAGCTGCCCTAAGGCAGTTATACTTTTCAATCTCTAGATCGTTTTCACATGTGTTGTTTTTTTTGGGGCAAGAATGAACGCCTCAGACAGTGCTATACTAGTATGCTTCCCTTTTTCACTTGTTTTTTTCTTCTTTCTCCCTAGTCAAACTGTACTCAAATGTATTGTGGTCCCCATAATTCTCTAATGGTGGCCAGTAGGCAATAGATTCGGAATTCTCATACAAGGGTACATGCAGAAACAGAAATGCAGACCATGCAGACATGATGGGCCAAGCATCCACAAACTAAGCATACCCTGGTGAGAGAGCTAGGCTCCAGTCAGGGGTTAGAAGGTTCCATGAGCACCCATGGAGAACATGGAAGCAGACAGGCTAGAATCTACAGGCTAGAATCTACAGGCTAGAAAGCATTCGGTTCACTGGGGTGGAGGCATGGTATGGTACAAGGATAAAAAGATGTGAAAAGATGCTAAGCATGCATGAGGTGAGGAAGCAATACCGGTAACCCCTTGAAGCTCTATGAAGACCTGTTGATCTATGCATACACCTAACTCACATACAGCTTCACACCTGCATGAGCACGGACCATTTCAGGCAACTGCCTGAAGCTAGCAGGCAGAGAGCGCAGCATGGGACAGTGCAGCTTCAGCGTGTGCAGGGAGGTAAGGTTCCCAAAGGATTCGGGCAGCTGAGACAACCTTCTGCTCTGCACCTCCAGCACCTGCAGCGATGACAGGTTTCCGATAGACACGGGCAGCCATGAAAGATCCCGACAGGACGCCTCGAATCGGGTGAGGCTGGAGAGATCGCCAAAGGAGGCAGGCAGGCTGGTGAGGCCCGAGTAGTTCACGAGGGAGAGGGAGCGCAGCGAGGAGAGGTTTCCGAAAGTCTCTGGAATGGTGGATAGCTTTTCGCCGACGAGGGTCAGAGTTTCGAGCCCGGTCAGGTCGCCGAAGGACTCGGGCAGCGCATAAACTTCCCGGCTGTCGAGCACGAGGCGGCGGAGCGAGGTGAGGAGGCCAAAGTCTTTGGGGAGCGGGCCGGCGAATTGCAGCTGGAGCTCTCGCAGGGAGGAGAGGGAGACAAAGGAGGCTGGGAGGGAGCGGAGGTAGGGGCAGACGAGGCGCAACTCTTTAAGCTCTCGCAGCCAGCCGATGCGTGCCGGCAGCGCATGGTGCGGGGAGGAGCGGGACGTATCACAGTCGATTTCAAGCGCGTGGAGTGATTGCAGGTCGCCGATTTCGTCCGGGACGCGGTCGCACGGCATGGAGAGGACCCGCAGCTGCTGCAGCTGCCAGAGGGAGTCCGGGAGAGGCGGGTTGGCGCGGCACCCGTCGAGACGCAACTGGCGAAGGCTGGTTAGATCCCCGAGCTCCTGAGGTAACACCTCGAGGACCTCGCTGAGCAGCCGGAGCACCTCGAGCCGGCGCAGGCGGCCGATGGACGTCGGGATGGCTCGGAACGACCCGCGCACGTCCAGATGGACGAGGTTCGGCAGGCTGCCGATAGCCTCGGGGAGCGAGCGCAGGTGGCCCTTAGCTCCGGAGATGTCGAGGCGGGTGAGAGCGGAGAGGTGCTGGATGTCCCCCGAGACAGTCCAGACGTTCTTGAGAGTGAGGCGGCGGATGGAAGGGAAGTCGACAATGGATGGGGGCACGGATGAGCCAAAGGCCTCGAGCTCCCGCGTGCGCTTGGTCTCCCAGACCACCTCGTGGAGAGAGTGGATGAGACCGGCGGACGGCGGGAGGTCTACGAGCTCGGAGCAGCGGAGGTCGAGGATTTGGAGACTAGCTAGCTCGCCGAGGCAGTTGGGGAGGAGAGCAAGGCCCTTCCAGCCCACCAGACGCAGCACTCGGAGGGAAGTGAGGGACCAGAGGGAGGGCGGGACGCAGGCGGGGTAAGTGAAGGCAAGCTCGAGAGATCGGAGGGCGGAGAGGCGGCCGATGGAGTCAGGGAGGCGCACGTGGTGGCGGCCGTTGTGGAAGCTGAGGACTAGGGTTTGAAGATGGATGAGGTCGCCTAGGGCTTCTGGTAGGTAGGTTATGCCGTCGGTGGCTGTGGTGTTTGGGTCGGTTTGAGGCGGCGGTGTGTGGTGGGATGAGAGCGAGGCTGCGGCGGAGGCGGCAGAGGAGAGGACTGCGGAGAGAGCGGAGGAGGAGGCTACTGCTGCTGCTGCTGCGACGGCGGCAGCTGTGTTGACAGAGAGAGGGAGAGAGGAACGGGTGGTGGTGATTAAGGAAAGATCGTTACTGCTGTCGCTAAGAGCGTCTGCTGCTCCTGCTCGGTCACCAGTAGCAGCTGCCAGCAAATCGCTAATGCTGCCCCTGCTGCCACTGTGAACCAAGCTGCTACTGCTGCCGCCGCCGCTGCTGCTGCCGCTCCCGCCAGCACCACCACCATTACCACCGCCGCTGCTGCTGCTGCTGCCATTGCTCTTCACCCGAATCCTCTGAAACGCCTCCAGCCGCAAGTCAACGAGATTCGTGCACCCTGAGAACAGCAGCGCCAGCCCCGACTCCCGAAACGAATACCCCAGCTCGGGATCACCGCCAATTGACAAGTGCCGGAGGTCTGGACACGAATACCCAATGGTGCAGAGCAGATCGTTGGTAACCGGTTGGTCGAGGCTCATCCCGGGAATGTCTAACGCAGTGAGATTGGGGCAGTGGGAGAGCGCGCGGATGAGCCCGTTCGTGTTGACTCTCCGCCCCCGGTGCAGGCGCAGGGAGCGTAGCCCGTAGTAGGCTGCTGCGCGCCAGGGCTTGCAGGCGAGGGAGAAGGAGAGCCAGTCGCGCGGGGAGTCGATGGTTGAGAGGATGCAGAGGAGCAGGCGGCGGTCCAGGCCGCCGAAGCCGAGAGCGCGCTGCTGCTGATGCTCGTGCTCCTGTGCTGCTGTTAGCAGCGCTGCTGCGTGCGCGAGAGAGTCGGGGGACGGCGGGACGATCAAGGGTATGTCTGCTGGGGATGTGGGGGGAACAGGGGAGGGAGGGGAGGAGGTGACTTTTGAGTCGACTCAAAAGTCAACTCGAGAGAGTCGGGAGACGGCGGGACGATCATGGGTATGTCTGCTGGGGATGTGGGGGGAACAGGGGAGGGAGGGGAGGAGGTGTGAGGGATGGGGTGAGCAGAGGTGGAGAATGATGGGATGATGGAAATGAGCGTGCGAATGAGGTGAAGACGAGACCCGCGGGATGACAAGCATGGCTGTGGTATGGTAGAGAGAGGGTGAGTGAGTGAGTGAGTGAGTTAATGAGTGAATGAGTGAGTGAGTGAGGGAAGGAGGGAGGCGAGGAGGGGGGGAGGGAGGGGAGGAGGGGGGGAGGGAGGGGTGAGTCCCTACCATGGCGAATGAAGGGGCGGAATTCCCTCTCCGTGATGGCAGGGCTGCGGTTGGTGAGCAGCATGAACGCCTGCGACCCCTCCGTCGTCAACCCATCACTCGCACTCGCACTGCTGCTCTCCCCACCACCAGCACCCATCCCTGCCCCAGTGCCCTTGCCTGAGTCCCTCGCACTGCCACAGCTCGTCTCCTCCGCTCCCCCTCCACCCCTCCCTTGCTGCTGCTGCTGCTGCTGCTGCTGCTGCTGCTGATGCAGCAGCTGCTCATTCTTTTCAGAGGGCACCATTTCATCCAAGCACAGGTCAACAAACGAGTCTAGCTCCATTGCGCTAGTGCTATTACCAGCAGCTCTGGGACCCGCACTGCTGTTACCGCCACCACCAGTGGCAGCAGAACCATTGGGAGTGCCTCCCCTGCTGCTGCTACTACCAGCAGCGGCGGCAGCGGCGGCAGCAGAGGCAGCAGAACCGCTGATGCTGCCCTGCGACATGCTGGCAGCTGGGGAGTGGTCAGCAAGAAGCATAGGAGGAGAGGCGTAGTCTTCTTGGTATATGCCTCTCCTTCTCAGCTCTGCCCACGGGATCTCTAGGAGAGAGAGCGAGTCTATAGCACTATGCACTACCCCGTCACTGTCACTGCGGTGAGCAGCACCCGCAGCAGCAGCAGCAGCAGAATAAGGAGAGGCAGCAGCAGAGGCGGATCGGCTCGGGCTGAGCAACGAATTGGGCCCGCCCGCTGCTGCTGCACTGCTGGTGGCGGCAGCGGCCGCGGCCGCAGCAGCTGACTGAGCGGCAGCGGCAGAGGCAGCGGAGCCGTCACTGAGAGGCATGGTGGCGGCAACAGCGGCGGCTGTAGCAGCAGCAGTGACCATCGCGGCGAAGTCCGATGCCATACCCTCCTCCTCCTCCTCCATGCCTCTTGACTGCTCTTCTCCTCCTTCTCCACCCCCTTGTCCTGTGCTTCCTGCTGCTGCCGCTGCTTTTTTCCTGGTACCCTTCCCTCCTGCTGCTTTCTGTGCGGGTTTCTTTGTCTTCTTTTGCAGAGTGGTAGTCGCAGCAGCAGAAGTAGATGCAGCAGAAGCAGCAGCAGCTGGGGCAGGCAGGCCGTTCCCTACAGCCGCATCTTTCACCTTAGAAGACACTTTCTTTGTACCCGACAATGCCTTTTTCCCCACTTTGCCCTTTGCAGCAGCACCACCAGCACCTGCTGCAGCAGCAGCTGCTGCCTTCTTTGCCACAGCCCTCTCAGGAGAGGCCACCTTCCCTCCAGCCTTGCCCTTCCCCTCCTGCCCACCAACACTCTTCTTCCCTGCCCCTCTCTCCTGCTCCTGCTCCTGCTGCTGCTGCTGCTGCTGCTGCTGCTGCTGCAGCTGCTGCTTCTGTTGCTGTTTCTGCGGCTTAGGCTTGTGCTGCGCAACAGCCCCCTCCAGCAGCAGCGTCTCCTCCTCTTCCCACGGGTTGTACGGGCTCAGGCGCGGGGTTGACGCACCGTCAGCAGGCATCAACTGGGAGTAGTAGTCCGAGTCATTCCCAGGCTCATTCCCTCCCTGAGCCTGCATGCCCACGCCTCCTGCTCCTCCACTTCCTGCCCCTGCTGCTGCCCCTGCGGCTGCTCCTGATACTGCTCCTGATACTGCTCCTGATACTGCCCCAGCAGCCTTGCCCTTCTGTTTTTTCGTCCCCACCTTGCCTGCCTTCTTTCCCTGCACCCCTGTCTTCCCTGCGTCACCCTTATCAGCAGCAGAGCCAGTCGGAGCAGCAGCAGCAGCAGCAGCAGCAGCAGCAGCAGCAGCAGCAGCAGCAGCAGCTGCCGCCTTCTTTGCACCTGGCTGTTTGGCTGAAGGCTTCTTGGGCTGTACTCCTTGCTTCTTGCTTGCCTGCACCTGCTGCTGCTGCAGTTGTTGCTGCTGATCCTGCTCTTGCTGCTGCTGGAGCTGCTGCTGCTGCTGCTGTGCCTGCTGCAGCTGTTTCTGTTGCTGCTGTTGTCGTTTGGGAGGGGTCTTCCTTCGGGCCGGCTGTTGCTGCTGCTGAGTGGGTGGAGGAGATGGCTTCAAAAGCATTCCCTGCTGCTGCCCCTGCTGCCCTTGCCCTTGCTGTCCCTGCCCTTGCTGCTGCTGTTGCCATGCAGCGTTAGGCAAAGAATGCCCCACAGAACCAGCACCAGCAGCAACACCAGCAGCACCAGTCGGCATGGGCCGAGGAGACACCCACTGGTTGTCGAAACCAGACCCTCCCGTTCCATACCCCCCTCCCTCTTGCCCCTCTTGCCCTTCCTGCCCATACCCCCCTTCTTCCCCCCCATAACCTTCCCCTCCATCCATCCCCATGCCACCCTCACCCCCCATCCCTTCTTCTCCATAATACCCCTCCTCGCCCTCCTCGAAATCCCCTCCAGCGACCCCGTTCCCTCCATCCCCTCCCTCACCGTACCCTCCCTCCTCGTACCCCCCATCCCCATACCCTCCCTCCTCGCCCGCCTCCTCCTCGCCCTCCTCGCCCTCCTCGCCCTCCTCGCCTTCCTCCTCCTCCCCTTCTCCCTCCACCTCGCCGTCCTCCACCTGCCGCCCGTCAAACTCCCCGGCAGAGAATAACCCTGGGGTTTGATCATCATCCTCCTCTTCTAATAGAGCATCTTCATCCACTTCAGGAACAGGCCCCAGCTCTGCCCCCACGCCAATGCTCGTGAAACCCACATCATCATACCCCCCCATCATGCCATACCCGCCCCCATGCCCGTACTCCTCCTCCTCGTCCTCCCCATACTCCTCCCCGTGACCCGCAGAAGGAAACACAAACCCTCCTCCTGCTCTTCCTCCTCCCATGCCGCCTGCAGGTCCCCGAATGGATGTGACTCTATCGAAGGAAATCGCTGGCATGTCATTAGGGTCGTCTGGAGGAGCCATAGGCAGCCCCTCCGCACGTAGAGTCGGCATCTTATGCTCAATATAAGCACTCTCCGCATAAGAATCATCCTCCAACCCGCCGCCCATCCCGCCGCCCAGACCGCCACCCAGTGATATCGGAGATCCCAAGGGGCCTCCGCCAATAGGAGACCCCAGGGGGCTCCCCATCCCTCCCCCTCCTCCTCCTTCCCCTCCTGGCATCACCCCCATGCTAATCGGCGATCCTAACCCACCACCTCCAAACCCCACAGGGGAACCCAACGCCCCGTCTCCCCCATACCCCCCCCCCATTCCTCCCATGGGTGATCCCAATCCCCCATCCGTCCACCCACCCCCCATCCCCCCATCCATACCACCATATCCCCCGTCGCCCCCACTCCCCATGCCCCCCATCCCCCCTGCGCCTTCCACATACTCTACCCCCATGATTCCTCTCTGCCCGTGTCTACTCAGCGGCCTATCCACCCCCTCCCCGCTGAGTGGGCTGCGTGGGGTGAGCGGGCTGAGCGGGCGGCCAAACTCGTCATATTCTGCCGCCCCATGCCGGCTGATAGGCCGCTCTAGATCCGACCCTCCTTGGGAAGCACCTGACACGCCCCGGCTCATCTGCCGGCTTGTTGGCCGCTCCATATCCCTCCCCACCCCTCCATACCGCGGAGACGGCTGCCCGTAGAACCCAAACGCTGCATACCCTTCCTCCCCCACTTCCAATGCTCTCCCCGCTCCTGCTACTGCCGCCCCTGGTCCCCCCCCTCCTGCTCCTGCCGGCCCTGCCGCCCCTCTTCGAGACATGCGGCTGGATGGGCGGCTATCTGACTCAGCGTAAGATACCCTACTGGGCGGCCGGCTGTCTGTATCATCCTGGTACGAGACTCGGCTAGGGGGGCGGTCGGAGGAGCGAGACGAATCCGGGCGGGCAATCCTAAGTCCCTGCCCCAACTGCTGCTGCTGTTGCTGCTGCTGCTGCTGCTGCTGCTGCTGCTGCTGTTGCTGCTGGTGCTGCTGCAGCTCCTGCAGCTGCTGCTGCTGCTCTCGGTGCAACGCCATGGCATACTCATGCGGACTAGCAGGCGTCAAAGGCTCCTGATACCCATACCCACCACCATTCATCTCCTCCCCATACTGCCCCTCCCACTGCCCGCCCTCTCCCCCTGCCATCCCCTGCTGCTCATCAAACCCCCCCTCCACACCCTCTTCTCCATATCCCCCTCCCACCCCCTCTTCGTGATAAGGGCTGCCTGGCGGTTCCATATGGAACGGGCTTCCCACCCGCTGCTCATACTCATGCCCGTGCTGCTGCTGCTGCTGCTGCTGGTGCGGCTGCTGGTGGTAGGGACTCCCAAGCCGTTCCTCGTGGTAAGGACTCCCAAGCCTCTCCTCGTGGTACGGGCTCCCAGGGGCGTTCCTAGCCCCGTGCAACCCCCCCATCCCGTTCTGCTGCTGCTGCTGCTGCTGCTGCTGCTGCTGGTGGTGATACGGGCTTCCCAGCCGCTCTCCATAGTACGCACCGCCACCACCACTGCCACTGCCGCCTCCCGTGCCCCCTTCCTCATGGTACGGGCTGCCAGGGGGCTGCTCGTGGTGGTACGGGCTGCCAGGGGCTTGCTCGAGATGGTACGGACTCCCAGGTGCCTGCTCGTGGTGATAAGGGCTCCCCGGGGCTTGCTCGTGGTGGTACGGACTCCCCGGGGCCTGCATGGCGCCGTACGGACTACCAGGCCTGTCCCCTTGAAGCGGACTCATCGGCCTCTGCTGCTGCTGCTGCTGCTGCTGGTCGGGGAAGGGGCTGAGGGGTGCCTGGGGTGTATACGGACTCATCTCCCCGTCGCCGTATACCGGCTCGCCACCATATGCCTGCTCGCCTTCATACCCATGCCCGCCGCCGCCGCCGTCAGGGTACCCATGTTGTGGGTAGGGGCTCAGCTGCCCTTCCTCATACTGCCCTTCCCCGTACTGCCCACCACCACCACCGCCGCCGCCGCCGCCATCCCCAAACGGACTCATCATGCCGCCATCCTCGGGATACAGGGTCATGCCCGCGCCCTCCCCATACTCCTGCTGCTCCTCCCCGTTCCCCCCCTGCTGCTGCTGCTGCTGCTGCTGCTGGTCCAGGTAAGGAGCGCCAGGGTAGGGGCTATCAGGGTAGTGCTCCTCTGGAAGAGGGCTCATGGGATTCCCATCGGGATATGGACTCATCTGCCCTTCCTCGTACCCTTGACCCTCCGCATACCCTTGCCCATCCACATACCCCTGTCCTTCTGCATACCCCTGCCCATCCACATACCCTTGCCCATCCCCATACCCCTGCCCGTCATCATACCCCTGCCCCTCCCCATACTGCTCCCCAGCATCATACCCCTGCCCGTCTGCATACGGGCTCATGGGCCGCTCGTCAGGGTAGGGACTCCCGGGAACGTTCATGGGATACGGGCTTCCAGGCGCCCTGCCATAGTACCCTCCTCCTCCTCCTCCTCCTCCTCCTCCTCCTCCTACTCCTCCTCCTCCCCCATCTCCCCCTCCGTCTCCTGTCCCGTTCAGCCGCACATGCTCCTCGTAGTAACGCCCATCAGGAGAGTATCCCCCCCCCTCCCCTTCTCCCACCCCACCTCCTCCCCCATACGCTCCCTGCAAGCCTGCCTGGTCGCGTTCCCCCATGTACCCATCCTCCTCCTCCTCCTGCTGCCCCTGCAGCATACCGTATGCACCATCACCACCCCCCATATACTGCCCACCAGCATCAGCACCACCAGCAGCAGCAGCAGCAGCACCACCCGCACCATCTCCTCCTTCCCCATCATAGTACCCGGCCTGGTCATCATGGTATTCCCCTTCGGGATACTCTCCCCCTTCATGGTACCCCTCTTCCCCCCCATGATACTCCCCATCTTCCCCATCTTGGTATCCCCCCTCTGGGTATTCCCCTTGGTAACCCTCATGGTATTCCCCCTCTGGGAATTCCCCAGGCCCAGGCCCCTCGGGTGCTCCATACTGCCCCTCGTATTGCTCGGTTCCCTCGCCGATTTCTTGGTACTGCTGCTCCCCTTCGTTATACTGCTCCCCTTCGGTATACTGCTCCCCTTCGGTATATTCCCCTTCATTATAATGCTCACCTTCGTTATACTGCCCCTCCCCATCATACTGCTCACCTTCCTGCCCCATATACTGCTCATCCTCCGGCCCATACCCCTGTTGCCCCTCCATCTCCCCATACCCATCACCCGCCATGCCCCCACCAAACTCCCCTCCTGGCCCCATACCCGAGTTCGCACCCATGTGTGCTATAGGGCTGCCTAAACCCATCCCAACGCCACCACCATCACCACCTCCATCCCCCGCATAACCCCCCTCACCCTCGTATCCCCCCTCTCCCTCATATTGCTGCTCCTGATTATGATACTCCGCCTCTTCCTCCCCATACCCCTGCCCCTCCTCCCCATGCGGCCCCATGCCCTCTCCATATCCCTCTCCCTCCACATACCCCTCTCCCTCCACATACCCCTCTCCCTCCACATACCCCTCTCCCTCCACATACCCCCCTCCTTCCTCATACACCTCCCCACCATCATAACCATCCCCTGCGCCACCACCGTCCCCTCCTCCCTCTGCATACTGCTCCTCCTCTGCATATCCCATGGCATCATGCCCCTCCTCCCCGGGAAACCCCATGCCCGCCCCACCTTCACCCCCATCCCCTCCATACTGCCCCTTCCCGTACCCCTCCCCCTCGTTATACCCCTCCTCTGCTTCATCATACTGTTCACCCTCCGGGTACTGTTCACCCTCATGGTACTGTTCACCCTCCGGGTACTGTTCACCCTCCTGGTACTGTTCACCTTCCGGGTACTGTTCACCCTCCTGGTACTGTTCACCCTCCTGGTACTGTTCACCCTCCTGGTACTGTTCACCCTCCTGGTACTGTCCCCCCTCCTGGTACTGTTCACCATCCTGGTACTGTTCACCCTCCTGGTACTGTTCACCCTCCTGGTACTGTTCACCCCCCTGGTACTGTTCACCCTCCTGGTACTGTTCACCCTCCTGGTACTGTTCACCCTCCTGGTACTGTTCACCCTCCTGGTACTGTCCCCCCTCCTGGTACTGTTCACCATCCTGGTACTGTTCACCCTCCTGGTACTGTTCACCCTCCGGGTACTGTTCACCCTCCTGGTACTGTTCACCTTCCGGGTACTGTTCACCCTCCTGGTACTGTTCACCCTCCTGGTACTGTTCACCCTCCTGGTACTGTTCACCCTCCTGGTACTGTCCCCCCTCCTGGTACTGTTCACCATCCTGGTACTGTTCACCCTCCTGGTACTGTTCACCCTCCTGGTACTGTTCACCCCCCTGGTACTGTTCACCCTCCTGGTACTGTTCACCCTCCTGATACTGTTCCCCCTCCTGATACTGTTCACCCTCCTGATACTGTTCCCCCTCCTGATACTGTTCACCCTCCTGATACTGTTCCCCCTCCTGATACTCTTCCTCTTCCTGCAACATCTCTCCTCCGTGATACTCCCCCTCCTGCCCATACTCCCCCTCTTGCCCGTACCCCTCCTCCTGCCCACCAGCCCCCCCATACTCATCCTCCCCATACCCCTCTCCTTGCATGCCGCCTCCCTCCTCAAACTGCTCATCCTCATTCCCATCGCCGCCATACCCCTCCTCTGTCTCTCCTCCATACCCTCCTCTTTGCTGCTCGTCGGGCGGATACTGCTCATCAGGAGGGTATTGCCCCTGCTCATACCCCTCGTCATCTGGCAAGTATTGCTCTTCTGCCGGGTACTGTCCCTCCCCAGGAGGATACTGTTCTTCTTCTCCGTATCCCTCACCACCTTCCCCATACTCCCCTTCCTCCCCTTCCTCCCCTTCCTCTCCTTCCTCTCCTTCATACCCTTGCCCATGCACCCTCCCTTGCTCCTCCTCGTATTCCCCTCCCTCTCCATACATCCCCTCCTCTTCACCAAAGCCCTCCCCCTGCTCTTCGAACCGTGCCTGGTCCTCATCATACCCCTCCTGCTCCTGATACTCCCCGTGCTCTGCCCCTTCAATTTGCCCATACTCACCCTCATCATACCCCTCCTCTCCATAACCCGCCCCCACACCATCCCCTTCAATCATCTCGCCCCCTTCCCCTCCCTCATACATCTCCCCATCTTCCCCCTCTCCATACATCTCCCCGTTCCCCTGCCCCATCTCTCCCTCATGCCCCTCCTGCCCCTCCTGCCCATACATATCATCACTCCCTCCCACACTCCCTTCCCTCATCTCCCCTCCCTCTCCAACGCCCTCCTCCTCGTCCTCATACCCCTGTCTCCCTGCCAGCTCCCCTTCCTCCCCGTACTCCCTCTCTCCATACCCATCCTCATCAAACGCACCCTCTTCGTCCTCATACGCCTCTCCTCCACCCATCCGCCCTTCCTCCCCCTCAAATCCCTCTCTTTCATCTCCAAACTCCTCCCCCTCCTCTCCTTCATACTCACCCCTCGGGTATCGATCCCCCTCTTCATACATATCGTCCTCCCTCCCATACTCCTCCTCGCCCTGCTCCCCATCCCTGTCCCCCCCTCCCTCGTAGTACCCCTCCTCTTCTTCCTCCTCCCCTTCCCCTTCGCCTTCACCCCTTTGATCACCACTCCTTCTCCCAGTCTCGTCTTCCTCCTCCTCCCCATATTCCCTCACCTCATCCTCCTCCACCATCCCCTCACGGTCTTCGCCCTCCTCCCTCTCATCCTGCCCTCTCTCCTCCTCATCCACTTCCTCCTCCTCATCCTCCTCCTCCTGCACATCTCCGGCCCCCCACTCCTCCGGCTCTTCAACAAACCTCACCCGAGTCACACGCGGTGTGCCCCCTACCGCCTTCCCCTCCGTCCCCCTTTCCCCCTTCTTCTCCTCCTCCTGCAGCCGCGCAAACGCCCCTGCCAGCCCCCCACCCATCGCAAACCCCCCTGCCAGGCCCCCACCGCCCTTCCCTCCCATGTCATTCTGCATGCTCAGAAGCCCGGCTAAAGGACCACTGTCGGGAGAATCGGGGGCGTCTTGGGGAGGCTTTGGCAGAGCACTGCTGTTTGGGCCGAGGAGGGCAGCACTGGCGGCTAGCAGCTCGCCAAACCCACCAGCCAAGCCAGCAGGAGCGTTCTCCGAGAGCGGCACGCCTCCATCCCCCCCCATGCCCATGCCCATGCCCATGCCCATGCCCATGCCTATGCCCCCAGGAGGCCCTGCGCCTTGGAAGTTCAACAGCTGATCCAGCAGCCCAAACCCTCCTCCCGCTCCCCCCCCATCCTCCTCCTCCTCTTCCTCTTCGTCCCTTGTGCGCACCTCTCCCCCCATGAGACTATCATCATCATCATCCTCATCCTCATCATCGCACTCCGCCTTGCCAGGTACAACCGGCTTCTTCTCCCGCATCAGCTGCAGCACGTTCTCCGGCAGCTTCCGATTTTCCACGCCCACATCCTCTCCCCCTCCCACTGCTGCCTCCCCCGCTCCGCCCGCCCTCCCACCCCCCGGGGACGAGGGGAGTGTGTTGGGGGAGTGCGAGGCTGGGGACGGAAAGGACGGATCGGACATGCCGAAAGGGCTTCCCATTGCGGATAACGGGCTATTAAGAGGGCTACCCAACATGCCCACACCCATACCCATGCCCATGCCCATGCCCACGCCCATGCCCATGCCTGCTCCCAGCCCCATGCCCATGCCTTCTTGCAGCAAGCTTCCCATACCCGTTCCAGGCACGCCCAACCCGTTCCCATGCTCCTGCAGCTGCTGCAGCTGATTTAGTTTATCCAGGAATGACAAACCCACCTCATACTGCTCTTCCTCCTCCTCTTCCTCCTCCTTCTCTAACTGCTCGCTATCCACCACCTCCCTTTGCTGCTTTCCCCTCTTCTGCCCACCGGAACCCTCGTCTCCACTCCCTTCGTCTCCACTTTCCCCCTCCTCATCCTCTTCATGAATCTTTAGGCCGCCACGAGCATCACCAGCAGCACCAGCAGCAGCAGCAGCAGCAGAAAGAGCACCTAACTCTCCTATCCCCCCACCACCACCCACAGCAGCCATTCCGCCCTTCCCTTGCATGGATTGAAATGCTTTCCACAGGTCGCCCACTGATTCGTCCACGTGTTGGCCCAGGGGGATATTCGCCATGTCAGCAGGCAGATCAAATAGCGCAAACCCCGCTCGCCCCTCCTTCTCCCCCTCTCCTCCCTCTCCACCCCCTTCCACTGCCCCTGTCGCTCCCTCCCTCGCCTTTCCCATTCCTGCTCCACCCTTCCCACCAGCATTTGCGGCAACAGACGCTTCAACCACTGCTCCCGATGCTGCAGCTACTCCTGCTCCAGCACCTGCTGCTGTTGCTGCTGCTGCTGCTTTAGCACCCGGTGCAACACCTGGTTTCGATCCCGAATCAGCAGCAGCAGCAGCACCAGATTGCATGGCACGAAACGCCTTCTCCAGGTCCCCAACCGAGTAGTCAACAGGCTGGCCTTCGGGCAAGCCCTGCGGCATACCTAGCTGCAACCCTGCTGGAAGGTTGAACAGTGCAAACCCGTCCCTTCCGCCCTCATCTTCCCCTCCCTCTCCTCCCTCTCCTTCCTCTCGTCCCTGTGACACAGGCGATGCTTCACCACTGCTGGCCCGCCCTCCCACAAGCACACCATTACCATCACCACCACCATCACCACCACCATCACCACCCTCATCCTCATCCTCATCCCCAAACGAGCCTCTCCTCCTGCTGCGCCGCTCTCCATGACCCCTAAACCCATTACCACCTCCCTCATACTCACCCCCCTCCTCCTCCTCCTCCTCCTCGTCTCCATACTCGTACTCATTCTCTCTCCCAAACCGCCCCTCTCTCTCGTACCGCCCATCCCTCTCATACTCCAAGTCCTCCGATCCTGACCCATACATGTCCTGCTCTCTCTCTCTCTCTTCGCCTCCCCGCTCGTCCCAGCTCCCACTGCCACTGAGACTCCCCGAACCCCTCCTTGTCCTCCTCTCTCTCCCCGCACCTTCCTCCCCATAACCCCGCTCCTCATATTCTTCCTCCTCCACCACCTCCCCTCCTGCATGCTCCTCCTCCGCCTCTGCCTCCGGTTTTTCTTCCCCCACTGCAAACCTCGCTGCCCTGCTGCTCCCGTCTCTCTCCTCCCCGTCACTCTCTCCCTCACCATACTCCCTTTCTTCCTCCCCATCCACCACAGATTCCCCCTCCACTCCCTCCTCTACCTCCTCTCCCTCCCCTCTCTCCTCTCTCGCCTCTACCTCCTCGTCACTCTCCCTGCCGTTCCCTCCTTCCACCACACTCCCTCCCCCACCAGAGTCCAACCCCCCATCCTCACTACCCTCTTCTTCCCACCCAGCCCCCACCTCATACACCCGCACAGCACCCTCATCTCCATCCCCTGCCAACCCACCCACTTCCCCCTCTCCCTCCTCCTCCACCTCCCCATCCCTCTCTTCCTCTTCCTCGTCTGAATAATCCTCCGGCCCTCCCCGCCCGTTCATACCCCCGCTTCTAGGCGAAATTTCTCCGTTGACTTTCTTGACCATGCCTTGCCCGCTCTTCCCTCTCGCCCCTGCATCAAACCCTTCTTTCCCACCTCGCTCCGCCCCCTCATAATCCTCCTCCCGTCCATCATCTGACCTTTCTCCCTCACTCCACCTCTCCTCCCCGTCTTCGCTCTCTGCGTGTCTTCCTCTCCCTTCACCCTCTCCCTCCCCTTCCCCCTCCCCCTCTCCCTCTTCTCGCCACCTCTCCCTCTCCTCATCACTCCATCCCTTCCCTTCCTCCCTCTCGAACCTGTCACGATCGCTCCCCTCGTCTCCATCCCCTCTCCTCCCATTCCACTTCTCCCCCTCCTCGTCACTCCACACCTCCCTCTCCTCCCCATCCCACACCTCCTCTCCTTCACCATCCAAACGCCCTTCCCCTGCGTGCTGCTTCTCACTCCCATCGTCCCTCCAGCCATCCTCCTCCTTATCCGAACCCCCACCTCCTCTACCATCATCGCTTCTCTCATACTCTTCCTCCGCTCTCCCCTCGTCTCCCAAACCTTCCTCTTCCTTTCTCTCTCCCTCCTCCTCACCCCCTTCCCCCTCCAACCCCTCCTCTTGTTCTCCATCCAGGGAACGCCCAAGCTCCTCCTCTCCAATATCACCATCCGCATCCCCATCAACATCCACAACCCCCTCCCCATCCTCCCCATACTCATGCTCCTGCTTCCTATACCCATCACCTCCCCCATAACCATCCTCCTCCTCTTCATCTCCATACATGTCTCGCTCATGCCCATCACCATATCCATCCTCGTCATACTCATCTTTATCCTCTTCACCATACATATCCTCCTCCTCCTCATGCTCTCTTTTCTCCTCCCCATCCTCCCTTTCCCCCCCATCCTCCCCCTCCTCCCCTTCCCGCCCCTCCTCCCCATCCCCCTCCTCCCCATCCCCCTCCTCCACCTCCCCCACCCCTCCACGCACCACTCTTCTCCCAACTTCGCGCCCCTCAGCACCCTCCTCTCCCTCCTCTCCCTCCTCTCCCTCCTCTCCCTCCTCTCCATACAGCTCTTCCCCATACTCATCATACTCCTCCCCATACAGCTCCTCCCCCTCATCCTCTCCCTCCCGCTCCCCGCCACCTCCTCTCTCCCCTTCCTCATCCTCATAACCCTCCTCTTCACCCTCTCCTTCCTCCGGCTGCTGCCATCTCTCCCCTTCATCCTCCACTCCCCTCGCTTCCGCGTCCTCCTCGTCCTCATACCCTTCTTCATACTGCCCATATCCATCATCGTCCCCGCCATCACCCCCACCACCATCCACATCACCATCCACATCATTATCCACACCAGCAGTAGCAGCTGCTGCAGCGTCGTCCTCCCCTCTGCCATCACCACTAGCACCATCGCCATCATACAGATCACCCCCCTCGCCATACTCACTCCCACGGGCGCTCCCCCCATCATCATCATACTCACTCCCACCAGTGCTGCGCGCAGCAGCAGACCCAGCAGCACTGCGATCCCCTCCTCCTTCCCCCCCACCATCAAACTCCCCTTCGCCCTCACCATAATCACCATCTTCTCCTCTACCTTCTCTTATATCCTCCCCTCTCTCTTCCCCTCCATCTCCGTGATAACCTCTGTCCTCTCCATCGTCATCTCTAACTGCATCTCTATCTTCCTCTCTATCTGCGTCTCCATCTCCATCCGAGAACAAATCTCTCTCCTCGCCCATCTCTTCCCCCTCCATCTCCATCCCCTCCTCCTCCCCCCCATCCCTCCTAAATTCCGCGTTCTCCTCATCACCATCCCTCTGCCCTTCCTCCTCGCCCTGCTGCTCCTCCCCTTCCTGCAGCTGCTGCTGCCGCCATTCCTCGTCCTCATCCTCAGCAGCAGCAGCATCACCATCATCATAACCATAATCATCCTCATCCTGTCCTTCCGGGTGCTGCTCCTGTCGTGCCTGCTGCTCCCTCCATTCCTCTGCTTCAGAAACCTCCGACCCACCATACAAATCATCTCCTCCCTCCTCCGTACCATCTTCCCCCCCTCGTCCTCTCCCTCGCAACTCCCCCTCTGCTCCCTCTTCCTCCTCCACCTCCTCTTCCTCCTCTCTATTCTCCCTATCTCTCTCCTCACCTTCCTCCCCCCTCTCACCCCACTCTCTTTCTCCTTCACTCCCATCCTCCTCGTCCCCCCCATACCTCCCTCCATCATCATAATCATCACCCTCTCCCTCCTGCTCGTCTCTTAAGCCACCTCTCCCCACGTCACGCTCCCCTTCACTGTACTCCCCCTCGTCTCCCTCGCTATACTCACTCTCCCCCCTCTCCATGCCTGCATGCAACAGCCCTCCCTCTCGCTCCTCGCCTTCCCCACCATCCTCCCCTTCTCCTTCTCCTTCTCCTTCTCCTTCTCCTTCTCCTTCTCCTTCTCCTTCTCCTTCTTCCTCTCCTCCCTCTCCTTCTCCCTCTCCGTTATCCTCTCCCTCCCAATCTCCCTCCCCCTCCCTTCCTCCCTCCCCCTCTCCCCCTCCCTCCCCCTCTCCCTCTCCTTCGCCCACTCCCTCAACTCCCCCCTGATACTTTGCATCCCCACTCTCCACTTCCCCTCCATGCTCCCCTGCTTCCACCCCCTCTCTCCGCGACCCCGTGTCACTAACTCTATCATTACCGCCATCACTAAACCCATCATCACCATACTCTCTCTCTTCGTTATAGTCACCTTCTCCCTCATCCTCAAACCTGTCGTCTCTACTTCCCCCCAACTCATGCTCCTCCCCTCTGCCATCATCATCACCATCACCACCATCACCATACATATCACCCTCATCGCTGTATTCACCTTCTCTTACCCTCTCCTCCTCATACTCCTCCCCCTCCTCCCCCTCCTCCCCTCTGTATCTCTCTCGCTCACTGTACATATCTCCTTCCTCCGACCCATCCCCTTCCCCCTCACGCCCTTCCTCTCGCTCCTCCCCCTCCCGCCCTTCCTCCCGCCCTTCCCCATCGCCCCTTTCTCCTCCCTCGTACTCATTTTCATCCCCGTTATCATCAGCCCCGTACTCATCCCCACTGTAACCCCCACCACCATCGTCCTTACCCTCTCGATTTTCTTGCACCCCTTCCTCCCCTGCATCCTCACCCCCTTCGATATAACCACCCTCAGGACCCTCTCTATAACCCTCCTCCCCTTCAACATACTCCTCCCCTTCCTCGCCGTACTCCTGCCCTTCAGCATACTCATCCCCTTCTTCAACATGCCCTGCTCCGTCCCCCTTGTAATGACCATCCTCGTCGTCATAGTCATCTCTTTGTCCCCCAAGCTTCCCCCCTTGCTCTCCCTCATGCTCCCCCTCATGCTCTCCCTCATACTCTTCCCCATACTCCCCCTCATGCTCTTCCCCATACTCCCCCTCATGCTCTTCCCCATACTCCCCCTCATGCTCTTCCCCATGCTCTCCTTCATGCTCCCCTTTATGCTCTTCTCCATACTCTTCCCCATACTCCCCCTCATGCTCTTCCCCATACTCCCCCTCATGCTCCCCCCCATACTCCCCCTCACCCTCGTAATCCCCCTCCTCATAATCACCTTCGCCACCTTCCGCTGCTTGTTCGTTTCCCCCCTCGCCACCACCCCCCTCCCCCTCTTCAACATACTCCCCGTCCTCGTTATAAGCTTCTTCCTCTCCATGCTCTCCTTCCTCCCCAACGTACTCTTCTTCAGCATATTCCCCTTCAACGTATTCGCCTTCATCGTACTCTCCTTCAACATATTCCCCCTCGTTATATTGCCCCTCTCCCTCCTCACCCACTCCCCCATACTCTCCCTCCTCACCCACTCCCCCATACTCTCCCTCCTCACCTCCCCCCGCATATTCTCCCTCTTCACCCTCGCCCCCATAATCTCCCTCCCCCCCATAATCTCCCTCTTCACCCTCCCCGGCATGTTCTCCCTCTTCACCCTCCCCCGCATACTCTCCCTCCTCACCCACTCCCCCATACTCTCCCTCCTCACCCACTCCCCCATACTCTCCCTCCTCACCCTCCCCCGCATACTCTCCCTCCTCACCATACTCGTCATAATCATACTCGTTTTCCTCCTGCGGGCCGTCAGGCGGACCCTCTCCTGTCCCAGGCCCAGGCCCCTTAGGAGGGGGAGCAGCTCTCAACCCCTGTTGTTGTTGTTGCTGCTGCTGCTGCTGGGAATTGGGGTCATCTGGGTCGTAATCCTCATACCCTTCGCCTTCCTCCCCGTATTCTCCCTCTTCTCCATACTCCCCCTCTTCACCATACCGCGCGCCCCCTCTCCGTTCCCCTCCCTCGACATACTCCCCCTCCTCCCCCTCCTCCCCATACTCGTCATATTCATCCTCGTACCCGTTACTGTCATCCCCGGGCTTCCTGTTACGGAGCTCCGCCGGGTCTGGCGGGAGCCCGTTGTTATTCGTCTCGTCCCACTCGTCGTCATCGTCGTTGCGATCCCCGCGCCCGCTCCCGTCCATTCATACACTCTCCGCGCTCGCCGGTCGGCCTCGCGGGGCTGCTGCGCGTGACAGGCAGGATGCGCGGGCGGTCGGCGGAACGCGCACCTTTGCGCGCAGGTTACCGGCGGAACGCGCGCATTTGGCTAGAAAACTGAGGGGATTAAGTGAAGGGTGAGGAGGGGGTTGGAGCGGGTCGTGAGGGCAGGAGGGCAAGAAAACGAGGGTTCAAGGGAAGTAAGAGCGCAGCAAACAAAGCGGTCAAACTAGAAAATAAAAATCGCAGTGCATGACTCGCGATGTATTGTAATGGGGAGCAATGCAAGAAAAAAAGAGGTCAATGTGGCTGAAACAAGCGGAGAGAACATAATCGGGTTCACTGACGGTGGACATTAAGGACCTATCTCTCAGTCGAGCTAGAAGTATTCTTTAAACCTAAAGGGAAATTAAGATGACAAGGAGCGTGGAAGCAGGAGGTGCTGGAGGAAACGGTAATGGGCGTTGCGCGAGGCTACGGAACACGTTTAAGGGAACGAAACGAACACGTCAGCTCGACTTGACGACGGTTATTACACAACCGTGCAGTGCGAGTGAGGATGAGGGGGGGATAGACGAGAGGGGTAATCGACGGCGATTATGGAAGAGGGAGAAAGTGGAAACAAGGAACCTTGCAAGCGGGAGAGGAAAATAAGTTTCTGGGAACGAAACGAAACAAGAAAAAAAAACGCTGGGAAACGAAGTAAACGTTTGTGACTTTAGAACCTACGTAGAATCTCAGGGGTGTCTGGGCAGGGATCAAGTCGAGCTGCTCTTTTATTCTCATCCCAATTGTCAAAGCTTGAGTGAGATTGCGCGCGCTTGGCACAGTCGCATCGTCTGCTCTCATGCACGTACGATGCTACTTGAAAAAGATCGGTCGGCGGAAAACAAACCTAACGACTGGTGAAGCCTAGAACACTTCCTGCTAGCGTATCTAACAACCGAAGAACTGTGTGGGTGAACTTAGTGGGTGCTGCAACTCTTTTCCCCACCCAACCAACGGACTCTCTCTCACTCAAGGACTACTATCCGCTTGTACTTCTGCCTCCCTGCTGCTGATGCTGGCAAGAGATCAGTGGTATGGTAAGGGAGGTACGGCAGTGGAGCGGAGGGAGAGATGGGATAGTCCCTAGGGTGGGTGGGTTGGTGGTGCAAGCACGGCAAACTGATGATCGTACAGCAGCCTGTAACTAACCCTTTGTTGTTCATTGGTTGACGAGACGTTTGTAACTGTATCCTGATTCGCAAGCTTCGTCATTCGGAGCAGATAAGCCACAGGTCAAGATTAGGGTTACGGCGTTCACTGGTTACGCGCTATACAGCACAAATTGGTGTGTTTCGCTTCATGAAGCACGACTACCGCCCGACAACCAAACTTGGGTGGAGCAAGCAGCACAAAAGTGCGTCGGTACAATACGGTAGCCGTGAACACGGCTTGTATTTCCAGCGCCTTGCGCCAAGGCGGCTGTGCAAACGGCTGAACGGTTGAGCAGCAGTTGACACTGGCTGCTTCAGACTGCCAAAAGTTCCAGGCTTGTTCGTTTTCACAAGTAAGGGTCATTGCTTGTTTACGTAAACCATGCAGAGGATGGTTTTGAATGAGGTCAGAGAGGTCTTGCTTTCGTGGAACGGAGCCTCTGGTGGTGTGGGTTTGCTGGTGTACTGTAGTTGGACTGAGTTCCTGAATTGGCAGAAGATATTGAATCCAAGAATTGTGGCAGCTGCCCTTCAAGCTTGTGGTGCAGAGCAATCGCACATTTTCGATATAAGAATATTCGCCCTCGATTCTCAAATCCATTTACCTCATTTACGTGCTGGCACCTGCGCCTCGACTCGACAACACCCTGCACAAGCCAGAATGTTGGTGTAGGAACGAGGATACCTTGGGCTTTCCTTTACAAGCTTCTTGTACAACTTTTGTAGTGCTGTACCAAATAACGGGCGGAAATAATCCCTGCTCAATCAAGTGATAGGTCCTCCACAACAGCGGGGTTGTCTCGTTCTGTCCGAAGTCACCGAGCACGAAACATCAAGGGAGGCGATCTGAGTGAGAATCGGATGACATTCCGTAAGCAAGCCCGAGGACCTGCCACGCTTGAGCTGTTTCAAGCAGCGTAAAAGCGTGACAGTTAGGTAAGCAGTAACCTCAAAGTTCAGAGCAACAACTGGTAGGGTAAGGTTTCCAAACAAATGTATAAACGCCAAGGGCAACTGGGATAGAGCCAAGCAAGCACGAGTGCGTTGCTGAATGGTGGTCAGTGGTCCGGTCACCCCACCTTTCCTTCCCCCTCGCCAACTTGTTTCCTCCTCAACTCTCATCACTCTCGTCCATCCTGCTTGGCAGCGAATCTATCACAACCACAACATGTACGTGAGAGTGCGTCAGCGTGTACACCGACAATGCAAGCTAGCAATGGTTCAATGCTTATCTTCTGACCAAAGCTTGTGACAAGCTCGAAGTACCCGAGACAGATACTAAGCTGGTCGAAGGATTCAGGATACTTCGGCGGTGGGTCCTTTTCCTTTTCCTCTTCCTCTTCCTCTTCCTGTCTTCTCCTCGGTAGTAACCCATCGCAATGGGCGGCGCGGACGCCAGGCGGGGCGGCGACCCGTCCCTCCGCTCCTTTCTCCCCACAGCATTCCTGCGCCGCACGCTATCGTCGTCCTCCAAGCCGCGGCACTTAAAGCGTAGCAGCAGCTATGCTGCGGTCGCGGACTTACTATCCTGTAGCCCCTCGGCTATGGCTGTTATGCCGCTACTGCAGCCGGAGTCGCGCAGCCAGACATACCTCGACGACGACGAAACTGACGACGAGATTAACGACGTCATTGACGAAGGATACGATGCGACAGGCGACGACGACGACGCAGCTGAAGAAGCGACGGGCGTTGCGACCGTAGGCACGAAGCGCGGCGGCGGCGGGCAGTTCGCCTGGAAACCCGACGAACCGGGATCCACCCGAATACCGTCCTCGTCGCCGCGAAACGCGACGATGGCGTACGGCAAACTGGGCCCTTCCTTCGGCCGACGAGAGTCCACCCAGCCGTTAAATCCAACGGTCACCAGCCACGTAGTAGGTCAGATCGACGCGAGTCGCGTTCGCCGAAGCGTGTCGTGGGCGGACCCCATGGGGAATGCTCTTGTGAAAGGCGCAGCGGCGGGTGAAAGGAGCGCAGCGGCGGTGGGCGACTCGTGGAGGGAGAGGAGCGGGTGGAACGCGAACGAGACGAGTAGCGCGTGTAGTAACGCGTGGAACGCGAGTAGCGTGCGTAGTGTGAGTAGCGTGAGTAGCGTGAGTGGCGCGAGCGGAAGCAGCGGCGTGAGTAGAGCGTGCCGCGCCATGGAAGCCCGACCCAGATCCGCGGGGAGCGGCAGGCGACCGCAACTGCAACTGCAGCCGCCTCTCGAGTCCGCGCATGTCGTTGCGCCTGGCGTTGCACGTTGCGCTGAGTGTACCGCTGCTTGTAGCGCTGCGTGCCGCAGTGATGGTAGCGCTGGGATTACTGACAACCGCGCGCAGTCGCGGCCGTGGGGACACACGTGGTCCGCGGATGTGGCGGCTTGCGCGGATCCGGCCGCTCCCGGCACGGCAACCGCCGCGCGTTGCTGCGGTCGTAGCAACGGCGGTTGCAGCAGCAGCAGCAACGAAAGAATAGGCGGCTGCTGTTGCAGCAGCAGCGACGGCGTTGGAGTCACCAACGTAGCGGGTGAGACGGTTCGCCGGCCCTGCAGAACCTGCGGCAAAGCGGAAGGTGTCGGGCTTAGCAGAGACGGCGGACGGTGCTCCGCGGGTGTAAGCCGCGCGGAGCGTGGGTTTGGAACTCCGGGCGCGGGAGTGCGAGGAGCGGGGCAGGCGGATTGCGCTTGCGGAGGGCTTGCGCAAGATATGGGCGGAAGACGAGACGGCGCGGGGGCACGCGGAGAGCGGCTTTGGTTTCGAGAGCCGTGCGACGGGCTAACAAGGGGGGTGCAATGCGGTGCGGAGGAGTGGAGGTGCGAAGAGGAGGAGGAGGAGCAGGAGGGGAGTGGGGAGGAAGAGGAGGAGGAGGAGGAAGAGGAGGAGGGAGAGGGGGGCGTGGGAGGAGTGGGAGGAGAAGAGGAGGACAGGGAGGAGGAACCGGATGTGATAAGATACAAGCAGATGATGGGGAGGCAGCAGAGGCAGAGCCAACAGCAACAACGAGCGGGTCAATTGCGGCAGCAGCAGCAGCAGCAGCAGCAGCAGCAAGAACGGCAGCTGCAGCAGCGGCCGCAGCAGCAGGAGAGGGCAGGAGGCTTGGATCTTGTGGTGCACGGTGGCAGTAATAATGGCAGCAGCAGCAGCGGCGGCGGCGGCGGCAACAGCAGCGGCAGCAGCAGTAATAAGGGCCTGCGCAGGCTTGGGAGCGGTCTGAAGAAGAGCTTTAAGCCGATGGTGCGGGGGTCTTCGCTCCCCCAGCTGTGGTCGGGGTTCAAGGTTGCTCTTTCTGATAAGCCTCACGACGCGTCCGGGCCCAAGATTAAGATTGCCCGCCGCAATGACGCTGGTGGTGCTGCTGCTGCTGCTGCTGCTGCTGCTGCTGCTGCTGCTGCCAGCATTTGTAGTGTTGCTGATGGCGGCGGCGTGAGTAGTGGCAGTGGCAGTGGTACTGGTAGTGCTAGTGCTAGTAACGCGTACAGCAGCAGCGGCGCCTCCTGCACGAGCCCTGCTGTGCTCGCTCCCAGCACCAACGCCTGCAGCAGCAACAGCAGCACCATCACCACCACCACCACCACAGCGTCCAGTGCAGAAGCACCTGGCAGCATGGCAGCCCTGGTGCGTGCACTGACCCTCCCTGCGCTGCTTGCCGAGAGAGCGTGTGCAGCAGAGGCGGTGCGTGTGGCCCTGCGCAACAGCCGCAGCAACAAGGACAAGTTCATCTCCGCGGGAGGCGTGGGCGCGCTGCTGGCTCTGCTCCGAGACCTGCTGCTCGCGCTGCTTGGCCCGCTCGTTGGTCTGCGCGCTTTCAATGCTCCGCTGCTGCAGCAGGGACGCCTGGTGCGACCGGGTTCGCAGTGGCAGCAGCAGCAGCAGGTACTAACCAAGATGGGATGGCAGCAGGAGGCAGCAAGGGGAATTGAGCAGGGCGAACGGGCGGGGGATGCTGATGGTGACGCGTTGCTGCTGCTGGTGCGCGGATTGGAGCACTGTGTGACGGCACTGCTCAACATGTCCCTCGTGCCTGGCACCAGTCAAGTCATTGCCGCCTCTGGAGGGATTTCCATCCTGGCGTGCGTGCTGCAACTCCCTGCCGACTGCGGTAGCTGCGGCGGCGGCGGCGGCGGCGGTGGCAGCGGCACGTGCAGCAATGGCACCACCAACATCACCACGACTTATTGGAGCAGTGGCGGTGGCGGTGGTGACTGGAGCACGCACGGTGCAGGCGAGAGAGCGGGAATGCTTCTGGAGGGGAGGCAGCTGGCGAGTGCAGAGGCGCAGCAGTCAGTAGCCACCAGCAAGGCCAACACCGCAGCGGCTCTCTTCGTGCTGTCAGCAGCGGAGGAGCACCGGGAGCTGGTGCGGGAGGCAGGCGCTATTCCGCTGCTCGTGCAGCTGCTGGTGTGTGGCAGCCTGCGCGCGCGCAAGGACTCTGCACTCGCTCTCTTCCACCTCTCGCGCAACGCCCGATGCGCTGCGGATATGGTGCGAGCCGGCGCTGTTGACGTGCTGCTGTCGCTGCTGCACTCGCCAGGGAGACCTGAGCAGCAGCAGCAGGGGCAGGAGCGGCTGCCGCAGCAGGGGCAGCAGGGGCGGCAGCAGCAGCAGAGGCAGCAGCAGGGAGGGCAGAGAGGGCAGTCCCAGGAGAAAGCAAGCAGCAGCACGAGAAGCAGAGCGAAGAACTCCGCTACGTGCAGGAGCGAGGTAGGAGCTGGAGGGGCGAGTTGTGGCGCTGATAAGTTTGGCAGTGCCGGTGGTGCTGATAGCACTGGTGATGCTGGTGCTGCTGCTGGTGCTTGTGCTGCTGGTGGTGCCAGTGGCAGTGCGAGTGGGGATAGCAGGGAGGAGGAAGCAGGTGGTGGCATGGCAGGCAAGTGCTTGGCAGTGCTGGCGAATCTGGTGAAGGTGGACGTAGGCGTGCGTGCAGTGGCAGCAGCCGTGGCACCCCACCTGCCTGCTCTCGTGCACCTGGTGCAGCGCGGCAGCCCCCGCACGCGCGAGGACGCCGTTGCCATCCTCTCGGAGCTCTGCTGTGCTCGTGACTCAGCCCGCATAGAGCACCGGAAGCAAGCCCCCAGCAGCGGCATCAGCAGCAGCAGCAGCAGCAGCAGCAGCAGCAGTATCAGAAGCAGAAGCAGGCTCGGGAGCAGAACCGAGCGCAGCGGCAACAGCGAAACAAGACCCTTCGGAACCAGGTGGAGCAGGATCAGGAGCAGGAGGTGGGGCAGGGGCAGGAGGAAGAGGGGGAAGGGGAGGAAGGGGAGGAAGGGGACGAAGGGGAGGAGGGGGAGGAGGTAGTGGTGGCATTGTTGAGGTGCATTGAGGGCAGTCGGTTCATTCCTCTGCTGGTGCAGCTGGCATGCTGTGGCATGCCCCGCACAGAGAAGTGCGTGCGACCCCTGCTGCAGACACTCACCAACCGAGCACGTGATAGGGCAGGGCACGGGGCGGGGGACAGGGCAGGGCCCAGGGCGGGGGACAGGGCAGGGGACAGGGCAGGGGACAGGACAGGGGACAGGACAGGGGACAGGGCAGGGGACAGGAGAGGGGACAGGGGAGGTGACAGTAGAGGTGACAGAGCAGGTGACAAGGGAAGTGACAGGACAGGTGACAGAGCAGGTGACAAGGGAAGTGACAGGACAGGTGACAGAGCTGGTGACAAGGGAAGTGACAGGACAGGGGAGAGACACAAGGCGCAGAGCAACAGCAGCTCTGCATTGCCATCGCCCCGCTCGGCATCCTCACGACCGTCATCCTCAGCGTCCTCCCGTCCCTCCTCCTCGTCACGCCCATCCTCATCCTCCTCCACCTTCTCCTCAGCTTCCTCCTTCTCCTCCTTCTCCTCTCTCTCCTCCTTCTCCTCCTCCTCTTCCTCAGTGTTCATCCCCTCGGTTCCGTCCTCCTGGTCCTCCTCCCTCTCCTGCCAAGTGCCATCAGCAGCAGCCCCATCTGCTATCTCTGCGGCCCAGCCCTTGACTCTTTCAATCCCGTACTCACCTAAAGGCCCATCGCTGCCGTCGCCTGTAGCAGCACCACCCGTCTCGCCCGTTCCTTCTGTTTCGGCATCATTGTCCGCAGCAGCAGCAGCAGCAGCAGCCGCACCAGCAGTAGCAGCAGCTTCTTTCAATACCAGCAGCAAGTTCAACAACATTAATAACAACAGAGGGCTTCCTGTTTGGGTAGGCTCCAACGAAACAGTTTCAGGGGTTACCAGTGCGTCACAGTATTTGTGGCAACCAACCCCAATGGACCCGCATGCACATGCACTTATACACCCATCAGTGATCGCAAGAACCTCGTCTTTGCCTGTGGAGAGTGGAGGAGGAGCTAGTGCAAAGGGCGGTTTCGGAGTGACGAAGGGTGTAAGGGGCGGCGCTCCTCCTGTCTCCTATCTACCAGTTGAAGGGATGGAATCCCTTAGCCTTCTAGATTCCGTGTGATAAAACTGATTTAATCTGTTTCATTTCGTAGCCTAGAGCGTCTGTGTGTTGCCATTCAATTTTCTGTAGCCATTCAGTTGTACTTTCTGGACAACACAAATAACGTTTATAAGCAAAATCACATTAAAGCTTTCGTATACATTTGAAAAAGGGAGGTTCAAAAGTTTTGAAATTTGAAATATTGGTAACCCAGAAACAGCTAGTTTCACTCGCTTCACAAGGGAGGTGATCTCCCCGTCACCCAGGGCTCACTGGTGATTCAAAACTTTTGGAATAACAAAAGTATACGAAATCCAGTCCATGTGAGATCTACGCCACTACGCTCAACAGGCAGCATAAATCGTAGCAAAGCACATCGCGACAACAGCCAGCGCAAATCACTCCCGTTTCCGACACAAACTTAGACGCGTGGGGCAGTTTAGTGTAATTACACGTCCGAGCCAACGTCAGTTCCGCCCTCTAACACGGCGAGCCCGCCGGACCCCTTCTCACAGCCTCGCCTCGTCGTCCGTCGCGTTGCCTCACCACGCGGCCTCCTCACGCCACCATGAACGCGCACGCTGCGTCTCAAACTGCCGAACACGCACGATCACAGTCGCTTCCCGATCGCGCGACCTCGCTACCACGTTTCCGCAGTAGCGGCGGCAGCCGCAATTGAGGTGTCGCGAGGGTAATCAGAAACGATTGCTCCCCATTACCTCTTCCCGCCTCCCCGTTTCCCCTTCCCGCCTCCCCAATTCCCCTTCCCGACACCCCATTTCCTCTTCCCGCTCCCCATTACCCCTTCGCGCCTCCTCGTTTCCCCTTCCCGCTCCCCATTACCCCTTCCTGCCTCTGCAATTCCCCTTCCCGCCACCCCATTTCCTCTTCTCGCTCCCCATTATCCCTTCCCGCCTCCTCGTTTCCCCTTCCCGCTCCCCATTACCCTTTCCCGCCTCCCCAATTCCCCTTCCCGCTCCCCATTACCCCTTCCCGCCTCCCCAATTCCCCTTCCCGCTCCCCATTACCCCTTCTCGCCTCCCCAATTCCCCTTCCCGCTCCCCATTACCCCTTCCCTCCTCCCCGTGACCCCTTCCCGCTTCCCCATTACCCCTTCCCACTCCCCATTTCCCCTTCCCGCCTCCCCAATTCCCCTTCCCGCCTCCCCGCTTCCCCTTCCCACTCCCGATTATCCCTTCTCGCCTCCCTTCTCAAACTGCCGAACACACATCACAGTCGCCGCCCGATCGCACAGCCTCGCTACCACGTTTCCGCACTAGCCGCGGCAGCCGCACTCTCATTTCCCCCCTTGCAGACTCTCATTTTCCCCCTTGCTCACTCTCATTTCCCCCCCATGCTCTCCCTCATTCCTCCCCCCTTCTCCCTCTCATTCCCCCCATGAAGCCCCTCATCCCCCCCTTTCTCCCTCTCATCTCCCCCCCTGCTCCCTGTCATGTCCCCACCTTCTCTCTCTCATGTCACCCCCTTCTCCCGCTCATTCCCCCCCATTCTCCCTCTCATTTCTTCCCCTTCCCCCTCTTATATCTCCCCCTACTCCCTCTCATTCCCCCCATGAAGCCCCTCATTCCCCCCCTTTCTCCCTCTCATCCTCCCCCCTGCTCACTGTTATGTCCCCCCTTCTCTCGCTCATGTACCCCCCTTCTTCCTCTCATTTCCCCCCCTTATCCCTCTCATTCTCCCCCCTGCTCCTTCTCATTCCCCCCTTAACCACTCAGTTAAATGCCACATAACCTCCCTCTCATTTCCCCGCATTCCCCCCCCCTTCCCCCTCTCGTTTCCCCCCATCTCCCTCTCCTTTCCCCACGTGCTCCTTCTCATTCCCCCCCCCTTCTCCATCTCGTTTCCCCCCCGCTCATTTCCCCCCATCTCCTTTCATTTTCCCCCCTTCTCCCTCTCATATGCTTCTAACCCCTACCGTACCCTTGGATGATCGCATGCCATACTCATCCATCCGCTGCCATACACCGCCACACCCTTCCATCTCCTCCCATACCCTTCCATACGCCAGCCAAGCCCGTCCCTCATTCTGCCATACCTTGCCATACTCTGCCATACCTTGGGGGAATGAGGGGGAAGAATGGGGGGAATGAGGAGGAGAAGGCTGGGAAATGAGGGGAAGAATGGGGGGAATGAGGGGGAGAAGGGTTAGAACTGAGAGGGAGAAGGGGGGAAAATGAGGGAGAGAAGGGGGGAAAATGAGGGAGAGAAGGGGGGAAAAATAGGGGGAGAAGGGGGGGAAATGAGGGGGAGAAGGGAGGCAAGTGGAGAGGGAGTAGGGGGGGTTGTGAGGGGGAGAAGGGGGGAGGGGGGGTAATTAGAAGAGGATGCGCTTAGCGGGAGAGGCGCTATGCGGGCGCTAAGCGGGAAAGGCGCGCAGCGGGTGCGGCGCTAAGCGGGAGAGGGTGAGGCGACACGCGGGAAAGGCGCACAGGGGGTGAGGCGCGAAATGAGAGAGGCGCGCAGCGAGTGATTCGTTGCGCGGGAGAGGCGCGCAGCGGTTGCGGAGCTAAGCGGGAGAGGCGCGCAGCGGGTCAGGCGCTAAGCGGGAAAGGCGCGCGGCGAGTGATACGCTAAGCGGCATGGCGCGCAGAGGGTGAGGCGCTAAGCGGGAGAGCTCCCAGCATTGGAGGCGGTAAGCGGGAGACCCGCGCAGTGGGTGAGGCGCTAAGCGGGAAATGCCTACCGAGCGGGTGTTGAGAGTGGCGGCGTGGCCAACGCATGGAACGATGCGATCCCGCCGTCGGCTCCGTAATTTTCAATCGGCTTACTCGATCGCACCTACCCAGCGTGGTGATGCAACCCGTCGAGGCGCCCTTGACAGGGCTTCGACGGGGCCCATCAATGCAGCACGACGCGCTCGACGAATGCAGAGCCTTTCCCTCTCCGATTACCGCTGAACGGCGCAGCAGTGGAAAGGAGCTGGCGTGCAAGCTAGATGTATTTTTCCACTCGCACAAGCCTATAATGTTACCTAAACTCATCTCACATGAGAATATCTGAGCGGTGTCGATGCTCCGCATGTTCTTTGTCGCGCCCCGGTTCCTCTATCTATGCTTAGCGTATGTTAGTCACATATCATGGTTCCTAGTGAAATCTGACTCCAAGGTTGGGTGACGGGGGAGTTTCCTGTGTTTGGAACTCCTCAAAGCTGCAATTTTTCGCCAAACCTCTCGCCACGCTCAGTTGTTTCGTTCTGGCGAATTTTTCCCTGGCTACAGTGCAAGTCCAAACAGTTCTTGCAAATGTATACGAAAGCTTTAAATTACACGAGATTGAGTTCTCGCCTGTCTGCACTCCTCTCTTCACCTCCTCACCCTCCTCCCTCTCCTTCCCCCTGCGCCCTCGAGACTCGGCTTAGGGTTTGCTGCAGCCTGCGCAGCTCGGATCGTTCCCGCCATGTCTGCCGCTGCTTTTCCGCCGCAGTAACCGGCATCACTGAACCGCCTAAGGCGCCTCCTGTCGGCTTCCATTCGCTCCAAGCCTCTCTCTGTATTGCATTTCGCGTTTTTGCGTTTCTTAGGTTGTTACCTCTCGCCTTTCCCTGTCCCCGTTTGCTGACCATTGCGGCTCTCGAAGCGCTCTCGACTTTCCCGAGAAACGATCCGCGCGTGTCTGCCTGCCTGCCAGACTGGTTCTTCCGCGTTTGCCCGAAACGGCTTCTCGCTTTCGGCCTGATGTGCTGGTCTCGGGGGAGAACGGACCAGACCGCGATCATCCGCGCAGGAGTGAAGCGCGGTTGAAAGGGTTCACGCGCACATCTGGGACTCATTGCGCGGCACAAACGGGGTGGTTGCGGAAGCGAGAATCAAGCGGTGACGTGACACGCGGCAACGCAGCAGCAACAGCAGCATCGAGGGCTCCTGATTCTGCCTTGGAATTTCCGTCAGAATCTTCGACGTCTCGCTTCGCCGCTTCGACCCTTCGCCGCTTCTACTTTCACTCTCGTGGCCGCGCTCCACCATCTGCCGGGGATAAGGGCGGCGGCGCCTGGTGTCGTCTCGTCGCGTTCGTCAACTGTACCCGTCTCCGGGAACATCGTCGGTTTTGCCGCTTAATTGCGCAACATCGCAGGGCGATGCGTGTTGGCATTTGAGGCGCATCGCAAGCCGCAAGCTACGGCTGAGTGATTCTCGTCGGCATTGGTGGTGAACGGCGGGGATCAGCTTGGCAAGCGTAATTGCCTTGCGCGTCTCGGCGAGCGCGCGGGAGTTAAGTGCCGCGCGGCCTCTACCCTACGCGCAAGCGCCGCGTCAGCTCAAGCATCGCTCGAGCGTCGCTCGATCATTGTCGACATGGCCAAGGCTCTGCCACGTGTCAACCTGGCGGAGGTGCAGCACGCGCTCTGCATGGCGGTGGGGCCGATGCGCGAGGCGCAGTACCTGCAGCTGCTCGGCGAGTATCTTAACATGCGCCTGTCGAAGCGCGAACTTGATCGGCTCGTTCCCGCCACTCTCGGCTCCGAAAACGTCTTTTTGCACAACTCGTTCGTCCGCGCCGTCTTCGCTTCCGCCTGCGCCAGCGACGCCCCGCCCCCGAACGCCACCCGCGCGGACGCCGCCGCCGCCAATGCTGCCAGCGCCTGGGCTGCGGGGATCGCGGACCACGCGGCGGCGGCGGCAGGAGGCAGCGCGGAAGGCGATGCGAGGAAGCAAGGCGCGGGCGGCGGAGGCGGGGCAGGCGCAGGCGCGGGGGGGATGTCCAGTGGCGCGTTTGAGGGCGCTCTTCCGCCGTTGGCGGGCTTCGACCCGTCTTCCGCCTCACCGTTCGCGCAAGACGCGGGCATGGATCGGGAGAACGGATACGATGCGCCGTCGCAGCCTTCGCCCAAGCGCCAACGGGGCCTGGCAGCGCGGGATCGGAAACAAGCCGCCGCTGCTGCCGCCGCAGCCGCCGCCGCCGCCGCCGCCGGTGCCGCTGGTGCCGCCGGTACTGGCGATTCGGGTGCAGCAGGGTCTGATGGTGGCCTAAGAAAGAGGATTTATGGAAGGACTTCAGACGGAATCGTCCCAGCGAGCCCTGCTGCTGACGATGCTGCCTTTAACGAGTACGCCGACCCTTCCTCGCCCGGCGCCGTGGCTGCCGCTGCGGGTGGCCCGGGCGCGGCGGCGACGCCGCCTCCTGCGGGACTGGCTGGCTCGCGCATGGCTTCCGCGGATGCGCGCATCAACGGCGCAGCAACAGGCGCAGGCGGGGATGCGCACGACGGCGCAGGCGGGGAAGCTTCCGCGCGCCCGTTGAAGCGGCTCAAGATGGGGCGCGCAGGTGCTGGCGGAAGATCCGCGCGAATGGAAGCGGCTGGCGCGGATAGCAGCAGGGGGGAAGGGATGGAGGACGGGGACTGGGCTCTCCCCGCAGACGGGGAAGGGGACTGGGGGGACGGCGGCGCATCTGGGGGGGCTGCGGGATTGTGGCCCGCGCGTGGGGAGCCGCATGGGGAGCAGCAGGGGGATCGGCGCGCTGGGGCTGGCGGAAAGGGCAGGCCGCCCCTTCCGCCGCCAGGGGGACTGGCTCCGCTGCCCCCTGTGTGCTTGGCGCAAGCATGGATGGGGGAGCAACAGGCGGAGCTGCTAGGGCTACCGCTGGGCCGAGTGTGGGGGGACCAGGAGGTGAAACGAGAGGCGGGCGAGGGGGAAGAGGAGGAGAGAATCCATCGAGGAGAGGAAGACGCGGAGGAAGAGGACGGGAAAGGAACACCAGCAGCAGCAGCGGCGGCAGCAGCCTCAGCAGCAGCGGCGGCGGCGGCGGCAGGGGGTATGGGAGGCGCGCCAGAGATCAGCAGGGAGACGGAGGCGCGGCAGAAAGCGGCGCTGGATGCGTTTCTGTCCGTTCCGCTGTCCGCCCCGCTGGGGATCCCCTTCCTCGCGTCCAGTCGGGGGGGCGCGGCGGTTCCCGTGGCCCCGCGCCCCCCGCCCGGCATGCCCCTCACGCACACGCTCCTGGGGTGCCCGCTGGACTCCGCCAACTGGCCGCTCCGCCAGTCCTCCGCGGCGGACGCCGCCGCCGCCGCCGCTGGTGGTGCTGGTGGTGCAGACGATGTCGCGCCTCATTTATTATCATCAGGAGGAGAAGGGGAAGCAGGTGGAGGAGGAGGAGAAGGAAGAGGGGGGAGGAGAGCAGGGCGGAGGAGGCAGGGGGGGAGAGGGGGAGGAAGAGGATCCGGGGGGTGTTTACCTACGAGTGACGCGCTGCTGGTGCGGATGCGGCAGGTGGCGATGAGAGAGAGCGGGCTGGCGGGCGGAGTGAGCGCGGAAGCAGCAGAGGTGGTACAGAGGGCGCTTATCTTGCATCTTACTAATATCATCCGCTCCTGTGCTGCAGTTGGCCGCTCCGCTGCTGCTGCTGCTGGCGCCATTGCTGCTGCTGCTGCTGATAGCAGGGGGGGTGGTGGTAGTGGCGGTGGTGGTTGGGGGGTCGGGGGAGGGGCTGGGGACGGGAAGGGCGGCGGGGGGAGGCTGCCCCTTCCGCCTCTTGCGCTGCTCGCGCGCGCCAATGCTGTCACGGGCGCTGCTGCGGACAGGAGAGGAGTGTTCGGGGCGGCGGTGGGGTGGGGGGAAGGAGGAGGGAGAGGAGGAGGAGAGGGGAATCTGGAGCTTGGGTTTTCGAGTTTACATGTGGGGGATTTGCCTGGTTGCAACCCTACTGCCCACGGGTCTGGGTCTGGGCTTATGTTTCCGCCGGCTCCGCTGCTCTTCTCCTCCCCGTCCCTCTGCCCGCTTGGGTTGGCCATTTTAGGGCAAAGTGCCGCAGCTGCTGGTGTGGCGCGAGGGAGTGGGTTGGGGATGGGGCGAGCAGGGGGGAAAGGAATGGGCGCAAGGAGACGAAGAGGGAGGTTTTTGGGAGTGGGGGGGTGGGAAGGTGGGGTGGAGGGGGGTGAGGAGGGGGATGAGGAGGAGGAGGAAGAGGATGAAGTGGGAGATGATTTTGATGGTGATGGTGTGGGAAGGGAGGGGGGACAGGAGGAGGAGGAAGAGGGGGAGGAAGAGGAGGAGGATGAGGACGAGGAGGAAGAGGAAGATGAGGGGGAGGGGGTAGAGGGGGCGGGGGAAGAGGAGGAAGAGGAGGAAGAGGAGGACGAGGAGGAGGAGGAAGAGGAGGAGGACGAGGAAGGAGAGGGGGACGAGGGGGGAGAGGAGGGGGATGAGGAGGATGAGGAGGAGGAGGGGGTGGAAGGAGACGAGGAGAAGGAGCGAGGGGAAGGAGAGGATGAGTTGAAGGAACAACAGATGGGTATGGGCTTAATGGCCGGTTGGCAGCAGCAGAACCAGCAGTCGTGGCAGCAGCTGCAGTGGCAGCAAGTGCAGGGGAAAGGACGGACAGGAATCAGTGAGGAGGATGCACTGATGAATCAGCAGCAGCAGCAGAATGGGCTCATGTATGGACTCAACGGGCAGGCACAGCTTCAGTTTCAGCAGCAGCAGCAGCAGCAGCAACAGCAACAGCAGCACGGCTGGAAACAGGACCAATGGCCTCAAAATCAACCTCAAACTCTCCCTGACCAAGAGCAGCAGCAGCAGCAACAACAACAGCAGCGGCAGTCGCAGCAGCAGCAGCAGCAGCAGCAGCAGCAGCAGCAGCAGCAGCAGCAGCAGCATCTAGGTGGCACGAAACGGCAGGGGAGTTGCAGCAGCGGCAGCAAGGGCAGGGGCGGCGGCAGGCATGGCAAGGTGACGGTGACAGTGGAGCTGCTGCTGCTGGCGCTGGAGGTGGCGCCTGAGGTGTTTGGCAGTGAGAGGGACATGATCATGGATCGCCTCCTCTGCCTCCTGCACTGACTCGCCCTCGCCCTCCTGCTCTGACTCCCCACTCACTCGCCCACGCACTGCCCTCGTTGCTCATGGTTGGAAGGGCAGCAGTGCTAGAGAAAGGCGCTAGCAAGAATGAAAGAGAGTGGCAGTGAGAGGGACATGATCATGGATCGCCTCCTCTGCCTCCTGCACTCACTCGCCACTCACTCGCCCACGCACTCGCCCACGCACTTCCTCCCTCCCTTCCTCCCTCCCTCCCTCCCTCCCTCGCCATTGTCGGTTGGTTCTGAGACTTCTCAAACAATCAATCTACCAACAGAAAGTGGATCGCCGCGCCGCCTCTGCCGCCTGCACTGACTCTCCCACACGCTGCTTCCCCCCCTCTCCGATGCCCTCTACCTCTTGCCTTGCTGCCATGCGGCTGGCTCCCTGCCTCGCTCGCTCTCTGGTTCTTTGACTCTTTCTCGGAGTCTCTGGCTCTCCACCTCTCCAGCTCTCCGGCTCTCCACCTCTCTGCCTTTCCACCTCTCCAGCTCTCTGGCTCTCCGGCTCTCCAGCTCTCCAGCTCTGCCCCTTGCCGTGGCTGCCCAGTGCGCGTTCTCACACGGTGCATGAGGCGCCTCTCTCTCTCATACCGTATGGACGGCGGTATTAGAGGTGTTTGGAAGTGTCTCCTGAGCTTGTAACGGCTCTGATCCGTGACGCGCCTCCTCCTCAGTCACCTCAACGGCCCGAGGTACCGTACCTCTCTCTTTCATACATGCATTCTCTCTCTTTTCGCCGTTGCCATGCCGCTCTCATCGCATCCCTCCTCACATCCCACCACCCCTCTCCCACTTTCATCATCTATCCCGCCTCCTTGTCATCTCCTTTATCCCATTCCCCATGCATTCTATAATCCTCTAATCTATCGATATGCGTACATATCCTCCCGTCCCGTCCACCTCCACTATCCCTCGCAGCCTCGTTAGGTGATCGAGGCTAGCTAGCTAGCAAGTGGTATGGTATCAGCAACGCTCCAGAATAAACAGCCACGTTACGTTAACCACTCCATTCAACACTACCACGCTGCATCGGGTCGGGGACCCGGGTTCTCTTCTCGTCTGCAAGCGCTGGACCTTCATTCACACCCACCAATCCACGCTAACATACGGTACCGGTAGCACATACTACCGACATAGCCCGTTTCAGGGGCCTAGTTCCCTCCCTACCATGATGATAGGCATGCTAGTCTAGATCCCACCCATGGCCTTTTAGGGGCTCTATTAGTATTGGTGCTGTCCCGTTCCTCTTCCTGCTCAGTGTTGCCTCGTAGTTGCCCTGGTTTATATTTAGTAAAAGTGCCATGTCATGCCTTAGTTGTGGCCTCTGCCTTGTCTCCTGCCCTGCTGTGTTGTCTCTATTCTATGAGTAGTGAGTTTGCTTTGCCCCATCTATGTGTTATTATTCCTTTTCCCTAATGTGTGTTGGCTTGTCAGCTCGGTGGCGCCTTGCTGAGTTGCTAATGATAAAAGAATGCAGCGCAAAGGGGGGGGACACTTTCTTTCTGCACATGGTCTCAAAAAGGCACACATGTCAAAAGTCTTTGAATGAAAGGGCTTCATTTCCTTGGAGCAACTGGGCTCAGGTGAGGTGTGTGTGGTGTGATGCTGTGTGCCACGCTGGGCAGTGAGCTGAGCACGCTGCACCATGGACGTTGTGGTTGTGGTCCAAGTGGATGGGTTGGGTTGGCACTACGGTCGGTGCCTGTGGTGTGGTGTGGTGTGGTGTGTTGCGTAATGCATTGCGGTGGTGCAAGAAGGTGGATGGAAACAGACCAGCATTCATTGCTATGTTGTTGTGTTCCTTTACTGTACTCCTCAGGACCGGTAGGAGAGAAAGAGGCCTGCTGTTTTAGAAAGACTCGAGCCTGGGTACTTGTGCATGCACCCTGCAACCTTACATTGCAGGCTCCTACCGTGTGCTCTGCTCTCTTGTTGCTTTAGCAGGTAGGCTTATGGTACCTCCTGTGTGTGGTAAGGCAACCGAAAGATCGCCTAACAAATAAAGTACTCTCGGAGGATGTTGAATCTAAGATCGCCTACAATTATATGCATCGCACCACACGTCCGACCGACCCTGCATCATCATCATCATCAGCAGCAGCAGCAGCAGCAGCATCACGAGGAGGCTGCTGGCGGCAAAACAAGCTTCTCCATCCTCCGCACGGCCTCTCTGAGAGTGTCCTCGTCCTTGCAGAAGGCAAAGCACACCTGAGGCTGCGCTGCGGTCCTCGTATGCGTGCGCTCACGTACAAGGAGACGAGTCCTGAGTCGACTCTCTCAACACTCGGCTGGCGGCAGAACAAGCTTCTCCTTCATCCTTCTTACAGCCTCCCTCAGAGTGTCCTCATCTTTGCAGAAGGCAAAGCGCACGAGGTTGCGGCCCTCGTGCACGTTGAGGTAGAAGGAGCTGGGGGGGATGGCGGCCACACCCACGTGCTCCACCAGGTACCGGCAGAACTCCACGTCGGAGCCTTTGTTGAACCGCGTGTGGTCCGCCATTATGAAGTATGTGCCCTGCCATGGTGGTTGTGGTGGTGGTGGTGGTGGTGGTGGTGGTGGTGGTGGTGGTGGTGGTGGTGGTGGTGGTGGTGGTGGTGGTGGCGGCAATAGGGATGGTGATGGTGATGAGGGAGGAATGAGGCAGGAGCAGTGCCATGGCAAGCGGACAAAACGACTTATGAGAAAGCAAACATCGCCTCACAGTACAGCACATCACCGCACAGCACACCACCTCACATCACATCACCCTACATCACCGCTCAGCACCCATACCTCGGGCTCAAAAACAGTGAAGCCCACGTCAAGCAGCCCCTGCACGAGCACGTCCCGGCGGCTCCTATACTCCTTCTCCAGCTCCTCATAGAACGGCTCCGGCGCCTCTAGAGCCGCCACCGCGCCGTGCTGCAGAGGCGTGGCGACGGAGAACGTGAGGAAGGAGTGCGCCTGCCGCAGCCCCCATGTGAGGTGCGGGGGCGCCACGGCCCACCCCACCTTCCAGCCCGTCAGCGAGTAAGTTTTCCCCAGGGAGTTGAGGGTCACGGTGCGGGAATACATTCCTGGGAGACTCGCTATTGAGATGTGGCCCTCGTTTGCAGCAGCAGCAGCAGCAGCAGCAGTAGCAGCAGCAGCAGCAGCAGCAGTGGAATCGGGACCAGCGGCGGTGGCAGCGGCGGCGACGGCGGCGGCGGCAGGGGAGGGCGCCTTGTAGACGAGTTTATGGTAGACCTCGTCGGATACCGCGATGGTGTCTCGCTGCTGGCACAGCTCCGCGATCAGCTGCAGCTCCGCGCGGGAGAAGACCTTCCCCGTGGGGTTGTGCGGCGTGTTGATTAGCACTGCTCGCGTGCGCGCGCCTTCCTTCAGCGGCTGGAACGCCGCGCGCAGCGCCTGCTCGTCCAGCTGCCACGTGGGCGGGCGCAGCGTGACGGGGCGCACGACCGCGCCGGCGAGAGAGAGCATGGCGATGTAAGAGTCGTAGAACGGCTCGAATACCACTACCTCGTCGCCCTCGTCTACTAATCCTAAGATCGTCGCGGCTATGGCCTCCGTGCATCCGCACGTCACGGTGATCTCCTGCGCGGGGTCCTTAATCTCCACGCCCGTGGATTCCGCGAAGCGCGACGCGATGGCTGCCGTGAGCGCGGGGACGCCCGCGACCGGCGCGTATTGGTTGAGGTTGCCGGCCTGCAAGGCGGTCTGCGCGGCTTGGATGACGAAGGACGGGCCGTCGAAGTTGGGGAAGCCCTGGCCGAGGTTCACGGCGCCGTGCTTCGCGGCGAGCGCGGAGAACTCCGCGAAGACCGTCGGGCCGAATTTGGCCAGGCCAGACGAGATCTAGGGGCAATGGGGCGACGGGGGAGGGCGGATGGTCGGGGGAGAGACGGGAGGGGGACGGTGAGGGTAAGGGGGGGACGGGGAGTGGGGAGGGGAAGAGGGGGGAGGAGGAACGAGGAGGTGGATGGGGAGAGGGGAAGTGCGCGGATTTCAGAGCATGTGTGAGGTAACGGGATGGAGAACGGGATGGAGCCAATGCAGGGATCGGCGTACTAGGGAGTGGTATGCTTGCATGGCCTGGCCTTGCGGGCCTGTACCTGCTTCTTCGGCACTTGCGCCTCGTCGTGGGTCGCGCTGGTGCTCGGCGCGGAGCCTCCCGCCATTTCCGCCAGCACTCTGCCCTTAGGAAATGCGCGAGAGGCGAACTGGCGCGGCGCGACGAAGCGGAATGCAAGCTGGCGCGCAGAGGGGAAAGTAGAGGAGTGGAGCATAGGTGATGGCGTTGAGGATTTCTTGTGCGATTCCTGGTTGGCCCTGGTTTTGCCTAGGAATTGCACCTTGGGGATTTGTTTCGAGGTTTGAGGGGGCTGTTACTGGGAAAACCAATGTTTGATTGATCAGGATGTGACTGTTGCGAGCGGACTCTAGCACAAGAACAGCTCAAATAGATGGGGGTGCTCTGCAGCGAACGGGGACACACGCAAATGGTTCGACTCGATACAAGCGGCCCCCCGAAACGAATTCTCTGTGGACAGCTCATTACCGGTAAAATATATAGGCATATATAGATCTGTTTCCCGTCGAATCCCACACAATCCCTCCCTCGGCCTTCCACCCACAAACAAACCCCTGTCCCCCAATACTATCTGGAGTGGGCATCGCTGAACATTCATTTCTGGGCATTTTTCCACCCACAGAGATACTGTTTTTTTACGCACACTTAGAATTGTACCCTGCGTGACACGAATAGTCGCTCAATTCTCTCGAGTGTCCTGAGTCTCTCTGCCATGGCGGAAGATTCCGAAGCTGCCTCCCAGGCGTCAGCGGTGCTTGCTGATGGCGCGGACGGAGGCGCAGGTTCGGCGGCTCCCGCTGCGCCTGCTCGTCCACAGGAAACGAGAGAAGAAATGCTGGAGCGGCACAGGTAGGTCCCGAGATTCATCAATGCCTTGCCAATATTCGCTTCGCGCTTCGAGACCGGATCGTAAGTTGATAAGCCTCGCGCTTATTTCCCGTCTTTCCCCCCCCCCCTTGTTGCCCTTTACTTTCCCTCGCCCGTGCTTGTTTGCTGGCGGATCGGTCAGCGGGTTGCGTTGCGACGATCGATCCTCATTATACGCTCGAAGCGCCCTCTCCACTCTCGAGATGTGTTTTGAGTCGACTTAAAACACACTCTGAGGCGACTTGAAACACAACGGGCTACGACAATCGATCCGTCGTTCTACCATTGAATCATTCGCTCCAATCCCTGACGTCGCACACAAGACCGACTCATCATGTCCTTCCTTTTGCAGCCTAGGAGCATCACATTCCTTTCTACCTCTCCCTTCAAATCGCCTCTATTCCCCGAACGTACTCAACCATCCCGCCCAACGCGTCTCGTCGCTGTCCCGTCGCTACCCGATCTTACCCGCGCGCATTCCAGGGCGGAGGCTAAAGACCTAGTAAAGAAGGAAATAGCGATGAAGAAAGCGGCGGCGAAGGGCAGCAAGGCGGAGCAAAAGGCAAAGAAGAAAGCTGCCGAGGAGAAGGTTCAAGCTTTAGAAGCCGAGATGAAAGCCCGTCATAAGCGCGAACTCGACGAGCTCGCATCTGCCGCCACGTCAGCAGCCGACGCGGCGGCCGCGGGCGTCGCCGGTCTTGCCGTTTCCGGGGAAGCCGGAGGCGGAGGAGCAAGAAGCGAGGGAGCAGCAGCAGGAGCAGAAGCGACGAGAGTGTCCCGCGCGCAAAAGCGGCGGGAGAAGAAGACGCGGCAGGAGGCGGAGCGGGCGGCGCGGATCGAGGAGGAGCAGGATGGGCTGGTGAGCGAGCGAGTGGTGGAGGAGCAACGGCTAGCGGCGAAGCTATCCCCCCTCGGACTCACCCTAAGAGAAGTCAAGCCGGACGGCCATTGCCTGTTCCGTGCCGTAGAAGACCAGTTGAGAGGAGTGGGAGTGGGAATGGCTGGTGAGGGGATGGGCCTGGGCGCGGCGGGAGCGGTGGGTGGGTCTGGCGGAGATGGGATGGATTTCTGGGGGTTGAGAGCGGTGGCGGCGGCGTACATGCGTGCGCATGCTGAGGATTTCATGCCGTTTGTGGTGGCGGAACTGGCTTCAGGTGAGCTGCACCCATATGGGGATAACGGAGCAGGAGCAGCAGGGGGGCTAGGAGCAGGAGCAGACGGAAGCTTCTCATCTGCAGCAGCAGATGCTGCTGCTGCTGCTGAGTGGGACTCTGAACCGGAGGAGAGGCGGATGTTCCTTCGTTATTGTCACGAGGTGGAGCACACTGCAGCATGGGGCGGGCAGCTGGAGCTGCAGGCGCTGGCGCAGTCGCTGCGGCGCCACATCATCGTCTACTCGGCCGACCTGCCAGATGTCAACCTCGGATTGGAGTACGCTCCTGCAGCCACAGAGGCAGCAGCAACAGCGGGTGGGGCAGGGGCAACCGGAGCAGGGGCAGCAGGAGCAGCAGCAGCAGATGGCGTAGCGGCAGGAGGAGGAGGAAGCAGCGGCGCCGGTTCCTCTGGTCCTTCGTCTATCCGAGTGTCATTCCACCGCCATGCGTATGGTCTAGGAGAGCATTACAATTCCGTGGTGCCGCTGCCAGTACCTGCTGCTGGGTCTGTCCTGCTGGGCGATGTGAGTGACGAGGAGTGAGTGAGGGGGAGAGAAAGGGAGGTCACGGGTTCGAACAAGCTGTATGCTGGTCCGTTGTGCTGGTCGCAGGTGCGAGCAATTGCAACTGTCATGGCAGGGCTCATTCCATGCTGCGTGGCAGCGTGTTGTGGGTAGAGAAGATAACGGTACCCTATGTGGTGGTTGTGTGTGCTTGTTGTGTATTTACGATAAGACAAGCTGGCTGCCTTGTTTTGCATGACTTGATGAATGTTGTTTACGGTGTCGGTGGTTTTGCTGGTTGAGCAACAAAGGTTGTGGCCAACAAATGTGGTTACAGACACTAAAAATGATTACGCCTGCAACGTACAATTGCAGCATTAGGCTAGCAATAACAATTATTTCCTCCCTATTTCCTTTGCATAACTAGGCTACCTACCTATCGTAACAGAACAGACCCACGAATCGCATCGTCAGCACAGCCAGTGCCTGACCCCTACACTGTACCTACTACCTACCTACCTACCCAAGCCCCAGCTGACTTGCATTGCATTGTGGCTGGTTACTCACCTCCTGCCGAAAGATGCCATGCCACCTGAGATTGAGGTAGCATCATGGTACGTACGGTACCTGAAAGCTAGGCTAGGCAGCCTGATGCTGCCACAAGACTCGAGTATGTGGCCAGCAATACTGGATCTCCGTGTAGGTAGGACGCTCGGCTATAGTAGCGAGGAGTGTGTTGCGATTATGCTACTATGGCGAGTAGGTTTCTCGTAGTGAAAGACGGCATTGGAGGAAGGGAGGAGCTGGCAGGTAGGTACTGAAGCCGGTTACTGCATGCTCCAACCTTCACCTCCACCTTTACCAGTATCAGTAGCACCAGCACCAGCAGCACCAGCAGCACCAGCAGCTCCAGCAGCAGCAGCAGCTCCAGCAGCTGCCACAGGCAGCAACGGCGCTGCCGCCGCCACCTGAGGCGGTGGGTAGAAGTAGCAGGCGCGCAGCAGGGGGTGGTGCAGTGGCACGTATCGCCACCACAGGTGCGCGTACTCTGGAAACGCTAGGTCGAGCCATGGCTTGGCGTGCCCGTTGTAGTGCAGCACCGCTGCCGACCGCACTCGACTGAGAGGAACCGTGCTGCGGCTGCCGAGGCTGGCTGCGAGCAGGGAGCGCGGGAGTGGGCGCGTGGCGTGGAGGAAGGTGAGCAGGCCTGCTGGGAGCGTCCCCAGCTGCCACAGCGTGCGGTTCTCGTTCTGGCAAGCGGGGGAAAGGGGGAGGAAGGGGGGAAGAAGGTGAAGGGTTGAGATAGGGGTGGTTGGGGGATATTAGGGAAAGGGAGAAGAAGGAGAGGGGAAGGGAGAGGGGGTGGGAGAGGGGTAGGGAGAGAAAATGAGTGGGAGAAAGAGGGAGGAGTTACCTGAGAGAGCCAGAAGTGGTACTTGTCGGTGTATCTGCCGTCCCTCCACGCCTTGAGGCCACTTTCAAGAAATCTCAGGAGTAATTTCAAAGCTAGTCTCATCTGAGGGAGTTACCTGTGCGAGCCAGAAGTGGTACTTGTCGGTGTATCTGCCATCCCTCCACGCCTTGAGGTCAAACAGGTTGAACCCAAACGCCCACGCACACCCGTTCGGATCCACACCCGCACCCAACCGCTCCCCACCTCCGCTGCTGCTGCTGCCACTGCTGCTCCCATCAATCCTGCTGCTGCTGCTGCTGCTGCTGGTGTGTGGTTGCAGCAGCGGGTGTGAGAAGTTGAGGTAGGAGCTGAAGCGGTGGTACGTGCGGCCAACACATGTGGGCACCGCTAGGTTCACTGCCCCTTCTCGCGGCACCTGGGTTTGCAACGAAAGGGAGGGAGAGCAGCCAAACGAGCAGGTGGACGTGAGGGGAGGGGAGGGGTTGGTAGGTGGATTCGAGGATGGAAGAGAATGCAGAGACGGAACGACAAGCACCAACAAGGGTGATGATGGGGCCAACAAAGGCGAGACGTTGAAATGAGTTACAAGGGTACCTCTGGCAGAGGTGTGAGAGGTGTTGCTGAAGGCGCAAAGTCACCCGAAGGATTAAAAAAATATAAATCCATACCACGGCACCTCATACCCCGGCTCACTTCACGCAGCCGTACCTGCCAAAGGCACAGTCCTATGGTCGTACCTGCCAGAGGGTCCTATGGTCGTACCTGCCAGAGGGTCCTATGGTCGTACCTGCCAGAGGGTCCTATGGTCGTACCTGCCAGAGGGTCCTATGGTCGTACCTGCCAGAGATGTGAGACGTCCTGTTGCAGCACGACATCGTCGTCGAGGAAGAGCAGCGTGTGCAGGCGGGGGAAGATGCGCGGCAGGTAGAAGCGCAGGTGGTTGAACAGCGACACGTACTTGGGGTTGCGGAACCTCAGCGTCCCATAGTCCTCCCTGCTGCCACCACTGCTGCTGCTGCTGCTGCCACCGCCGCCGCTGCTGCTGCTGCTGCTGCCGCCGCTGCTGCTGCTGCTGCTATTACCAACACTGACATTGCCAGTGGCAGCGGCACTTCCAGCAGCATCAGCAGCACCACTGGAAGGCTTACGATCAGCAACACCAGCAGCAGCAGTGGCAGAAGCAGCAGGAGGTGCAAGAGCAGCAGCAGCGGCTGCCACAGGAGAGTGGCGGAAGTAAAAGTCCCTCATGGCAGGGCGCTGCAGGTGGTGCAGCAGGGGGATGGAGGGCAGCCAGGGGAAGTCGTCCAGGCACAGCACCTCCCACGCCATGCGCCCATGCGCGGGCGGGTTCGCGCTGAACCATGCTGTGAACGCTGGGTGGTTGCTGCGGTCCGTTACCACGTGGAACACATGGCGCCATGGCTGGTGGGGAAGGGGAGGGGTGGGGTTTGGAAGGATGGGAAGGGGAAAGGAGAGCCGATCAGCCTGGCTGTCCCGGTTGCTGCGGTCCGTTACAACGAGGAACACGTGGTGCCATGGCTGGTGGGGGGAGGGGAGGGGTGGGAGAGCAAGGGAGAGATGGGGAGGGTAGGGATGGGGAGCGGAAACGAGAGCCCCTCACCCTGGCTGTCGCGGTTTCTGCGGTCCGTTCCACGTGGAACACATGGCGCCATGGCTGGTGGTGGGGGGTGGGAGGGGAGGGGAGGGGAGAGGAGGGAGACGGCTGGTTGACGACCACCATAGCTGCCAGCACAGCTCATTGAGTCTCTTGAGACAGCACAAACAAAACTCTCAAGGGTGCGTGCAGTGCAGTGCAGGCGCGTTTTTTGAGGCAGACTCAAAGGGTGAAGAGCGCTCGCTCATGGGGGGCGTGTTCTTTGCAACAGTCTCAAGGAGCGCACCTGGCGGGCGTGTGAGGCGGTGGAGTTAACAACAACCATGGCTGCCAGCACGTTGTCTGTGATCACCACGTAGTGGTACAACGATGGATCCTCCACCCGCCGCCTCCACTCCCTCTCCCTCTCCCTCTCCCTCTCCCGATCTTTCTCGCTCTCTCTGTCTCCCTCTTCCTTCTCTCCTCTGCCTCCTCCGTCTCCTCCTCCTTCCCCTTCTCCACCCTTCACCACACCCGCCTTACTCCCCACGTGCTCTTCCTTGCCCCCATCCTCCCCCTCTCCTTCCTCCTCATCTCCCCCCTCCTTCGCCCCCACCTGCGCTGCTGCAGCAGGCGCAGCAGGAGCAAGCCACGAGCGGCGCAGGGAGGCATTCTGAGCAGCGAGGGTGAGGCGGAGGGAGAGGCAGTGCAGCGGCGCAGGCACGGCGGTGGAGGCCACGTGGCTGAACAGCATGCTCTGCCGCACCACTGCATCCGCCTGCCTTCCAGCCTCGCCCAGCCGCTCCTCCAGCTTCACAAGCGCACTGCTTCTCTCCGCAGATGCTGTCGCGCTTCTCTCCTTGCCACGTCTGCTACCCGCAATACTGCCCCGTCCACTGCTGCTGCCAACACCATGACGGTTGCTGCTGCTGCTGCTGCTGCTGGTGCTGGTGCTGCTGCCGCCATCAAGCGTCCCCAGGGCATCAGCAAGCGCCGAAGCTGCATGCGCAGAGGCGGAGGCGTTGAGGAGAGGGAGGGGAAGGGGAAGCGGCAGGGGAAGCGGGGAGGAGGAGGAGAGCAGGAGCAGGCAGCGGTTCATCTCCCGCCTGCTCAGCTCCGCCATCGCGTTGTCTCTGAACTCCACAGCCGCCCCCAGATACGCCTGCACCGCCAGCAGACACTGCCTCAACCGCCGCACCTTTTCCCTCCTCGCCCCTTTGCCTGTTCTGCGCACCGCACCTCCCGCACCTCCCACACCTCCTGCAGCACCTGCAGCACCTGCAGCACCTGCTTTTGCTGATGCTCCTGAATCTCCTGACGTGCTTCTTGCAGCCGATACTCTCAACTGGTGTGGCTCCACCGACAATCTCTCGGCCGCTGCAGCTGCCGACCCCTCTGCGCCTTCCACCCCACCTCCTCTCCCTCCATCTCCATCTCCATCTCCTTCTCTTTCTCCTTCTTCCTCTCCTGGCCCCGCTCGCGTATCACCCCCTTCCGTATTATCCCTTCCCTGTTCTCTCGCGCCCCTCTTTTGACCTCCGTTCGCACCTTCACTGCCGCTCTCTTTCCCGGCGTCCCACCCGCGCCTGTCCGGGATTAGGACACGGTCGTTCGTTTCTCCGTCGGCTTCTCTCCCGTCGCCGTGCAGCAGTGATCGTCCAACGGCGGATCGCGCCAGCGCAATCGCGGCGGGCAAGGTGTCTAGATCTGACGGTTGCGAACCTACGAGGTGGAGTAGGGTGGGCGGGGCCGATGGGACAGAGGAGTGAATACGAAGAGGCAGGAAGAGAGGGATGGGAAGGAGGAGAAAGTGGGGGAGGGAGGGGCACGGGGAAGAAAGGGAACCTTCGTGAGAAATGGCGATTCGCGTGAGAGAACTAGTCTCTATCAGTCTAGTTACTAATTTGGGAGAACCTTCTAGTAGTAATTGTCCTGGAGGCGTTTTGATAGGAGATAAAGAACACAGACTAGTTCTCATCGCCGCGACTAGTGTCACCGTGAGCAACTAAAGCCCTTTTCAGTCGACGCAAGCCTGCTCCGTGCATCGAGTCATAGTGCTTTCCCGTGACTCGAGGTTGTTCAAGCAATGGCGAATAACGCGACCAACCCACCTCGCGAAAGCAGCAGCATGTGCGCTCGTCGCTCGGCCACGCTGCCGCCGCCGGCGTCGCGGCGTAACCCGGCCGGCGTCGCAACCGTCGCAGGGGCGTCGAGCGAAGCGTCCTGCGTTCGCATGAACATGAGCTGCTGCGCCGCCAGCAGTAGCAGCACGATTAACAGCGTCGCACGCGCCACTGCGACCACGCCGTGTCGCCTCGCCGCTCGTAGCAGCAGCCAGTGTTGCCAACGAGGCAGCAGCATCGACCCGCTTCCGCTCCCGCTCCCGCTGCCGCTGCCACTCCCTCTGGCACTGAAACTACTACGAGAAATGGACCAATAAGAGGGTACCGACAGCAACAGCTTCGACTGTTTCCCGCCATTTGCCACAGTCCCCGCCGCCATCCAGACGCGATCGCCGCCGCTGATCGAACGTTTCACGCGTGAATCCCGCTAAGCAGCACTAGTCCTGGCAGTAGTAGTACTAGTGGACGTGGCAGGCAGCGACCGCACGAAGGTGAATCTTGGTGAATGAATGTGTCAGCAACGCGCCGACTCTAGGAGGTCACAGTAGTATCGACGACGAGATTCACTCCGCGGAGAGAAGGCGGAGAGAAGGAGCTCTCCATTATGTGTGTAACGACAAATGGCGGTAACCGCGGCTGGACTGGCACACCGGCAGCGCCAGGCCGCAGAGTGATAGGTGCTGGCGAGGCCGCGCTACGTGCGCGGCTTCTTACCGCTTCTCACGGCTTCCCACGGCCTCTTAACTACTCGACTATTGACCGTTTACTAAGTGTTGGCGTGGCCCCTGTTGGCAATGATAAACTCTCGCGGGACGCTGCCTTATCACTTCAAGGTCGCGAGTTCCAGATAGCCGCCCGTTACGGGAGCTCAAATGGAACGATCTCTAGTTCGCACCGTTCGATTTTCGACTGCTCTCTAATGCCACCGCTAGAAGCTCGCGAGGTCGCCGAGCCGCTCATTCTGACTCGAATTGTCTCGGTGGGGCATGCAAGAGGAGCGGGAGGAGAGAATGAAAGAAACGAGTCGGTTTGATTTGGTTGGGTTTGATTCGAGGAGAGAGCTGTGCGGCAGGTGTGAAGTTGGATCAGCAGGAGGCCTGGTTCTAGAATCGACGGTAAAGAGCGCGCATGCGGCATGCTGACGGGAGGACGGGCGGACGGGCGGACGGAGAAACGGAGGCAGGTCGTACGGACAGACGGGATTGGCGGGACCGCCTGGCCGAGCCCATCGACGGCCTATGAAGATGTGGAATCGTGGAATCTATTGGGTGCCGGATGTGCGAGTGGACATCGACGTTTTGAAGGTGGATGGACGTCTGGTGGTGGGGTGGATGGATGTGCGTGTACTACGCGGTCAGCCAAGTGGTGCTGGTGATAAAGATGAGAAAGCCAGGGAAACGGGAAAAGGGTCAAAAGAACCTAGGGGAGAGTTGATACCAGAGGCTCCGAGAGCAGACGAGGTGAGGCAGGAGGTCACAGAAACGAAAACACCAGACCAGCCCAGCAAATCCAGTCTGGTGTGTACATGATCACCAGTAGTGCGGCAACAGAACTGGGCCCTGGTCTCACCTCGCCTCTGCCAAAAAATGGTGGGGTGGTGGTCAGCGGACCCGCGCCGCGGATGGTGGGTGCATGTGATGTATGTGAAGTGATTTTTTCGCCTGGCTGGCGCGTGTAGGCATCGCCGGCGAAGCTCTGAATGAATGGAAATAACCACTTCGCGAACTGCACGAGCAAGCGAGCGACTAAATGTTAGTGTGCTGATTGGTTGCTTCGGTGGTTTGGACGTGTGGTGGTATGGTGACACCACGGTGCGCCGGCGCTTCTGTTCAAGTGGGACGAGGCGGCTTATTCGTGGTATGCGGTAACAGAGATGTCCACCTCAGCGAAAGGCTGACGACGCCAGCGAAACGGAGTGGACGTTCGAGAATCGAACACTGACGATGAATGTATGTGGACAGACCTGAGTGACTCTGCAATCAGAGACTTTCTTATAAATGTGGCTCCTGCAAGACAAGGGACAGGATCGCGGTCTGTGCTGTCTAAGTGGGCCGCTGCGCGTGCTGCGCAAGGGCCGAGTCGTAGCATCGCAACAAGCACCATGACCCTTACAGGAACATTGATTTGCTGTCACCGATCTCATCGAAACGAGATAATTGTGGAAGCCCATACATAAACTACTAAGCTTCTTTATTGAATATGATCCTTGCCCAGCTAAATATAGAAAAAGACTCGGTCTCTAGTACATTTGTCCAAATCACCTGAATTATCAACTTCTAATGATATAAGCGCAATAACAGAACCTAGAAATACAATGTCAATGGAGATAACCTTCAACTAAGCAAGATCAGAGTCCTACACAAGTAGCCAGAAAATTCACATAGCCCTTCCCTTCACACCATCCCCAACTTCCCCACCCTCACCGTCGCCACCAGCATCAGCAGCCATCACAGCCTCGCCCCCCTCACTCCCCCCATCGCCCGCTACCCCAGGAGCATAGTCCTGCGGGAGGGTGAAGGTGAGGGGCTGCCAGGCAGTGGAGTGGGGGTGCAGCCAGCGGCGGCGGGAGAGAGATGGCGAGCTGCAGCAGCAGCACTAGTCTAGTTTTGAGGCGCCTCAAAACCATATTCCTGCGGGAGGGTGAAGGTGAGGGGCTGCCAGGCAGTGGAGCGAGGATGAATCCAGTGCCGGTGCGAGATGGCAAGCTGCAGCAGCTGCACCAGCAAGCCCAGTGGCTGAGAACGCAGGGCAGCCGGGCCGCGCGCCTTGAGGAGGAGAGCTGCGTCGTACCTGGTCGGGAGGGTGGGGGGAGTGGGGAGGATGGATAGGGAGTGGAGAGGATGGATAGTGAGTGGGAGGGTGGGGGGAGTGGGGAGTGCGGGGAGAGTGGGGAGTGTGGGGAGAGTGGGGAGTGTGGGAGGAGTGGGGAGTGTGGGGAGAGTGGGGAGAGTGAGGATGGTGGGGTACTCTGTGTATGAGGTCCACATTCGCACGGAAGTACATGCATGTACCTGCAGCGGAGCATGTGTGAGTCAACAACACATTTGAAAATTCCTGGAAATGACTGCATTGAAGTGCAGGCACACAAGCACAGCACACCGTCCAGAATGTTTTGGGCAAATTCTCGAAACCACAGTGCAGCACAAACTCTCCCTCTCTCCTCTCTCTCCTCTCTCTCCTCTCTCTCCTCTCTCTCCTCTCTCTCCTCTCTCTCCTCTCTCTCCTCTCTCTCCTCTCCTCTCTCTCCTCTCTCTCCTCTCTCTCCTCTCTCTCCTCTCTCTCCTCTCTCTCCTCTCTCTCCTCTCTCTCCTCTCTCTCCTCTCTCTCCTCTCTCTCCTCTCTCCTGCTCTCCCTCTCTCTCCCTCTCTTCTGCTCCACCTCTTCACCCTTCTCACCTGCTCCTGCTCTTCTTCATCCCCGCCTCCCCTTCACCAGAAGCAAGGAACCGTCCAAACGCATCCCACACCTCATCCCCAAGCACATCAACAAACGAGCTCCCGTCATAAAACTCCCAACACCCCCCTCTCTCGCCCGTGCACCCCTCTCCATCGCCCCCTCCGCCACCCACGCCGTCTCTCCCCTCCACTAGCTCCTTTGGCAGCAGCACGCGCACTCCCCTCCCACCCCCGTCATCCCCGAGCTTTCTACAACCCTTCCCATGCGCGAACGCACTAACGACCTCTCCATTCTGCAGAGCTCGGGTCAGCAGCGCTTCAGCCTCCTCATTCACCGATGCTGCTCCTCCTGCTCCTGCTGCTGCTCCTGCACGGGAGGAGCGGAGCTGTTCTTTAATGCGCCTCAGCACATTGCTGCGATCAGGGGCCATCTGGTCGTCTCGCAGCCCGCTGAAAGCGCGCTGCAGGATTGCTTTCTCGCTCTCGTGCACACGATTTGACTGCTGCTGCGGCCGGTTGTTGTTGTTGGTGGCGCTGCTGGTGGTTGTGTCTGGTAGGTCGGGGTGTGATGTGGACGAGGAGGAGGAGGAGGACAAGTTACGATTCCGTGCGCTTCGCCAGTCGTCACTACTGCTGCTGCTGCTGTTACTCTTGGTGCTGTTGGTGCTGTTGTTGCGGCTGCGCTCAGTATCCAAAGCTGAAGTTCCATTGCTCTTGCTGCTGTTGTTACTCTTCAGATGGCTGTTGCTATTGCTATTGCTATTGCTACTGATGTTGTTATTGCTGCTTTTGCCGGCGGTTTTTTCTCCCGCCCCTTTTGCCACCCACACTCCTTTCCCTCCGCCGTTCCTGGAATCTTCTCCCCACCTCCCTCCCGTACCCTGCTCCTTCCACTTTCCACCCCAGTCCCTCACCACTTTTTGATCCCCCCAGTTACCGCCCCCCCATCTACTCTCATCCTTATCACCAGCACCACCCCATCTTCCAGCATTACCACCAATCCCACTCTCCTTCTTTACAATCTCCTGTTTCACAGTCTCGCTTCTCACATTCACCACCCCTCCACTGCCCCAACCACCCCCTCTCCCTGCACTCCCCTGATCCGCAGTCCCCTCTCCGTCTCCCCAACCCGTTCCCCCTTGCTTCTGAACCCTCACGGCCCTGCCGTCGCCTCCCTCTAGTGCCCGAGCGCCTGCTGCCGCACCAGCAGCAGCACCAGCAGCAGCAGCAGCAGTAGCAGCACCACCAACAGCAGCAGTAGCAGCGCCACCAGCAGCAGCAGTAGCAGCACCAGCAGCGGTAGCAGCGCCACCAGCAGAAGCAGAGGCGGCGGCAGTAGAAGCAGCGAACGGAGAAGCTGCAGAAGAAGAAGCAGCAGAACCAGCAGCAGCAGCAGGGGCCTGAGGAGGTTGCGGAGCATCCCAAGAGGAGCTTACAGGGTTGGTGTCCCAAGTAGGGGCAGAGGAAGGGAGAGCAGGCGGGGGTTTGAACGGAGGGGAGGCTGGAGGGGTGCCCCACCCTGTCGGTGCCGGGGGCACAATGCCAATAGGACCATTGACAACGCTGTTAGTAGCCAGCGGCAACGAAATGCCAACTCCATTGCCCATGCTGCTGGCAGCAGTGCCGCCTGGGACCTACCCACTGCCAGCTCCTATTGCAACAGCATTGCCTGTGGGAACGCTCACTGATGTTGTCGGCGGTGCGTCAGCTGTGGCAGCCGCACCACAGACCCCACCTCCTGCTGTACTCGCGCCTATGGTGGCCCTTGTGGTTGTTGATGTTGCCGCAGCACTACCAGCGGTGCCAGCAGTACCAGCGCCGCCAACACCCGAGCTCTTGGAGTTGGGACCTCCTGTCAGCCATGAGGCCTGAGAACTTGTACTGGTAGTGGGGCCGTTAGAATTGGCGTGCTCTAATGCCCCGCCCTGTCTTGAGCTCCGCCAGCTGCCTGTTGCAGCGCCAGTGCCCCTTGATGCTTGCACCGCCTGCTGCTGCTGCTGCTGTTGATGTTGCTGCTGATTCTGCCGTTGCTGGAGTTCCTGTTGCTGTTG